>JAMXBB010000008.1:32111859-32581760 GCA_024138015.1 Lumnitzera littorea
TATTGATACTCTAGAATTATCAATCCATAACTAAACGACATAATTGAATTAAGAAAAGATAGAAACTTTCTTGAAATTATAATTCAATCCAAGGGTTACATGAAACCCTAGGTTCCATAATCCTAAATACTTGAATTCTAAGCTATCATAATGAATCTAAAAACGAGTTCCATCAAAAACGTAAAATAAAACATGAAACCCCTCTTGATTTGATGAACAATCTCTAATCTTGAAATCGATGTCGTTCTTGCTTCTTGATGTTGTTTCTCCTTAAGTCTCTTCTCTTCTCTTGTGTCTCTCCGTTTCTGTAATGTCTCTCTTTCTTTTGAACCCTAAGATCTCCTTATATATGTGTATTACACGGATTTTAATTTCGTCATCAGACACGGCCTGGGACATGGCCGTATCCCCAGGTCGTGTAACTTTCTGCACTAAGGCAAAATTTCTGCACAATTTCAAAATTTCATAACTTCTTCGTTTGAACTCGGAATTGAGTGAAACTTGATTCGTTTTCTTCGTTTTCGAGCCTAGAACGCGTTTAAACCCTGAAATCAACATTTTACTCAATTAAGTATCATTTTCTTTAAAGAAAACCAAAAATGTAAAGGAAATGCTATAAAATCACCATATGAAATATGTTTAAAATCAGAGTTATCAGGCACTGAGCTCTAGAGCATATTTCATCATCCTCCCTAAGGAGTCAGGCTACTACAATGGTTGATTGGTGAGGATAATAATCTATTAAGGTTCAATATACGGCTTCAACTTTTTTGCAGAGAAAATCGTTGCTAATGCAAATTTTTACTCTTTGTGTACCGAAGCTCTAGCCCCTATAGAACATGACTCATTTAATAAAAGGGTCGATGCTCTTTGCTAACAATTTGGACAAGTACATAGGAAAGTACTCGGTAGCTGACCGATAGATACAAGTATAAATTTTCTCCCGAAATAGGTGTCGAGAGTATTGAGGATGATGCAAGAAATTCCTTGAGCTTGTTGAAAGCTCTTTGGCAATCGTTGGTCTAATTAAATTCCTTTGGATTCTTCAAAATTTTAAAGATTTTTGCACACCTATTTGCACTTCTTGACACAAATCTATTGAGGGTGGCAATTCACCCGATGAATTCCTGTACCTCCTTAACCGTGTGAGGTGATTTTATATTCCTTATATCTTCAATCTTTCTCGGATTGGCCTCGATGCCATGTCGTGTGACCAAATACTCAAGGAATTTCCTTAATGTTGTGGCAAAGATACACTTCTCAATGCTATAACTCCTCAATATATCAAACGTTTCCTCTAGATCAGCAAGATGCTAATCTTCCTTCATGCTCTTCATAATTATGTCATTCGCATATACTTCAACATTCTTATGGATCTAAGATTTGAACATCTTTGTTACTAATCTTTGGTATGTAGCACCTGCATTCTTTAGCCCAAAGGGAATCACCATATAACAGTATGTTCCAAAATTAGTAACGAAAGATGTGTGGACTTCATTCGCCTTATCCATCTTGATTTAATTATAACTAGATAAAGCATCCATAAAAGAAAGCAATGCATGTCCTACAGTTGTGTCTACCATTTGATTGATTTTTGGCAATGGGAAACAATCCTTAGGATGGGCCTCATTGAGATCCGTAAAGTCTATACACATTCACTACTTGCCATTAGACTTCTTGACTAACATATAATTTGCTAGCTAAGTCGAATAAGGCTCTTTCCGGATGAATCCTGCCTTCAATAACTTTTGGACCCCTTCTTCTATTGCCACTTGTTTCTCTAGTGCAAAATGTCTCTTTTTTTGTTGGACCACTTTTGCATTCGGGTTAATCTAGAGCTTGTGTACCATAACGTCTCTTGGAATACCCGATATATCTGAAGGTGACTATGCAAACGGGTCAGCATTAGCTTATAGGAAGTCAATAAGACTTTGCCGAACATCTACTAACATGGGTTTTCCTATCCTTGTTGTCTTATCAAGATCATTTCCTAAAGGAATTTTCTCTAGATCATTCTTAGCATTCTTTATGCCGACTATCTTGCCTTCTAGATAGGTTTCAACTTGAAAAACTTCCTTTTGTCTCAAGGCCCTTTTATATAAGATTCGTGCCAATTGCTGATCCCCTTTACATACACTAACACTCATAAGAATAGAAAACTTGGCCTTCAGATGTGTCGTTGATGGGACAATATCGAATAAATGTTGGCATAGCCATCCCATTATCATGTTGTAAGGGGATCAACATTTGACGATAAGAAAATCCACTTTGTCCTCTGTAACATGCTAGTCGTCCTCGATTTGTATCAATAGAGAGATAACTCCGGCTACTTGGACGGGTTGATTATTGAAGGCATAGAGTTCATACTTATAAGACCACTACTATGCTGTGATCTTGGGCTTCATTTGATCGAAGGTATGTTGGAAAATGATATTGATCAAATTTCCTGTGTTAACAAGAATCTTCTTAACTTCAAAGTTGGCAACTCTCGCATTAATGATAAGTGCATCATTGTGCGGCCTCTAGATACCCTTAAAATCCTCTTCTCCAAAAGATATTGTATTGTCAATCTTGACCTTTTTTTGTGAATATTGTAAACATAATTCCTAGCGTTAATCAAGTTTGAAGAACTCAATTGGCCTATACTAAGTCTGTCGACAATAGTATTAATTACTCCGTTGGGTGCTCTGGTGGGATTAACATCCCTTGCATCTCTTACAACCATTGCTGGCTGAGTGTCATCCTCTTGTTCTACTCTTCTCCTCTGAGACGGTCTTTTGATTCTTTTAGCATCATGCGCTAAAAATTTTCATAGGTGCTTGCATTGTATTGCATTCTTGAGTTGAATGAACTCATCTGTATTGTGACCCTTATCATGGTAGAAATCACAGTACTTGTTCGAATTTCTTCTTGAAGGATTCCCTCACATTCTTTCTAGCCATTGGAGGATACCTCTCTCCCCACGTACCTCCATCAAAATGTCTAAGATTGGATGATTGACAAGCATATGGGATGTGAATGTCGGTATCCTTAGTCTCTTTCTCTTAGCATCTAAACTGTTGTCATTGTCTATGCCAAGTCTATCCTACGCATTTTTTTGTTTGTCATTCTTTCCATCTCCTCTGCTCCAATTAACCTCTCATCATGCCTTTATGTTATCTTTCTATCGGATGTATGAGGTGGCTTTAGCCTTAAACATAGAGAAAGGTTTTGGCTTGTTCTTTGAGAGAGACTTGAAAAAGTCTCCATGAGGTTTAACTTCGTCGATTATGGCGTTGAGGGTCACACTAATATCCAGTTCTGGGATTTGGATCATCTCGGCCATAAATTTGGCCAAATAGTCCCTGATTGACTCATTGGACTTTTGTATGATGGAGTTAAGGACTGAAGAGTCCTTAACAGGAAGTTTGCTAGTAATAAAGTGTTGAAGGAACACCTCTGCTAGTTCATCGAAACATGAAATGGTATTTGGTTTTAGGTGTTTAAACCATTTGCTGGCTACATTCCTCAAGGTTGAGGGAAAGGCTTGACAGGCCACCGCATCGCTTAAATCATACAACTTAGGTAATGTACGATAGTACTCTAAATGATCTTCGGGGTCCATCGTCCTATCATATGTTTCGAACTAAGGCAACTTAACGTGTTGTGGTATTACTTTTTCCAAAATCTCTGGGATGAAAGGACTTTTCCTGATTTGGAATAGTTTGGTCGTTGCAATAAGGGTGCTGACATGCGAGGGTCTCGCATGATGCATATGCTGCGATTGCTTGCCCTTGTCAATCTTCTTGAAAGCAGGAACTGAAGGTCTCACTAGAACCTTTGCTTACTCTTTTGGCAATTCAGTTGAATAAATGGAATTCGGCACCGTTGGCATCATGATCGCCATGCTCTTTGTCCTAATTTAGGTGAAAACTTTTATGAAGAAGGTCAAGGATTTGTTCATGTTTTTTATTTAACTTGGAATTTTCTTTAGCTAAATTGAGACAAAGTTGCTCAGGTCGAGCCAATCATTGCTCATCAACATATCGACTCTCCCCTTTAGGGTAGTGGGAGGAAGTACCAACACCTGTGCTTCTGGTCATCTTAGTTTTAACCATGTGATTGTGTTTAGAGAAAAATAGACAATGCCAAATGTTGTTAGTGAATTTTAAGATGAGGAAAAATCCTGCAAAAGAAAGTGAAATGTTGGGTTTTGGCACTAGTCCAGTGCAGCCACTCTGATGCCTAAGTTAGTAAGGTAACTTAGTATAGTAAGTATGTGAATAAGAAGTATTAGGAGCCTTTATAGAGTTTCCTTCTAGTATTTATAGATGGTTATAGTGTTGAAGGCAGTTGTCGGGATAACTATTAAGATACGTAGAAACTTCTTGACTTAACATCTCTCTTAATATGTAGGGGTAGCAGGTGATTGTGTAATATAACTATGCTTATGATAACTGCTTGCGCCATAAACTTGAACTTAAACCAGGAGCACTTCTTATATTCAGCATAAATGCCGTGTATCATCTATCAAGTCCGAATGCCGAGAGAGTTGGCTACGCGGCATCTCGACAGATGAAAGGTCGAGTGTCAGATGAGCGAAAACTAACTATCAACATACTTTGTATCATATTTCTAACATCCAACCATCGAATGATACGTCTTCTAGCATGACATTTGAGAAGAATTTTTTACTTTCCGTACTGAATATTATTTATCTTTTTTACTTTTTTTGATATGTATTGCATAACCAAATTATAAGAATACCCTTTTTTCTTTTTGTACATGTATGGTATCCCTAATGAATGGGTATATAAACCCCTATTTAATTATATACAGATAACTAATCTACATCATTAGAATTTAATCAAGTTTCCTTAAGCAACCCTATTATTCTCATTACCCTTTAACTTTTATCTATTCCCTTTAGTAAGTAGTAATGGCGAGTGACCCTTTAGTTTAAGCCGGTAAGTCATACTTGGTAGATTGCAGGTTGAGCAAAATCAATTGGTGTATCATAACCAGTTGGTAGCTACTTGGGCTTTGCTAGCTTTTTCTACCCACTTCATTGTAGTGTTTCTCTATGTGTTCGACCCTAGAGATACATCATCATTTAACAAATTTGGATTCATAAGCTAGAGGAGAATACGACTAAATTTCATGTTTGTGGACTTGCCTACGATCCTCTTGTAAATAAATTCGAAGGAAGTGCAAAAATTTAGGTCAAGAGGATCGCGACCGAGATCACACCTATGATCCTTACTCATGGTTATGCCTAAATCACAATACGTAGAATAGGGAAAGGACCATAACCAACACAAAGGCTATGATCCTTAATTGTAGTCATGCCACAAATTTGAAATCTTTGAGTAAAGTTATCCTCTTTCATTTTAAACATAACTTCTCTCTTTAAAACACCATTGTCCCTCACTTTCTCTCGCTACAAAATTATCTAAACACTACGATTCTTGTGAATTCTACTCATGCACCAATAAATCAAGGTATGTATATTATCATTCCTTATTTGGTTTTCTACATTTGTTGTTTCTTTAGATAAAAATAGGATTTTCACCTAGGGTTTAGTGATGAAACATGATTGTTGCATGTGAGAAATCTTTTTTTCTATAAGTGATTAGTGTGAGATAGTATGATGGAACATGTTGTGTATCTATTATTTGCATGAAATCTCACTAAAAAAACTTGCTTGGTGAATGTTGAAGAGAGGAAGAGTATGAAGATTATGGTGAATGTTAAAGAGGAAGGCGTATGATGATGTGCTTAAGGTTGTTTTTGGCATGTTATTCATAAAACTTATCATGTGTACATGAAAACTTGAATTTGGAGAAAATTTTAGCAATCTTAATCTATTTAACAATCTTCACATACTTAAGTTCTCATATAATTGCATAATATATGCCATAACTTGTGATCAATGAGGATTGTGAATTTGAAAATAGGATTTCACTATAATTAGATCTTAGAACTTTATTAATCCATGATTAATAACAAGATGGCATCACATTGTAAAAACCGTTGATCATTTGAGTAAGTTAGCAATTATCTTCTTGGCATTACAATTTTAGAAACATGAGTATGTTATCAAATTGGGATCCCCTTTTTGCTTTGTTAATTGTAGATCATGCAAGATATAAACACACCGCCTGAAAGAACACTTTTAGTTCTAGTTCTACCTTCCCTTTGTTGTGCTTTGATGAGTTTATGCAAAGGAAGAGGTATGCGAGGTTGGTACAGAAAGAATTTGGATTGAGCACCATTATCGATTGGGAGGCATGAGCTTGAATGGGGTATGAGGCTTGAGTAAGGGATTACTTAAAGTTTGGTGGATTGGACTGGCTCTAATAGGAATCAACCCCCTGGACCAATCATAAGAAGCCAAGCTAGAGGACTTAAAGGGCTCGTACTGGAAATACTAACTCTAAGCCATAGTCGAGATGGGGGCTCCTATCCTAATCCGACCTTTTACCGACCTGTCTGTTAGATCTTTACATGTATCCAACATGCTCTTGCCCAGCTACAAAGTCTTGATCCAAAAGGTAACCCAGGAAAGGCTAGCTGAGCCAAGCTCTCCAACCGACTATTGGTGCCTGACTCTAATTCAGCTGACTTCTTAACCAAACTGATTGGCTCCTGACTTGATCCAGATTAGGTCAGCCCTTGACTACTAGTACCTCTTGTTTTTGCCTATGTTTTATCATACTCTTAACGTATAGCCATCAAGTGACACATGCCTTCTGACACAACGTTCCAAAATGATTCTTTCTTTTTCGTACTAAATATTCTTTGTCCTTTTTACCTCTTTTTAGTATGATTCATGTAACGTAATTGTAAAATACCCTTTTATCTTTTCATACATATCAAAACACCCTAGTGGGCAAGTATATAAACCCCTACTTTCTTTGTATGCAAATGTCCAACTTTCAATACAAAATTAGTCACTTTGAGCAAGCTTAGTGTTCTCGTTATCATTCAACTCTTATCTATTCCCTTTAGCAAGAAGTAGTGGCAAGTGACCCTACAATTCAAACTAATGTATCATATCCAACGGATTGTTGGTTGAGTAGGATTGATTGGTGTATCATATCCATTCGACAATTGCCCAGACTTTGCTAGCCTTTTCTTTGTTTCTTTCCGGTTCGCTTCATTGTAGTGCCTCTTTGTGTATCCGACCATGGAGACACATAAGTTTCGCTGGTATCAAAGCATGGTTCCGTGAGGGAATGTGAGAAGTTGCAGTGAAGTTTTAGCTCACCTTGCTTTTAGTGGTTATTATGTTCCTTCCGTAGCTACTACAGTGTGCTTGTACGTTCATAAGTGTGGTTTCATTGATACTCTGTTCTTACTCTATTTTTCATTGTGAAAATAGAGCAAGTTTGTCTCTATTCTATTTAAGTAACTCTGGGTACTACGATTGTTAATAATTTGGTAATCTGTTCGGAAAGTATTATACTATGTCAGAATCGAGTATTTAAGGTATCATTAGTGACTAGAGCAGTGGTGCTTAACTTAGTCTTAGTCATAATGGTAGTAACACCCCAGGCTCCATTAATGACAAACTTAACAAACTCAAACCTTGTTGAGAGTTTAATCACCGCAATGCAAGTTAATAGGAAATAACCTCAAGGTATACAGTAACAAAACCCCTAAGATGATGCCCTTGAGAGATACTATGGCCGAGTTAATTGAACCAATCACCTAATTCGACCTCCTTGAGTTGGAGGAGCTACTAGACGAAGATTAGAGTTAGAGGAGATTGCGGAGGATGACAAGGAGCTGGATGTTGAAGGGTTTGGTGAAGAAGAGGAATTTGATTATTACTAAGCATAGGGACGAGGATGCTAAGTCCCTTGAGGGCTAGACAATGTCAAGGTGTAAATCCTACCCTTCGATGGGAGTAGAGATGCAAATGAATACTTAGAGTGAGAAGAGAAGGTCGAGAAAGTATTTGAATGTTATGGATATGAGGATGTGCTCAAGGTCTAACTTACTACATTATAGTTTACTGGGTATGCCACTATGTGGTGGAAGAATTTGAATGTAGCTAAGGTAAGAGATGGAAGATGAGGTGTTAGAACTTGGGATGAAATGAAAAGGCTGTTAAGAGGTAGATTTTTGCTCGAAACTTATTTACAAGATACATTTGCAAAGTTATAGGAGCTTTACTAAGGAAGCTAAACCGTTGATGACTATGTAAGAGAGTTCTAAATGTTAATGATCTAAGCTGACATAGAAGAGCTAGAGGCTCATACAGTATCGAGGTTCATTTTTGGGCTCAAGTATGAGATTCACAATATCATGGAAGTATAGAGGTTTTATAATTTGGAAGAGGCCATCAAGATAGTGTAGAGGGTTGAAAAGTAAAGGAGAAATGTTCTGAGCTGACCTGGACAAACATTCTCTTAGGCTCCCATATCGCATCGCTCTATTCAAGCCAAGTTAACGAGGCCATACTGAGTCGAAGAAAGGAATGACCGACTTGATGAATGTCAAGCAGACTAGCATGGCCAGGCAGGAGAGCCGAGCCAACTTAAGGCTAAGCCAACCCCGAGAACCTATGAGAAGGGCTAACCATTCGGATGGAAAATTAGTGAGGTGAAGTGTTTTAAATGCTTAGGCTTCAGACATATGGCTACTGAATGTCTAAACTGGTATGTCATAGTACTCTGAGGAGATGTGGTGGATACTACTGATGAGAGAGACCCCGAAGATGAAAAAAATGTTGGAGAACCTAAAGTGGAAGAGGAAGAGGAGACCTATGTTTATGCTGATAGGGGGAAGTAATGACCTTAGTCCTAAGACGAGTCCTAAATTCGTTGCCGAACTCTAAGGAGGACCAGAGAGAGAATCTGTTCCATACCAAGTATACCATAAAACACCAATTATGTACAATCATCGTGGATGGAGGAAGTTGTACTAATGTTGTTACAGAGACCTTTGTGTAAAGGTTGGGTCTGTCGACCTCAAGGCATCCTCGACTCTACAAGCAGCATTGGCTTCATGATAAGGGTGCTTTGTACGTAACTAAACAAGCGACCGTACCATTCAGTGCTGGGAAAATGTATTGGGACAAAGTAGTGTGTAATGTCGTCCCCATAGGGACTTCACATCTACTGCTAGGACGGCCTTGGTTGTTCAACCGACGTGAACACCTATGCCTTTGTTAGGGATGGAAGGAGGATAGTGTTACAACCCTTAACCTTGTCTTAAGTAAATGAAATCCACAATTAGCTTACTCAAGCCAATAAGAAGAAAGCCTTAGTTATGAGCTAAAGAGAGCTCCGATCTACTAAAAAAGTTGATGAGTTGATGTCCTTGCTGATTAAGAGACTGATGGAGATGAAGGAGTTACAGAATGTTCCATAAGAGATCCAAAGCTTGCTAAATGAGTTTTTTGACCTATTTTCGAAAGAATTGCCCAAGGGACTACTACTAGTCCTAAGCATAGAGCATTGTATTGATCTGTAGCCAGGTGTCGCCTTGTTGAACCGACTTGCATACAAGATGAACCCTGAGTAGGCTGCCAAGTTGAAAAGATAAGTGGACGAACTCATTGAGCGAAGACATGTGAAGGAAAGCATGTACCCTTGTACTGTACCAACTCTACTCGTTTCGAAGAAGGATGTTTCATGTCGCATGTGCATTGATAGCCAAGCAATCAACCAAATTACTCTCAAGTGCAGATACCTAATATCGAGGCTCGATGACATGTTAGATGAGCTTCATGGCATGAAGATATTTTCAAAGATCAACCTGTGAAGTAGCTACCACTAAATTTGCATGAGGCCGGGCAATGAATGGAAGACTGCCTTTAAGATTAGATAAGGACTCTATGAATGGTTAGTTATGCTGTTTGGACTTACTAATGTGCCAAGCACATTCATGAGGTTAATGAACCATGCAACGCGGCCCCTAATTAGGAGATGTGTGGTTATGTACTTTGATGATATATTGGTATACAATGTCAGCTTGAATGACGATGTTCAACATCTTCGTAAAGTATTTAGAATCCTGTAAACTGAGAAGTTATATGGGAATGTAAAGAAATGCATGTTCTGCTAAAAAGAGGTGATTTTCTTAGGGTTTGTAGTGTTAGGGGAAGGAATCTAAGCAGATGAGGAAAAGATTCGAGCTATTTTGGAATGGCTGATACTGAAGAATGTCACTGAATTTCGAAGTTTCCATGGCTTAGCTAACAAAGAAGAGTGAAGGGTTTAGGTGGAACAATCGAGTTGAGTGAAGTTTCAGGGAGATTAAGGAGAAGCTCACTTCGACACTTATCCTTTCACTATTAGATTTTGACAAGCCCTTTGAACTGGAATGTAACGCATCGGGAGTTGGAATTAGCGCTATCCTGATGTATGAACGACGGCCCGTCGCTTACTACAGTGAGAAATTGAGTGGCCTGAGTTTAAACTATTTTGTATATGAAAAGGAGATGTACTCCCATTTTCGAGCCCTTATTATTTGGCAATATTATTTGCTGACTCGAGAGTTTGTTATTTACATTGACTACGAGTCATTGAAGCATCTAGGGAGTTAAAAAAAGCTTTCAAAGAGGTAAGCTAAGTGGTTAAAGTTTATGGAGAGTTTCTCATACGTCATCTGGCACAAGAAGGGAAGGGCAAGTGTGGTCGTCGATGCTCTGTCATAATGGCAAACCTTGCTAGTAGACAAAATTATTAGGATTCTCACTAATTACTAAGCAGTATGTTCATGATTCTCATTTCTGCAAGGACAGAATTGTTGTTAAGGGATATTATCTCAAGGATGGCTATCTGTTTAAAGACTACAGGCTATGTATTCTAAATTGCTCTATACGTGAACTGTTGGTCCGGGAAGCTCACCGTAGTAAACTTTCTAGCCACTTTTGGGAGGTTAAGATGGCCAATCTATTAAAAGATAATTTTTACTGCCCAAGGATGTCCATAAGGTAGTCGGTCGTTGTGAAGTGTATAAGTGTGCTAAGGGGAAAAGAGAACCTCATGGAGAGTAGATGCCTCTACTAACGCCTACCTTACCATGGGTTGACCTTAACATGGACTTTGTCTTATGGTTGCCTTAGACGTCTAAAGGGAAAGATTTTATTTTTGTTGCAGTAGACTATTTTAGCAAGATGGCGCACTTCATTCCATGCCATCGGACTAACAATCCTTTATATATTACTGATTTGTTTTCGTAGGAGGTTGTCCAACTACATGGAGTACCGAAGACTATTGTCTCGAATTGGGACACAAAATTTTTTAGTTATTTTTGGAAGACTCTTTGGGGGAGAGTCAGGACTGAACTAGTGTTTAGCTCTAGTAGCCACCCTCAGATTGATGGCCAAACTGAAGTGGTGAACAGGATACTAGGCAATCTGCTTAGAGTTGTTATAGGGAAAAACTTGAGGGATTGGGATCTGTGCTTTCTAGTCGTGGAGTTTGCATACAACTGAGCTATCCACAACACTATAAGGAAGATCTTATTTGAGATTGTCTATGGCCTTAACCCAACCATTCCCTTGGATACGATCTGCACCCTAGCAACTATTGAAGAAAGTCAATTCGGAGTCGATCGTGCTTGAGAATTACATGAACTGCACCAGTCTACAACAAAGAAGATCTCCAAATTCAATTAAAGACAACAAGAGATTAATAGCCAAGCCACCGAACTATTTCTTTCTAACTAGGAGACTTAATATGGATTCACCTTAACCAAAAGTGATTCCTACACTTAAGACAAAGCAAACTATCTCCTTGAGCTGACGGCTTATTCAAAGTCTTAAAGAAGATCGGCCATAATGCCTACCAGATTGAGTTGCTTGATAACTATGGTGTCTTTTTTGCCTTCAATGTCCGATTTAATTCCCCATCAACCAATAGAAGAAGCCCTACGAATACCCCAGAAAAACGAATAGAAACCATTTCAGATTTGAGGACAAATCTTTCCAAACCCCAAGCAAATGATAGAAATTAACCCTTTAGACTGTTCACAAGAAACCGAGATAAAGGACTTCAAGGGCTCACACAGAAAATACTAACTTTAAGACATAGCCAAGATGGGGACTCCTATCTTGATTTGACCTCCTGTTAACCTGTCTGTTATATCCTCACGTATATCCAACATGCTCTTGCCCAGCTGCGAAGTCCTGATCCAGAAGATAACCTAGGAAACGCTAGTTAAGCCGAGCTCTCCAATCGACTACTAGCGCCTGACTCCAATTTAGCTAACTTCTTAACTAAACTAATTAGCTCCCGACCTGATCTAGATTAGGTCGGCCCTTGACTACCAACACCTTTTGTTTCTACTTATGTTTTATCATACTCCTAACATATAGCCATCAAGTGATACGTGCCTTATGATACAACATTCTAAAATGATTTTTTCTTTTCTATACTGAATATTCTTCGTCCTTTTTACCCCGTTTTAGCATGATGCATGTAATAGAATTGTAAAATACCCTTTTATCTTTTTATACATGTAAAATAACCTGAGTAGGCAAGCATATAAACCCCTACTTTCCTTGTACGCAGACATCCAACTTTCAATACAAAATTATTCACTTTGAGCAACCTTAGTGTTCTCGTTATCATTAAACTCTTATCTACTCTCTTTAGTGGTGAGTGACCATTCAATTTGGATCGATATGTCATATTTGACGGATTGTTGGCTGAGTAGGATCGAGTGATGTGTCATATCCATCCAGTAACTGCCAGGACTTTGCTAACCTTTTCTTTGTTTCTTTCCGATTCATTTCATTGTAGTACCTCTCTCTGTGTCTGACCTCGAAGATGCATCAAGCTCTTAACCATCAATGAGTTGACATACAAGGAGCTCACTTTGGAGTTCCTCAACATCCTCACATTAGTATCTAATACCATAGAAGAAGGTATGTGCAACACTATGTATTTTAGGTATAATGGAGCTCCTATCAGTACGCGGCTTGGTCAGATATTGGTAGCACAAAGGATATACTCAAAAAAGTTTGTATGGTCTAAGGATCATATGAATTTGTGTTTTAAGCTACCCAGGGGTGTGAATGACACCTAAGTGTAGGTAGGGTTGAGTTTAGGTGATTTTGTGTATGATTTAGGAAAGTTGAAGGCTTCTAATATGAGAGATCATGCTCTAAGGATCATCCATTATGTGCTTTCTAGGAGTATCATGGGGAGGAAGATTAGCATAGGGCATACCAATGGAAAGGATATTTTGTATTTGCATTGCATGGTGGAGAGGTGCCAAATAAATCTAGGAGTTCATATGGCCTTTTTCTTTAAGAGCCAGGCCACTTAAGGGTAAGTTGGGCATATCTTTGTAAGCCCTTTTTTCACACTTTTAAAGAATATCACCCAATTCTATGACCTCTTATGTATGCAAGTGATGGATCCACTTAACCCTATCAATTTTGAATCCATCCATGCTATGAAGCTTCCTACCTCACCTTAGGGTCTACTACGAGCACCACCTAAGGATGCACAATCCTCTTCATCACAACAGTTACCTCAATCCTCTTCTATTTTAGGGAAGATTAAGAGGATAGCTCACAAGTTGTTGAAGAGATAGAGAAGTTAAGAGCACTAAGCCAGTATACTGAGGTGAAGGTTAACACGCTCTGACCCATTACAGGAGCCTACCATTGCTGCCATTACCACCACCAACTTTAGATTCTAGCGAAGAAGAGACAAAAGAGATAGTTAAAGCATAGGGAAGTGAAGAGGAAGATAGTGAAGAAATGGAAGAAGATGATTATTGATTTTTTTTTTTCATTTTATTTTCTTGAAAGACTCTGTTTATTTTTCCTTTTGATTTGGATGACCATAACTAATTAACTATTTATTGTTGCTTTTATTTTTTTAACTATTTAACTTTTTACTGTATGCTAAGTTTTATAAGGTTGACTATGTGATAGTTGATTTAGTAGTTTTATAGTCGAATTGTTTATGATGTGGAACTTTAGATTCATGCTTGATACTGGGTTATTGTACTGTTTACTGCATATATGGCATGGTACGAAAAGACCTATGGGTTAAGTTTTTGAAAGCTTGAATACTGCTAAGCTAGTTTTTGAGCATATAGAACTGTATTGCTCAACTTATTCTAGTCACGATGTGTGGTTTCAGTTAGGTCGGCTATTTTATGGAATTTCAAACCATAGTAGGAGGTTTTTATTTCATTGAGTTGGGAGTCCTACTCTCAAGCAGCTCTTTATTGTTGTAGGTTCTTGGATGTTGCATCTAGATGTCTGAGTATGTTAACTAACAGGATGAGAAATAGGAAAAGTATAAGATATTAGTACCGATGTATGTCATGTACATGAGCATGGCATAAATTTCCTACATAGATAGTTTGTCTTGATAACTTAGGTTATGAAATTGAATGTTTTATAGTCCTGATTCTTGTGAATGCATATTTTGCTTATTTTATGCTTGTTTTATCCACTCTCACTTAGCTTACAGAAAGTTAAGGAGATACTTATGTATCCTCAAGTTATGATGAGAATTAACTAGGCATCAACATCAGTTAGGGGAAAAGTCTTGTGAGATTGCGTAGGATGGAGTCAGCCACTTTTAAAGAAGTCTTGCTATATTTTAATTTTAGTTCCATGAAGGATTTGTACATATGAAATGAAAAAGAAAAAAACAAACAAAAGTACTATATTTTAAGTTTGGTTAAGTTTGACGAATGTACTCTTTTGTATAAATAGGTGTAAAGCTAAACTCCGTTATAGTACTCTTTTGTTATAAATAGAATTTTTGTTCAATATAAATAGGTATTCTTATGGGATGATAAATCCTGTGCTATGCCAATGTAAATAGACTATAGAGATTTGAGGAAACAAACACTTCAAGCTACTTAGGCGATTACCTCTCAAAACAACATCCATATTGCTTAACCACAACCAAGACCATGCTAAAGAGCTCTAACTTGGGTCTTTACTCTCAATTGTTAAAGTCAGAATCAAGAGGCTATGGGCAAGGACACTTTGGTGGGTATGCTCACTGTTCTTAATTGGAGTGCTTATATACTTTTTGACATTGGAGTTTCACATTCTTGCATTGCTAAATCCTTTGGGTGTACTTATGATTTATGTGTTATATCCCTAGACACTCCTTTATTTGTTAATACGCCTTTAAAGAGTGAAACAATTCTGAGTAGAATATGTCAGGATGCTAAGATTGTTGTAAAAGGAAGAATCTTACCAACAGATTTACTAGTATTAAACATGTTAGATTTTGACATAATACTGGGAGTAGACTAGTTGTTAAGGCACCATGCAACTATTGATTGTTACAACATGGTGATTACCTTTAAACCTCTAGGAGAAGTACCTTTTTAGTATCAAGCAGAGATTTAGAGACCTATAAAGAGTGTTACTTATGAGATGTGGGGCAAGCCTACCCTAGTAGCTTTGGGTGTGAAGATCGATGAAGTGAGGAAGTCAACACACATAACAGTAGTGCGAGAATTCTTAGAAGTCTTCCCAAATGATCTACCTGGTTTAACACCAAATAGAGAAGTAGGATTTATACTAGATTTGGTACTAGACACTAAACCTATTTCAAAATCAGTGTATAGGATGGTACCTAATAAGCTTATTGAATTGAAGAAGCAACTATAAGAGCTGTAAGATAAGGGTTTTATGAGGCCAAGTTTGTCTTTTGGGGGAGCCTTAGTGTTTTTTATAAAGAAGAAAGATGTGAGTATGAGGATGTTTGTAAACTATAGAGAATTGAATCAAGTGATAGTTAAGAATAAGTATCCAATTTCTAGAATAGAAGATTTGTTCAACCAGTTGCAAGGAGCATAAGTATTCTGGAAAATAGATTTGAGGTCGGGCTACTATTAGTTAAAGGTGAAAGTAGAGGATGTGGAGAAAATGATAGAGTTTATGAATTTACGGTAATGCCATTCAATGTCACTAACGTACTTACAGCATTTATGGACCTTATAAATTGAGTGTTTTGAGAGTTTCTAGATAGCATTGTAGTGGTCTTCATTGACAACGTCTTTGTTTACTCTAAAAGCAAGGAAGAGCACGAATAACATTTGAGGATTGTGCTGAGTAAATTGAGAGTTAAAAAGTTGTATGCCAAATTTATTAAGTGTGAATTTTGGTTAGATCATGTAGCCTTCTTAAGTCTCATTGTAAAAAGGGAAGCTATAGTAGTGGATCTAGAGAGAACAAAAGTCGTGGTAGAGTAGCTAAGACCCAAGACAATAACCAAGATAAGATGTTTTCTAGGGTTGGCGAGTTGTTATAGAAAGTTTGTAGAAGGATTCTCCAAGCTTGTAGCACCTTTGACTCAATTGACCTAAAAAGGGGTTAAATTCAATGGGATGGTAGATGTAAGCAGAGCTTTCAGCAGTTGAAGGAAAGACTCATAAAAAGTATTATCTTTATCTCATAGCAAAGAGGAGTTTGTGATATACAATGATGCCTCAATTCAAGGACTAAGGTATGTATTGATGAAAAATAGCAAGGTGATAGCACATGCTTAGCATAACCTAAATATGACACAAAGAAGATGACTAGAGCTAATAAAGGATTATGATTTAGGTATATGGTGCCACCTAAGGAAAGCCAACATAGTGGCCAATGCTATAAGCAGGAAGCAACGTGGGAATCTGGCTAGTCTAATAACAACACAAAGGCCCTTGCTAGAAGATATAAGAAGATTAGATTTAGAAGTTTTGACTAGAGAAGTAAGTATTATGTTGGTGACTACACAAATCCAACCTACTCTAATAGACAAGGTTAAGATGGCTTAAGCTGAAGATGAAGGTATACAAGTGATAAAAAGGAAGATGGAAGTGGAAAAGAAGTAGAATTCATGGTAGATGTTGAAGGGCTACTCAAGTACAAAGGCTAGTTATGTATACAAACAAAGTTAGAGTTGAAAAGTGAACAGTTGAAAGACGCACACTACTTAAGATATACAATATACTCAAGTAGCACAAAAATGTACTAAAACATAAAAGCTCACTACTAATGGAATAATATGAAGAGAGAGGTCACAGAGTATATATCAAGGTGCCAAACTTGTCAGTACATAAGAATTGAACATTAGAGGCATGCAGGTGAATTACTACCATTACCAATTCTAGAGTAAAAGTAGGAACAGGTCATTATGGATTTTGTTACAGCTCTACCAAAGACCTTGAGCAAGCACGATGCAGTTTGGGTAATTGTAGATAGATTAATGGAGTAGCCTAGTTCATTGCTATTAACATTAGTTATTTATTGGAAAAGTTACCCAAGTTATATATTAGGGAAGTGGTGAGGCTGCATGATGTACTGGCGAAGATTACATTAGATAGAGATACCTGTTTCATCAATAAGTTTTAAAGGAGTTTACACAAGGCTCTAAGTATGAAGCTTCAGTTCAGTGCTACCTTCCATACTCAAACCAACGGGCAATTTGAGAGGACTATACCGATCCTTAAAGATTTACTAAGATCAAGTATACTTGATTTTGGTGGCTATTAGGATGAACTCTTGCCCTTAGTTGAGTTTACTTATAACAACAACTATTAGGTGGCAATTCAATGGCTTCTTATGAAGCCTTATATGGTCAGAAGTGCAGATTGCCCATTTAACGATACAAGGTAGGAAAGAGGCAAGTTCTAAGTCTAGAGTTAGTATAAGAGGTAGTGCATAAGGTGAAACTATTTAGTTAAAGAACACAAATAGAATAAAGCAATCAAAAGAGCTATGCTGATGAGCGACGATGCCTATTAGAGTTTGAAGTTGGAGATGAGGTTTTTGTTGAAAGTCTCTCTTACTAAAGGAATTTTCAGGTTTAGGCTAAGAGGAAAAATGATTCTAAAGTATGTCAGGCCTTTCAAAGTTGTTAAGAGAATCGAGAATGTAGCATATAGATTGGAGCTTCCTCCCAGATTAGAAGGAGTCTACAATGTGTTCCATGTGTTAGTGTTTAGGAAATTTAAGCCTAATCCAAAGCAAGAAGTAGAACAACAAAGCATATAAGTAGTAGATTTAGAACTCTTAGAGTTACAACTAGACTTGTCTACTATAGAGTAGCCTATAAAGATTATAAACACTAAAGTCTAAAAACTAAGAAGAAAGCAAATACCTTATGTCAAGGTATAATGGTCAAATCATTTAGAAAGCGAATTAACTTAGGAGTTAGAAGAAGAAATGAGGAAGAGGCATTTGGAGTTGTTCTAAGAGCAAGGTATGTAAAATTTTCAACTTTCGAAGAAGAAATGTTTTATAAGGGGGGAAGGATTGTAAAACCCTACAAAATGGAAAAAGAATAAAAGAAAATAGATAAATAAATAAGTGCTTTGAGTAAGGGTATGAGTTAGTATTATTAAAAAGAAGTAAGGGCAGTTTAGGCATATTGAAAGTTCCTAACCCCCTAGAATAAAAGCAATCTTATGCTTTCAGAAACCCTTTTTTTCACATTTGCTCCTTACGTATTGCTCTAATGGAATAGGGCTCCTGCATGAGACTTGAGTTAAGAAAGGGTTACAATGAATTTTAGCAAAGATTAGGATAGAAGGCACTAACATAAGATGTGGAACTATCTTTTTATTGAAGAGTTTTAGCAAAATTCAATTAAAAATTCATTTTTCTTTGTAAGGCAGCAAGTATAACAAATTTAGGACAGTGTTTTAGGGCTTCCGCTATGAGATCTAGGTGGTAGAAGAGCGAGTTTCGAATCCCTAAAGGTAAGATTCAATGCCTGGACTTTATGCGCTTTGTTTTATGAAAAGGTTGATTGGAATGTGAGAGTTTGACTTGAGTTTTGATTGCAAAATGATGTTTAAAGGTGGCTGTGAGGGCTATAAGGTTGAGTTGTTGTTTTGGAAATATTTAAGAAGTGGTGATTTTCAAAATTGCAAAAGGAGGTTGAAGTCCAAGGGGTGAAACGACACTGTAGTATGCAAGAATCTATAGAGTGCAAACTAGTGTCTAAATGCCAAGCAAAAAACTCTCCCAAATCTTTAGCATTTGGATGCTATGGGAAGTAGCATTTGGATGCTAAGTTTCCTGATACGTGCAGTGACATTTCCCCTTATTTGTTGGTGTTTTCCGAGCATGTCTTTCCATTCATAAGCCCTTCTAAATGTTTTCTAATCATGAATCTTTACTTAAAATGCTTTACAAACCAATTTATCATTATAAAGATCCTAGGTTCCTTAAGTGATATAAGTTGTAAGTATGTAAAGATTGAGTTGTTAAGTTTAAGAGCAAGGTTAGATAAGCCTAGAGACTAAGAAAAATGTTTATTTTCATGTGAATAGGTAGTAAGGTGACAGTTTCAAAGTTTGAGCAATCCATTTAGTCAAGAATGTGGTATTGTGTGTTGTTTGTGTTTGTAGGCCTAGTTTATGTTAAATGGAATTAATAACTATTTGCCCTAAGGGGCCAGGAGGATCGATGGCCTTAGGGTGGTACCCCAATGATCTTATTACGATGCTATCCCGATTGGAATCTTACTTTGAAATGTATGTGTATGTGTGTGTGTGTGTTGGAGTCATGAGTTACTCCAAATTATGGACTAATGATACATACATATATATATGTATATGGGTTAATATCATGATTTACATTTTAATTTTGTTACTTTTTGCAATTATATACCTAAACTTTGGATTTGTCTAATTATTCACCCAATTGAAGATTTAGTTATCATACTCTATACCTTATTTAACTCTAATTCATATCGTTAGTCCATTTGACATGATTAGCTAGTAGAATGGTTACCTACAGCCTTGGGGGGGCTTGCTTGACCTCTCATAGGTAGCTACCGGTCATTCCTTGCGAAACTATAAGTCACAACTCACTTCAAAAATGTATGTCACGTAACTTACTAGTAACCATCTGTGGATGTCTACAACCCTACTTAGGTTGCATGAACCTCCTAAGGCTGTAGGTGACAATTCCTTTGGCAGATTGTACCGATTAGACTAATGGTATAAATTGAAGTTAATTGAGGTGTAGATCATAATAAATAGATCTTCAATTGGATATATAATTAGACCAGTTGAAACTTTAGGTTTATAATTGCAAAAAGTGACAAAGTTGAGGTATAAATCGTAGCATTGATATATATTTGTGTCGGAATCATGATTTGCTCTAAATTATGGGACACTAAAACTATGTTGGTTGACGGACTTAATTAAAGACAAGAAGTGGTTGTTATTGCATGTAGTGATTAGGTATGAATTTATGTATGTACTTGTGTATATGCTGGCTTTGCTCACCCTGTACTAGGCTTTGCTTACCCTTTGAGGATTTTCTATATTTAGTTTTAAGACTAGTTTATGGAGAATATGAAGATTATTACTATGGTGACTATGAATATCATTGTAATGTAAGTGGTTTTTATGATTATTACTAGATGATGATAGCGACTTTATTTAGATTTTGTTTAGACTTCTCATTTTGGACAAGTCATGGAATTAGACTTTGTGTGTATGTGTATGTATGTGTGTGTGTGTGTGTGTGTGTGTAGTTTCTTGGGTCATGAGAAGTTACCTAAGACTTCTCTTGTCAAAGTATTTTATTTATTGTTATCATTTGGTTATAGCAAGTAAGAGATTTTAGAATTTTGATATCTTGTTTCCTTGCGACAAATTTTGTTATATGAGAAATTGCTACTCTTTTACATTAAATAAGATTATTGAAAGGTTGATCATTTGGTAAATTTTAGTGGATTATGGATGTTAAAAACATCTATAAATTTTTTATTTGGAGTTTTTTACATGTTTCTATTGAAATGTTATCTATCGGGAAACAAATGTTATTCTGTGGAGAAGTTAATAGGTTAGTTAAAGATGTTTGACATGTCAATAGGTTATAGGGACATACGGCAGGCTATAATTTCCCAAGTTTTTAGGCATTACGAAAACAATCAAAATCTGTACATAAAGAAAATTATATTAATGAAAAGAAAATGTTGTTGAATATTTATAAAATCAATTCGGTTTATTAATTTTCTGATAGACTTGATCCTTTGTATATAAATTTCCCAATTAATTACATTCAATGTCTTTGGCTAAAAGAAAAAAAATTACATTCTCTATTGATTCTTCAAGAGAGACAATCAAGAATCTATACATAAAGAAAATTTTATTAATAACAAGAAAAAGTTGTTGAAATATATATAAAACTAATTTGGTTTATTAACTTTTTCATAAAGTCAATCCTTTGTACATAAAAGAGCATGTAAAGTCATTTAATAAAAAAATTACCCATCTAAGGGTGATTCTAATCTTTTTATTTTTTATTTTATCATAATTGTTATAACATCCTCAACAAAATTTAAAACATTTTGTACTATAATTTTATTATTTGCATGTGCATCTCAAACTAAAGTACACAAAACATATTATCGAAAGAGGCTCGTGTAAAATCAATAATGGTATAAAATTTGTAGGGAGCCCTCTTATAGTTTAGCTCTTAAAGAAACTTTACATATATATATATAAAAGAATATAAACACACTTTAGGCGAGATATTTCTAGTAACTATCATCAACCACCCTAATTGTCTTTGTTTTCCTACTTTTTTACATTTGTACAGAACTAGATCACTAATTCAAGACTACCTACTCTTTTTATCTACTTAGCTCTAATGGTATTTTCACTTCATGGAATTGGAATTCCATTCTTTTTTTATTTCTTATAACGACGTTTACTTGATTTTTTTGTCACGAAATCGCAAATCCGTAGAAATTCTTATCACTTAAAATTAAGTAATATGAATTTTTTAATTCAACCATCGACTACTGTCACCACTGTACCCTTACTGCGACTACTACCGCCACCGTTACCATCACTACCATCACCATTACCGCCTCCAATCACCCTTGCCGTCACCATCACTAATCATCATAGCCACTGCTACTATTACCCTAACCATCGCCACTACTAACCGCCACTACTATCACTATCACTAATCATTATAGCCATCGTCATCGTTGCTCCCCCCGTTGCCAACCATTGCCGTTACTATTGCCAAGCCATTGTTATTGCCAACCATTAAAACCATTGTAGCCATCGCTGCTATTACCACCATCAACCACCACCATCACCACCACCACTACTGTCATCACTACTGTCACTAACCACTTTAGGATTAATTAATAAAGAGAATGGACCGAGAATAATTTAATCATTAAAGTTATATTATATATTTATTTTTAAATTACTTATAATTCTAACTAAGTAAAATAATATGTAATACACTCTTATTCCATTTCTTATGAAATTCCAATTATATTCATTCTCATTCTAGTTTATGAAATAAACAAGCCATAAAAGTAATATAGTCATCACCATATATATTTATTTTCGCAAACAAAGGCAAAGAGTTTGGTCCAAATCAATATCTAAGAGGTTCTGAACCCCTAAAACCGAAAGTTAAAAAAATAAATAAATGAAATAAAATAAAATAAGTATAGCAACTCATAAAACTAAATCTATTTTCAGTATAGTTTTTATATTGTAGAAATGTAAATAAATAAATAAAAGGCAGTAACTTTGAAACCTGAAATCACATAAAAAAATACAAGTTTTTAAAAATTTAGTGCACTCTTTTGTTCCTTTAATTTTAATAAGGTATATATAAATCCTTATTTTTTAAAACTTTCAACACCACATGATAATAAAGTTTGAAACTTTGTACCTAGGTTATAATAACTAGACATATTTGAATTCTACTGCTCAAATCATATAATACAGACTAGACAAAATATATCATTATGAAATAAAAATAAAAGGTTTACTTTTGATTACTTGAATCTTTCGGTGCTGCAGTTTAGAGGCTAGAGAGAAAACTTGAAGGGAAAGGACAAAGTCACAATTGACGACATAAACCTCAAGGCTAAATAAAAGAAAAATATGAGTAAGAAAACATTTTTAAAGGGGGTGCTTTATGCAAATATGTGTCGAGAGTTCATGCGATGTAGTCTATAGCAAGTGGGAAAAAAAAAAATCAAATGTTAGTTATTTTAATATTAAATGAATTCATGTATCATAAGTCTAACTTATTTATTGGGTCTAATTAATAAATAAGTTTACAAGGAGTTTGTTGGTTAAATCTAAACTTGTATACGAATTTTATCGTGTTTAAATAAGTTTAGTCTGTTTATATTTTATATTAATTTTTTTTTTGGTATAAAATCATTTATAATCATATCATATTATGTTTAAGTCTGTAAATAATGTCCTCAATTGCTAACTTTAGATAAGATCAGGTGCCTTCTTTCTCTTTTTAATAGTCGTTTATCATCTAAAATCTTTTAAATAAAATTTATCAGTAGGAGCAATAATTCGTTACCATAACCTGTTATTATATAAAAATTTTTATAAAGTTGATTTAAATAAGAAAATTGCAAGAAACAATTAATTTTTATTTACACTACTTATGTTAGAACAACTTATTTATTTGTCCACATTTTATCCATTAAAAAATATAATGAATATTAGATTGAATACTTTATCAGAGTCTATCTATCAAATATATATATATTTTTTTTTAAACAACCCATTATGGCACTTGCCCGCCTAGTCCAATTGGATGACCTACGGATTGGCCACGTCTAGATTACCGTATATGACGTAATGATTGGTGAATTGACAATTTCTGGTAGAACCTAGTGAAGTGCTTTAGATACACCCGTAGAGCAAGGGCATATTTATTTTTTTAGCTTCTTCAGTTGTATTGCTCAATATGTCTAATTATTTCAGTTTTCGATTAGAAGTAGTCACGATTACCTCCCTTCTATCTATTGGTTTTGATTAAATTAACAACTTATTTTAAATTGATGAAATGAAAATAACTAATGAAAAGAACTTTTTGCAATATTTTCAGGATATCGTACGAATTGATGCCCCCAGCAAGGTTGACTATAAGCGGCACCGTTCTAAAAGTCTTTTCTTGATCGAAATACAATAACGTCTATGGCATTACATTTCTACAGTGCCAAAATATTGTAGGGGTCTTTCTTTAATTGACCTGCAGCAGCCCATCCCACGCGTATGCTTTGATTAATGACACTTTTTTCTTTATATATATTATCTGAAATAAAACTAAACATATGAAAAATTCGGTGAAATTTAATTTTTCGAACTACAATCGCTCCAAACTGAAAAAAAGAAAAGAAAAGAAAAAATTTAGCCCCAATGACACAAATATGAAAAGAACGGAAAACTAAATTAGATTTAGTTTAATTTTTTATCTTCAATTTCTAATGCAAGCTTTGACAACTGATTTTCGATGAAATTATCAGTAGGATTAACTTGGTATTACGTTAATCTTATCAAGGAGAAGTGTAAATTGAAATGTATGTTAGGTATTAGCTCCATAATGTAGAATTTGTATCTAAACTAAACGTGAACATATGAAATATTCGGTCAAATTCAATTTTTCAAACTACAGTCCCTCCAAACTGGAAAAAAAAAAAAAAAAAGGACCAAAAGTAACATAATAACGGAAAGAAAAGAAAAATTAAATAGATTTAGTTAATTTTTTTATTTTCAGTTTCTAGCACGCTCTGATTACTGATTTTCTATATAATCCTTAATAGGATTAACTTGGTATTATATTAATTTTATCAAGGGGAAGTGTAAGTTGTGATGTGTGTTAGGTAGTGTAAACTATATAAATTTATCCTCATTGGAATTATGAGATTAAATATCGACTTCCACAAATGGCATTGTATACGGAATCCGCACTAGCTTCCAAGATGATAATCATTCACTTTTACTTTTTAGCATCCACGCATGATAAACGCTTTGTCATTACTTACCATTATTAAAAAATGACTAATGAAAAGATAATGATCAATTAGAAATAAGACATCGGTACAAACCTATACAAGATTGAAGGAACATGGATACGTCCGCTCTATTATAATATTCTAGTACTGTCTGCTATTTGTTGGGTTTTACCCAGAAAGAAACAAAAAATGCTTGGTCCCATTTAGATTTCCTTTATCGTGAGAGGGCAAGAAATATAGATAAAAAGACTCATTACCTGAATCCTATAGTCATTAGTAGCGGCTTGACCGAGGAATAATGATGGGGTCAGTAAATGGATGGGGAGTCATAATCCAAATATCTTGTCAACAGGGATTAGTTGGTGATGAGAACGTTCACAGTTCGTATTTTCAATGGAGCTGCTCCTTGTTCTTACACAATTCACCAAGGATTTTATCCCTATTTATTTATAGATTAGGGATACAATAAATAACAAGTGAAAGATGGGGTGCACGTGTCGTACAAGATTTAGTGGGAACAACGAAAAAGAACCATGGCGAAAAATCATGGAAAAAATTGAAAGCAAATGCGGTGGGGTAATAACATAGTACATACTTCTCACAGCACGATGGAGCAATGCTTCTATCACCAAATTATTTAGGTCACTTTTTAAGTATTAATATTGCATTGGCTATTCAAATTTTATTAAATTGCTCATTTTATTGCCTTAACTTTCAAATCTTTATTTTACTACCTAATTAAACTTTTCATTATCATTTATATTGACTAATCCAACTTTATTAGCCTTTGTCTCCTGATATAGATAGAATGAATATATGGCACTACTATAATCAATCAATAGTACCTTTTACATGTGACATGAAATGCTATGTGATAGCATCACAAATTACCACATATTCATTTATATAATACTCACTGACATGACATGGATTATTATGTAGAAGTGTCGAAAATTGACACATGACACTTTTGACAAGTGCCATCATTTTTAGAGAAAACTATTATTTTTTAAATAAACAATACAAATATTAATATTACTTTGTATAGACCACTCCATACACATAATACATTTTTCTTATTAACACTTTAAACAACCTATAATTTATATAGATTTTTTTACCCTTAGCATATCATGTAGGATATGTAACATGAAGACAAGGGGTTTAAATTACAAGTTGAAGCTTTTGCAAGAGAGGCATAACTTTGACCCAATTTTTCTTACTTGGTTCAATTTTCAATTTAGAAAGAAAAAAAAGGTCAATGCATAACTCATACAAAAATCCCTAAAAAAAATCCTAAAACATCCTTAAAATTTATGTCAAAATGGGCTCTAAATTGAACGTTGAATCAAGTGAGAAAAATCAGATCAAAGTAGAGTCTTTTTTTTTTATAAAAATTGTAACTTGTAATTTAAACCCCTTGACTTCGTGCTGCATGCCTCATATGAAATGCTAGAGGTAAGAAGGCTTGTATATTTTATAGGTTATTCAAAGCATTATGTAGAAAATTGTGTTATGTTCATAGAGTGGTCTATGTTTAGAGTTACGCTGATATTTAGATATTTTATTCAAAAAATAATATTTTCTCTAAAAAGGGTATCACATGTTAAAGTTGCCACATGTTAATTCACGGCATTGCCACATGGCATTTCATGCTATGTCATCAAGTGTCACGTGTCCATTCTATCTACGTTAATAAATGAAGACTAACGGAGTTAGATCGGTAGTATCAATAACCATGAAAAGTTTAATTATGTAGCAAATTGAATATTTCAAAATTGTGGTAGTAAATTGAGTTAAATATCAAATGCGATATTGATCCCTTTTTTGTATGTAAATGTTTTAAAATGAAATGAACTAGAATATTTTGAAATAAAATGAAAAGACATTAGAATGATAAATTATTTCTTTTGTTTAGAAATGATTATTAAAAATACACTTAATTTACATGTTACAATTTGATTGAAGGTTAAATTAATATCATTAATAAGGATAAAATCGTATCACGATTACATCTTTTTAAAGGTGAAATCAAATTCCTTCTTAAAATCGAAATTACCTATTCCAAAAAACCACGATTTTACTTTCCAAAAATACTTCTAAATATAAAAAAAAGGGAATTAAACTTCAAATCATGATTCCATTTCTAGTCTATTCTTACGTATGAAAGGTGAAATTATAATTTATATGACTCTCTCCTGGTATAGCATATTGCATATACATAATTTTATTTATATGAAGTAATAAGACAACATAAAACCCTAACTCAATAAAAAAATAATAATTTGAGATCAAAGAAATACAAAATGTGAAGCTACTCGAGCCTCTATGCAATATTATGATCGACTATAGACATGACTTGATCAACCATGACCTCTCTCCATGGTTGACCATAACCCATCACAATCAATCACACACACTTGACATTCAACTACACCATGTGGCATTAACCGCCTTTATGTATCTTACATTTTGACATTGCTCTTTGCAAATCTATTAACCCTTTATCACCCATTTATGCTTCCAAACTTTGTCTCATCCAAATTCAAGACACAAGCTCAATATTACATATTACAAGGTAATATAGAGAGGTAAAATGACTAACTAATTATGATGGACTAGATAAAGGGTTCCCTAGTACCATCAATTGGGAATACTTAAATTTAAGGAACAAAATTTAGGTCTGAAATTATAAGTTAAAGTTGAATTGTCGAGCCAAGGGGCACAGATCCAATTCCTTCTAATCAAAACCAGCATTTTGATGGATTTGCTCAACATTAGTCTATTAGACCACTTAGTAACTTCATGATATAAATTTGGATTTAAAGAGCTATGCTTTAGTCATAAGATTCCATTATTATACACTACTTTATGATATTAGCTACCTTTTAAGCTTTTGTGAAAGATATAATACCTATAAGGAATGTAACATCTAATTTACTATAAAGCATGTCAATTAGTGGATACTTATGTAGTAGTAGAAACACTTGTTAAACCTAAACATAGATGTTTTAACCTAAACATAGATATTTTAATATCCTTCTATTTATCTATATATCTATTAAAAGTTAATATTTAGGCATGTCTAGTACCCTTATCAAATTACATACATACTTTGCATTAGGCTGTGTAAGTGGGTTAAGTGAGCTAACCTGTCCTGCCTGATATTAGCATATAGGTTAGCTTACTTGCAAATGCAAGTCAAAATTTCTAGCCTAACCGTTGATAGGTTAGGTGAGTCAACTTGGGAATTATACTATCTTTCATTTTTTATGAATGTATTTTATGGAGTATTCATAAATCACATATTGCAATTCATAATTTTATTGGTTTCAATATAGGTATATATATATTAAATTATATAGTTTTATTTACTATAAAATTTAATTTCCATTTTGTTTTAGAAAAATAAAATTTCAATCTTTTCACGAAAATATATACATAGATACATTTGCATTGATAGATAATCCATTAATGGAAATGAAATCAAATTACCATCTTCTTCGTAATCTAAAATTCAATTCAAATACAACTACTGAGGAATGTTTTGAAAACTTAGGAATCGCAACTCACAAGTACTAGAGTAAAGTAATTTAGTTAGTTGAAAATGGAAAAAATAAAAAAGGAGAAAATATGAAATAGCATCTAAAAGTTAAATCACTAATAACCACACAGCAAGTCTCTAATTAACTAAAAGTAGTAAGCTTAAGTTGTTTTTTTTTTCTCTTAATCATTATTCTTTTGGTTTTATTATTTGAAAATTTAAATAGTAATATAGTTACATAGTCAGCCCGTCCCTATAACAGGTTGGCTCAAGGGTTAAGCAGGGTGAGCTAATAAAACCTGCATTTAAACAGGTAAAATTTTTTTAACTCAAATTGCATTTTTTTGTGGGTAATGTAGGTCGGCCTGCGTAAACCATTCCGCTTGCATAACTTTACTATATCGATTACTCAAGTTAAACCCACCATAGTTTAATAAGTCTATTTAACAAATCTTAATACACAAAGTTATACTTAACTTAAGCTAAAGTAAAATCATCCTTCGCTCAGATATTAAGGGCAACATGATCCTTGGCATTACAACAATTTTATCTCATAAGAGAGACTCTAGAGGAATGAGTGAGATCTATGAGCTCTGTAAGAGATTGGAGACTTATGTTTTATTATTTCACAACATTATCCAAGTTTTTAATACAAGCTTTTAAGTGTAATGTTTATAGCTATAAGCTACGTGCACATTGTATTCCAATTTGATGTAAGAGTAAAGAAAATAGCCCCATTTTAGTCGAGAGATAGGGACCAATCTCCCAAATTTGTTTTAAGCCCTATTTTGATTGAACAAACTAGGAAGAATTACATAGCTTGGTTTATATTGCTACATGATGTCAACTTAATACTCTTAACGTGAAGCTGTCACCTTTGTATGGAATTATATGAAGGTTACAATGTTGCTTGTGGAGACATAAAAGTGGCTATCAAGATTTATGAATAGTTTATTTTATGTAGTTATTTATTGTCATTTAATTTTATTTGATCCAGCATTTTAGTTATTTTAGAGTTATAGTTTTGCCCTTATTATTAGTATTTTTACATTATTGTCTTTCAAGTTAGTAAGGCTTCTATCATACTCTAATATGTCAAACATTATTTAGCAAACCAATTTGGTTTCTTTTCCAATTTGGTCCAGAGAAGTTCCTAAATCAAATTAATTAAAAAAGTTGTTCATCGGGGCAACTTAGGCGCTTTTAGTAAAAGATTGTTTTCACTGCAAAATGAAGAATAGATAAAATATTGTACCAAAATATAATATCTTTACCCTTAGTTGTGTAACAAATTTACAAAGTCCATGACCATAATCTACTTCATCCTTTCTTTAGAAATGCAAATGGCTAATGGAATATTTCTTAACTATATTTTATTTGGTTTGCATTCTCTACAATGTGATTCTATACAAATTCGATAATCAGTAAATTCAGGATAATACTTAACCACATCTTACCTTGTGAGATGTTATTTTTTGTGCGTATTATTTTCTAAACATTGAAAATACTTGCTCGCCTCATACATATAGAAATAGGTTTGGTTGGTTTAGTTAGATTTCAAGGATGTTTCTAATTGAACCAAAACTTTTGGATTGAAAAAAAATCAGAAACCTAATGTAAGCTAAACTAAAAGAATATATATATAAACAAAACCAATTCAAAATCTTCTATTTTTCCATCAATTTAAATCAAATAAGAAGTAAAGATACTCCATAAAAGAGTTAAGATGGGTTATGATGAGATGTTATTTTCATAGTCATATGCTATGTGAACCATTTACTTTTATTATAAATATTGAAGAGTAATAGTTATATATGATACTCTAAGGTGAGATAATCATATGTGATCCATTTATGTGTATGGGAGGTTGCTACAAATATCTAATCACTTGTGATAGGTGTGTTTGTCGACCTTAGAGAAGTCTCAAGTCGATAACATTTGGAGAGATGCCATAAAGAGAGGCATGGAAAAAGGAGTAGGTAAACTTAAATTCTCAGAATGTATGTGACAATTGATCAAATATAAACCTTGTGGCATGTTCTTTACTTACTTTCGATAACACATGGAGAGATGCCTTAGAGAGAGGCATGGAAAAAAGAGTAAGCAAACTTGAATTCTTAGAATGGGCATGACAATTGATTAAATACAAAGCTTGTGATGTGTTCTTTATTGGCTCTTGTTTAGTTGATTAGCATGATATTCTTCAGAGCATATATGGTAGAATAACAATGTTTCTATGATAGTTGTTGATTCTTTGAATGTTATAAATAAGGGAAGATAAGCTTTTTGTTTATGGAGTTCAGCTATGATCTTGATCACCTAATGGTTCTGAGATCAATGATTAAGATTAAGCATTGTTAGTGACCATTAGATCAATCTTGAGGATCTAAGAGATGATATTGAAGTCTTCTTCTCCTTTTCAGTCTTCATAGGCTTATATATGCCTAAAGGCTTATAAGAAATTAAAAAGCCCATTTTCTATATCAATAAGCCTAAGGCTTGTTTTAGTCCTCTTAAGGCCTATTAAGGCAAATCAAAGTCCAAATAAGCTAAGAAACAACTTTTTCAAGTTTATTTTTATGACATGAGACAATCAAGTAAGGCTTAGAGCAAAAGTTAAAAGAAAAAAAAAAAAAGCAATTTAGTTATCCTTATTTAAGGCATACCAAGCTATATCTTCTAAGACATCCTTAAACCAGGCCTAGTTTTCTAGCCCAATTACCTAAAATAACCTAACAATGTATAACCTTATTCATGTTAGACTCATGTACATACTATCTACTTGATTGTATGTTTATGAATTGCATAATGTAACATGTATTTTTTGTTATACTAATATATACCCTAGACTTGTAGCTATATAGTAATTATATGTTTATATTGCATAATGTAATATCTAATAGTTTCTTACATAGGTTTAAGATATAAATATATCATAAATAACTTATAATTTTTCTATTTGTTTTTATTTTTGGTTTGAAGATATCCTAAAAAAAGATATTTTAATTTAAAATTTTTTCAAAAATATTAATTGGAAATTATAAAAAAAACAATCAATTGGTTTAGTTTGATCTACTAATTTAGTTTGGCTTTTGTTTTTCTAATTTAATGTTCTCAACCCTACATTATTGAAAATCCCTCCATGAGAGAAATAGAGGTAGGAATTAATGTTAAAACATGTATAAAACTACCATTATATATTTTGTGATTTTAACTTGAAAAATTTTATTAATCAACACTAGAATATATATATTTTTTATTTTTATTATATTTATATTTGATAATAAAGTTCCATAAATAATTAGAGCATGTAGAGCATAATAGAGATAATATTTTATATGAGAATTTTAAGACATCTAATAAGCTTTGGCCATCTTAGTCTAATAGATTTCGATAGGTCTTGAAATATAATCCTACATATTGTATAATTTAGCTTATTAGTATCCATTCTAATGAAAGAGATGTGATTTTCTTGGTTAGAGTTTGTGATTGCCATTTTTTTAGTTTAATTTTTAGTATTTTTGGTACTAATTACTTCATTCCATCAATGAATGAAGTTTGTTCTTCTCTAAAAAGAATGGTTATTATTATTAGAGTAGGGAATAAATAATTATGTCATACCAAGTATTAAATGTAAAGTGTCTTCACATGTAAAATGCCCTAGTGTTTAAGGACTAACGTAGAATTATATGATTCGGGGGTGGGGGGTTGGGGGTGGTTAAGGTGTGGATTTATTCCAATAAAATCAATATTAGATTCATCTATAGATAAATATTTTGTTATTATAATTATATTGCATCTTAAATATATGTATATATCTACATATGATTTTATTAATGATAGTACTTGGAATTCATTCTAAACTTTATAGAAAAGTTCTTTTAAAAAAAATTATTAAGAATACTCAATACTTTTCTTAAGAAGTTAAAAGAACAAATGTTTTACCTTTTATTTTAATATATGTACTAATAGAAATTTAACTATCAACTTATTAAGAAAAATAAAATTAATATATAAAACTTGTATAAATTTTATTTTCAATAAAAAGATATTAGAGAATATTTGAATATGAAATTGTAAGTAGAGTAAAAAGAACAAATAGACATAAATATAAGTTTTTTCTAGTTCTTTTGAAGATAACTTTATATAATTATTTTATCAATTATGCTAAAAAAACCCTTTTTACTATAAGTTATTATATAATCAATCATTTAACATTCTACATTCATTTGGATAACATTAATTATAAAAGAAAGGTTACTAAACAAAATTATAATCGGTATTATTTGTTAATAATTTATGTGATAAGATTGGAACAATTATAATATGGGTAAAGTAATGATGATTTATGGCATATTGTTTATAAAAAAAAAATTACAATTTAAGAATATTTATTTGGTTAGATATAATTTTGTAATAATGAATTTAATGTTATTAGTTATTTTGGAAAGAGTAGGTTGGAAGAAAACAAAAAGAAAATGTCATTTATGTAATAAACGAATACTGAAAAAATAAAATGCTATGTATGGGATTTGAAACCATAATTCTTTATTTAAAAACCATGAACTTAACCACACCCAATGTTATGAAATAAATAGCCTTTTAAAAAATATACAAAATACATACTTTTTTTATATTTAGAAAATTAAAAAATTAACTTTTTCCCTTGGAGAGAATTGGGCCCCGCTTCACTCAAAACCTAAATCCGTCTATGCCAGTGTTAGGTTGTGTATAATGTTCCTATCCAAGGACAAAAGAACAAGCATTTCAAAGTAGGAGAAGAACAAATGGATATAGATACATTAAATGAAGATCGACAATAAGATAATTTGACTCTTTTGACAATTAAATTTAAATAAACTTGAAGAAATGACAGCTCAAGGCATTGATTCATTGCATTAAGCTCTTTACCAACATTCAATGAAATTTGTTGACGTTTAAGGTTAGAGTGTAATCAAAATTGTAAAACATATATGTGTAATATTGGAACATCATAAGATAATTAGTAGAAAACTTAATTATGTAGACATGGTTTGCAGTGGATGGAACTTTAACCTAAGTTGCAAAGCTAGTCTTCATCTTCACTCTTCCTTTGCTGTGGTGGCTCTCAATGGGTAGATTCAACATATGGAAGTGAACAAGGGAGCTAACCATATATTTATAAAAAAAAAAAAAACCCTCTCAATGGGTAGATTCAACATATGAAAGTGAAGAGGGGACTTAACCATATATTTATAAAAAAAAACCTTAATAGAATCCCCCATTAACGTTCTTATTGGGTTAAGCCTATAAAGTCGCCTTATCACATTAGCTCACGAGATGTATATAACCCATATTACATTATCACATTTATTTTGGGCTTATCATATACGTTTTTACACTAAGACTAAATAATCAACCTGTTTTATTAAATAAAAAAATTCTCCAATTAATATTAGCCCATAATAGGAAAATTCCAACATTCTCCCACTTAGGCAATATTAATTGGGTTGTCTTGGTTTTGAAAAACATATTTTAAAAATGACTCCAAGCTGATAAACTATTCGTAATGTGGCTACAATTTAAAAAAAAAAAATTTAGTCCTAAAATCAACATCTCCATGATCCCGTTAAACATAGCAATTTAATATCAAATCATAGTAGTTTTTGTATCATTTATTAACGTAAAACCAATCCATGGTTACAAATACTAGTGTCCATACCAACAATGGATCCCAATGTGGCTGCATAGCAAGAAAATAACACTTTTTCATGATCAATGTGTTATTTTCATTATCAGTCCTTTATCGATTTCTTCCAAGCCTTATGAGAAATTTGTATGGCATTAAGGTGCCCATATGTCCCATACCTACTTATAAGATCAACTTATGGTATCATCTAATGGTATCAAGACATATACATGACCTAAATGTCATAATTGTATACGTATAGTTGTAAACATGATGTAATAATACAAATCAAATATAGATAAATTGAAGATGATCAATATTATAAAATAAACATCTTCAAAAGTAGAGATCTCAAAATAACAATTATAAGAAAAATATAAATGAGAGTTCAAGGACATAGTAGACTTCTACTAAAACAACGCATCAAAAGACTCCACAATGCCAATGTTTTTAACATGTGCACTAAATACAATAGGTCTTAACCCCTTAGTCAAAGGACTAGCAAGCATATCATTAGTGTCAATACGCTCAAAAACAATACTGCCATTTTTCACCATATCCCTAATCGTAAGATACTCAATCTTTATGTACTTAAACCCACCACTAGTCTTGTTGTTCTTAGTAAACTACATAGTAGGCCTATTATCACAATAAATCTTTAGTGGTTCAAAGATAGAATCTACAATGTTGAGACCTAAAATGAGGTTCTTAAGCATCATGCCTAAGAAGCCACAAGCGTTTGCTTGATACTTATTAAGACATAGCTACTCCAGCTAATGTATATATGTACCCTGAAGTAGACTCCAAACTATCCTAACAACTAGCAAAGTCAGAATTCATATACCCAACAATCTTAAGATGATCCACTTTCTTGTATACTAACATGTGACTCTTAGTCTTCTGCAAATACCTCTTTACCTTCCTGGCAACAACCCAATGATCTATCCTAAGATTTGGCAAGTATCTACAAAGAACGCCAATTGCAAAAGCAATGTCTGGTCTAATGCAAACTTGTACATATATGAGACTACCAACTGTACTAAAATAAGGAATTATCTTCATATATTTTCTCTTGAAGACATTCTTAGGGCACTGATTGAGATTAAATTTATCACCTTTAACAACAAGTGCATTCCTATCTTTACAATTGTGTATATTGAACCTAGTAAGCACATGCTTAATATATGCCTTTTAAGAAAGCCCCAAGAGGTTTCGAGATCTATCCCTTTGGATCTCAATTCCAAGAGCAAAAGATGCATCCCTAAGATCCTTCATATCGAAAGTTTTCAATAATAGCTGTTTAGTTTTACGTAATAATCCAATATCATTACATGCCAATAGAACATCATCAAGATATAATATTAGAAATATATACTTGCTCCTACTGATCTTACAGTATATACATTGATCAACTTCATTCTCTTCAAAACTTAGAGAAGTGATCACCTTATCAAATTTCAAGTACCATTGCCTAGATGCTTGCTTAAGGACATAAATAGATTTCTTGAGTCGACATACTAAGTGTTCTTTCCCCATTTCTTGAAAACCTTTAGGTTGCACCATATAAACCTCTTCTTTAAGATCAACATTTAAGAAAGTCGTTTTCACATCCATCTAATGAAGCTCTAAGTGAAAGTGTGCTACTAAAGCCATAATGATTCTGAAAGAATCTTTAGATGACACTAGTGAGAAAATTTCATTAAAATCTATACCTTCTTTTTAAGTGAAGCCCTTAGCTACCAATCTAGCCTTGAATCTCTCAATCTTCCCCTTAGAGTCTTTCTTCGTCTTGTATAACCATTTGCAACCAATAGGCTTACATCCTTGTGGAAGTTCAATAAGCTCCCAAAGATCATTATATGCCATGGAACCTATCTCATCTTTCATTACTTCCATCTACATATTAGATTGGAGACAACTAACAACATTAGGGAAGGTTGCCGTATCCATTACATGACTAATATTATAGTCCCTCTCTCCTAAACAGACAACATAATAATCAAAAATAGCATATTTCCTTTGCCTAAAGGATGTCCTCAAAGGCACCTCAATATTATCCTCTACATGAATAGGAATAGGATCTATGAGTTATATACTTTGCTCCTCATGATCCATTATATCAACAACTATGGGGATAAGATCATTTTGTAAGATAGGCAAAGGAATAGAAACATGTCTTCCAAGCTTTGCCAAGTCATCAACTAAATCACTAATAACCTCATCAACAGCATCTAATTCAAGGAACTTAGTAACTTGTGATTCCACAATTTTGGTTCCATGTGTAAAGTAAAAGAATCTATATCCCTTAGAATGGGCTAGATGCTCCACAAAGTAGTAACGAGTAGTCCTAGGTTCAGTTTTTCTCTCTAAGTGGTTGTAAATTCTAACCTCAACATGACATCCCTAAACTTGAAAGTGGTTAAAGCCTAGTTTCCTACTAGTCCACAATTCAAAAGGTGCTTTGGGAACTAACTTACTAAGTACTCTATTAAGGATGTATAAGGAAATTTTAGTGGCTTCACTCCAAAGAGACTCCGAAAGATTAGTCCTACTCATTATGCTCCTCATCATATCCTTAAGGATGTGATTCTGCATTTCAACAACCCCATTTTGTTTAGGATTATTGAGCATAGTGCATTGTGAAATAATTCTACACTCTTGCAAGTATTTAAAAAATGGCCCTTTATGCTGCCTAGTTACACTATGTTTGCCATAATAATCACCTCCTCTATCAGACTTAACAATTTTTATGGTTTTCTCTAATTGTTTCTTTACTTTAGTTTTAAAGACTTTAAACTGTTCAAGAGCATAAGATTTTTGTTTAATTAAGTATAGATAACCAAAATAGGAAAATTCATCAATGAATGTGATAAAATAGGTCTCACCAAACAAGATAGATGTAAGAGGTCCACTAGTATTTGTACGTACATGTAATGCCCCTTATGTGACAAGTGATGAGATTCTAAGTTATCAAGGCACCTTTTGGTATAGTTGCTTGGAGTACATCAAAACTTCAAAGTTAAGCGTACTTGAGTTAGAGCAATCTTAGGATGAGTGAACTCTTAAGAAGCTGTTGCACCAGGAGATAAAATCGTATGGTGTTCAATGCTAAAGTAGATAATACCTTGGTAGAAAGAGTTTTAGTCAAATTGTTACAGGTGGTATCAAAGCACTTTACCAGGTACCAGCTAGAAGGGTAAGTCTTTACCTGGTAATATTCTTGAATTTGTGTAATGAAACTGATGAGGACATCAATTTTGTAAGCGGGATGGATTGTAATACCTCTTATATATTAGGTGATGGAATTCTAAATCATTGAGACTCTTTTTGGTATAGCGACTCAAAGTACATCAAAACTCTAAAGTTAAGCATGCTTGGGTTAGAGCAACCCCATCAAAGTGAACAATACCTTAGTGGGAGGAGTTCTAGATGAATCTTTATAGTACAATCTCTAAAAGTTTAGAACTATACGTTGCCCCTTTACTTTTATTTTTAATCATTTTACTTCTAATGTAATTGATACAAGTGTTTAACTCTTCAAAATCAAGAGTAGGTAAAATTCCATCTTTTATCAATCTATTACCTCTCTCATTAGAGATGTGACTTAATCTTTTATGCCACAACAAGAAAGATTTTTCTTTAATAAAACGTCTTTTAGAAACATTATTCTCACTATTCATGCATATTTCCTTGTTATTAGGAGCTAAAGACAAATTATATAAATTATCAATAAGCTTAAAAGTACCAATCAATTGAGAGTTTGCAAATAAGTTGACCATTTTATTACCTATCACCAAATTATAACCAATCTTATCCAAAACAGAAACCGAAATCAAATTCCACCTAAAAGACGGTACATAGAAAACATTTTCCAAAATATGTTCAAATCCTAACTCTAAAAGTAACTTAATAGAACCTACAAGGTCAACTTTTACGTCAGCATCATTTCTTACTTTAAGCTTCGACTCCTTTTCATTTAGATTTTGTCTGTTTATGAACCCCTATAATGTAATAGCTACATGTATAGTTTCACCACTATCAAGCCACCGTAAGTTAGGTAGAGCACTAACAAAACAAGATTCAAAACAAACTAAAGCAAATAAATTACCTTCTTGATTTGTGTGTTTCTTTAGATTTGACTTGAATTTATGGCAATTACGTTTCATATGACCACTGTTCTTGTAGTAATAGCACTTAATTTCTTACTTAAAGGCAACTTTAGGACCTCTTACTCCTTTGGTCTAACCACTACCATGATCCTTATGGTTCTAAACCTTCTTTAAAGCATAGGACTTAACCTTCCCAAGTTTCCCATGAGATTTGTGGTACTTTGATTTGGAATGAGTAGTTAATAGGACATTTCTTCTTCAGACATACATTTAGAGATAAGGTCATTAATAGAACAAACCTCACTAACAACATTATGAGCATATTTTATTTAAGAAAACTCAACTAGCAAGACATTTAAGGCTTGGTGAACAATATAGTTATCAGGAAGAGTAATATTATGAAATTTCAACTTATTTCAGATGTGGACCATTCTCATGATGAAGTCTCTAAATCCCCCAGAACTGTCATACCTCATACCTAATAGCTCACTCATAAGGTTTTTTAGCCTCAAACTTACTAGATTGTTGGTATCTTTACTCTACAGCATCATAAAGGGCCTTAACATCCTTGATCTTAGTTAGACCACTCAAAAGATGTTTAGAGACAGCCCTCTTAATCCTGTACAAGCACATTCTATTTGCCTTACTCCGTTTTTCAAAGAAGATTTTTTAATCATTAGTACTTTCATCAATAAGAGTAGTAGGCTTAGGCTCACGCAAGGCTATGTCTGTCTCAGACATGACAAAAGTAAAATTCACATCTTCACTCTACCTTTTAAAATCAGACCCATGGAGAATTTCAATGGTAACTTGTGCTTTGTCAACAGTAATGGTAACCGTCTAAAATAAAATGTTAAAATTAATCAATAGGCAATATAGATAGCAATAAAATTCCATATGCTAATCAATAACCAAGGAATCACAGAGCATTACCACAAACTCTCCTTTGGGTAGAGAATGCAATATGCGTGAGGAAACCTTACAACATAAAATTTCGAATGCATCACCATACACTCTCCTTTGGGGAGATAATGTAGTATACATTAGGAACTTTTCATAGCACAAAGAGTTTAGGAGCATCACTAGAAACTCCCTTATAGGTAGAGAATGTAGCATACATTAGTGACTCTTCACATAAAGCGACAACAAGAAATGCCAATTTTTGAAAATTTTATCCCCATTGGATAGATAAAAATTCTAAACTAGTGTGCTCCAACTTAATGCTTTATTTTAAACACTGACTTATCTCATATAGTAACCCCTTTGGGCAAGCAATAATATAAGGTAACCCAAAAACATTTCGAATCCTCATGAGCAAGAAAACAATCCATTAATATCGATAAACAACCCACTTTGGCAACCAAGCATTTATCTCAATTAATGAAAAAATTTTACTCGTTCCAAAATAATTAGACATGCCCATCAAAGTAACATGTACACAAAAATGGATGTGTGCAATAGACTAGTTAAAAGAAACACTAAATATTAATGTATCTCTTAAGGTCTTGAATGTTGTATTCTTAGATAAAATTTTATAAACATTATACAATTTATTTTATATTTTACCATGTATTTTTTTTAATATGAATATTGATTGAAAATCATGATCTCATATACCCTTATCGACATAAGATATTTCACCATGATCCAAAATTTTTCATGATTAATGATGTCGTCCCTACTATTCTTACTCGGCCAGAAAACCAAAAATAATTCTTAGTTGATTATTGTGGATGGACACATTCCAATGACACATAAAACAATATTTGACCTTTAAAAAGAAACGATAGCAATATGAAGATCTTAATATTTAATATATATATTTATATTGCAAAACATATCCTTTTGAAATTTATACATATATAATAATTTTTTTTTTATCATCAATGATGGAGATTGCATAATTGAAAGCAACGATAGAATCAAATCATTGAATATCAAATACAAATATGTAAAAACATAAAAGAATAAATAACCTATTAGGATTCTCCATTATTTCAATCAATTTTCATCTATTGCATTCAAACATGAAAAGAAGAAAAATAAGTATTGAAATATGTTTTCTTTATTCAACTCTTGAATCCTTTTTTTTTTCCTAACTTCCATGTTTTAATCATATAAATATATCTTTTAATCAACAAAGAACATGGTGACATTGATCATGATGGTTTTGTCATATCATCATACGAATGAAAGCATAAAATTAGCAATTTCACTTAAATATATATATTTATAGATTCAAAGAGATTAGATCATCGTATCACCTTTCACATGTCATCTCTTCCCGCCACAACCACTACAGCCGGCTCGCCACAACACACCTCCCACCCCACTCCCGCCACCCCCCCCCCCTACAGTTGAATATTATAACATTGTAAATAAAGGAATTGGAGCCGATCTTTCTTATTGGCAATAATCAAGGCATACACAGCAAATTTCTTATAAAATAACAAAAGAAAAATAACTCTTGGTGAGCCAATCTTTCTCTTTTCAAATTGTAAGGATGGGGCACATCATTGTATTTTCAAAATAACAAAGAAAAACAATTCTTGGTGACGATTTCATTGTTTTTTTTTTTTTTTAATTTCCGTGAAGTTTTGAAATTTTAGATAAAAAGATTCATATACCAACTCGAATACAATAGAAGAATGGAATAAGGTAGAAATAGAAAATAATTCATTTATGTTTCAATAAGCATATTTCAAGAGGTTGAATTAAATTAATCTATTGGGTTTTAATATTACACAAAAGCCTAGCTCTAATACTATATGTAATCAAAATTGTAAAACATATGTGTAATATTAGAGCACCATAAGATAATTAATGGAAAACTTGATTATGCAAACATAGTTTGCAGTGAATGGAACTTTAATTTAAATTGCAAAAATAAGTCTTCATCTTGGCTCTTCCTTTGCTATGGCGACTTTCAATGGATTAATTCATTGAATTGAAATAAAGAGGAAACTTAATTATATATTTATAAAAAAATTATAATAAAAACCTTCTATCAAAATTCTCATTAGATCGGGTCTATATAGTAGTCTTATCACATTGACTCTTATAACTTATATTACATGATTATATTTATTTTAAATAATTACGTATGTTTTTATATCAAAACTAAATAACTAGCTTGTTTTATTAAATAAAAAAATTATTCAATTAATATTAACTTACCGTAGGAAAATTCCAACGTAAAGAAGAAAAGCTTATATTCGTCGGTACATGTGTATCACGTGCAACCGCTGTGTCTTTGTACAACCATCTCACGATAACCACGCAAACAATAATTGCGCTTAGAAAATCATTTATCAGTCAGTGCACGATCTTATGTTGGAAATTCATGACGCAGCAATACAGTAAAAAGGGTTGCAATTTTCGGATTTACATGGCTGCTAGGATCCGAGGAGAATGCCATGAAATTACGCATCTTTAGTTACATATGAAGGAACTGTTGTGTGACATACATAGAAGATCAAATCGTTGAATAATTTACCAAATCTGCGATATCCAAGATGTACCCTGCATCATGCCAACTATATTGTAGCAGTAAAAGGTCCAAAAATAAACTAACGATTTTGTACTTGACCTATAACACTTTCCTTGTTCTTTTTCCTTTTATTTCTTTTTTTTAATCTTTTTTCATTTCCTTTCAACTTATGTATCTTACAAAATGAATAGGGGGACATCTTTATCTATAATATTAAAGTGTAATAAGGACAATCTTCCTTCTTTCTCTATTACGCGAATTGCCCATTCAATATATAATACCTCATATAATTTACCATTTGTTAGTTTATATTACATACTATTAATACTATTTCACCATGGTATAAAGGTCTTTCACCCTAACAAAAAAAAAAAAAATACAAACAAAAAATCTATATATAACATCTTTTATATTTGTTACCATTACTACTAGGTTTGTGGTGTCACTAATATTACTTCTTACAATAATTACGTCATTTTTATCAAATTTAATATGTTGTTGTTTATGGAATACCTGTACATTTTACATTATTACACAAAAATTTTCTATTATTCACTTTCTTTAATCCATCAAGGGTTATCTATCTACTTTTTTTTTCTTCTTTTTCATATTTGTATGTCAATGGCAGTATAAATATTCATTAACTCTCCATATATGTAGACTTCTATATGATTTTTTGCTTTTTGGGTGGTTTTCCCCCTAATTAATTAAAAGCAGTGTGATGTTTGATGAGAAATCAGTTTTGGTAGTCGAAAATAGAGATCTAGAACTTTCGATTCTCGCGGCGTATTTAGTCGGTGATGAATCTTCATATCAAGACAATTTATAATATTCTTCAAATTGTACGCATATGTTCTCACTAGGTGCAGAGTGGCTTTTTAAATTTCTAATATTTTAACGATTCATTTCAATTGTTTGGTCTAATTCCTTTTTCTCTGACCTTTAATTACATCTTTTTGTTGTTTTTTTTTCTTTTGTATTTTAGCAAAAAAATTTCAATCTTTTCTAAAATTAATAAATTTGTAGCTATGTATGATGAAGTTAGGAATAAGGAAATAGATAGATAATAATATCATTCAGAGATGAATAAGAAACTTTGAGTCCATTAGAAATTCTTATAGGCAACCTATAATATTCATTGAACTGTATGTACAATGTTCTTATAAAGTGTAGGTACTCTTTAATTTTTTACTATTTTTATTATTAGATAGATAATAATATCATTCAAGGATGAAAAAGAAACTGAGTCCATTCGAAATTCTTATAGGCAACCTATAATATTCATTGAACTGTATGTACAATGTTATAAAGTGTAGGTACTCTTTAATTTTTTACTATTTTTATTATTAGATAGCTAATAATATCATTTAGGGATGAAAAAGAAACTTTGAGTCCATTCGAAATTCTTATAGACAACCTATATTATTCATTGAACTGTACGTACAATGTTCTTATTAAATGTAGGTACTCTTTAATTTTTTATTATTTTTATTATTAATTTCAAATTTTTTCCTATAATTTTTTTTCTTCTAATCTTTAGTTACATATTTTATATGTGATTCACTTTCTACAGTTTTGCAATATTCCAATTGTTGATAGGCATTTTTGAATTGTTGTTATATAGGTTTATATTAGTCCAGCCCAATATTTAAGTTTAATCTGATGACTCAGTCTGGAGACAACCTCTATTAACTCATTATAAATACCAAGCAAAAACGCTAGATAAGGGGACTCTCTTTTTTATTCTCTCACTCCTATAATCATTCAACAAGTTTACTCTCATCATAAAAACGCTGACTTAGGTATCGAAGTGGTTATACCAGAATACCCTTTGACATCCCCCATAGATGTTTTCTTATCTTGTAAGTGTCCACACATCAAGACGAAAATCACTTGTCAATAATTGGCACCATTTGTAGGAATCGAGCAATACAACCCTATGGTTTTTGATGATTTATTAAACTTTTACTCTTCTCCTTTTATTTTAAATTTGCATTAATTTCTCTTTTCTTTATATTCTCATATCTAAGGACGTATCGATTCACATACTTAGAATCTTTCAAAAGCTTTTCGCTATTCATAATTTGTTTGTGCCATTGAAGTTCAAAAAACCATCATAGCTACAGCTTTACATGTTTTATACTTAGGTTTTGGATCATTGGGGCATATATTTTACAAGAGGAGTTTGTTGTTCTCCTCGGAAAATACGTACGACCAGAAGCAAGGGAGCATAGTATTGTTCCTCTTGTGTGTGATTGTTCTCTTTTTGCACGTAGTAGTTTTCCATTTGCACATAATGGTTTTCTTTTTGTGAGTAGTGGTTTTCCATTTGTGCATGATGGTTTTCTTTTTGTACGTAGCGGTTTTTCTCTTGCACATGATGGTTTTCTTTTTGTATGCGGTGGTTTTCCTCTTACGTATGGTATTTTTTCTCTTGGGCATAGCAATTTTCCTCTTGTGCACGACGGTTTCCTTTTTGTAGAAGATGGTTTCCTTCTTTAAAATGTCTGATAATGACAACTGCGAATGGTTGATAATCAACTCCCTCTCAGTTGAAGTTGAGTTTGAGTAGGGGAGTAGCCGTTTAATTATCGGACTTGTTTTTAAGGTGGTTGATTCTAAGCACTACACTTTTCTTCTAAGTGTGGAGCCTTCGAGCTATTGGTAAAATGTAATAGTAAGTTAAGACAAGTGCTACGACTTCTTGCTAGATTGTTGTGCTAAACGTTAGCCTAAGGCTAAGTAGTTATGGAATCAAGTTGCTTTTGACATGGTTAGTGGCATTTGTAAACTTCAAATAACAAGCCAAAATTTGACCTCTTCATTCAACAAAACCAGAGCTACTTACTAATGCAGCCGAGCTTCTTTTTAATCGAGTGCTTTAGCTTCCAAACTCTACTTTCCATGACAACAAATCCAAATCCTTCTCAATATGCCAAGTGGTTAAGGAACTGATGTCGAGCCTTTTATTTTTGTGCTTTGGTGAGATGAGCTCCTCTAAGCAGCCTCCTAAAGGTTAGTGACTGTAGAAGAGACATTGAACTTATTGCTCTAATACTGACATACCGAGTGACAAGTGGCCGTGAATATTTGTCGAGTAGAATTAAAGCTCGACTGAAACTTTGAGCAAACTCTAAGTAACTTCAAGCTAATGAATGAGCCAAGTTCACATGATTGTTAGAACTTTGACAACAAGGGATATAAATAGATGAGCTAAGCTATTTCAAGTTTATCTTTAGAGCTAATTGTGGTTGAGTTGTTTATTTCAACCCCTTAATGACTTCTGAGTCAAACTCCTAAGGATATTCAACTAAGCTACAAATTCTACCAGATAAATAGTAGCGCATCTAAAGATCCAACCTTCGAGTAGCTCTAAATTCAAGTTGATGGTAACCTTCAAGGGAGACATTAAGTGTAGCATACTCTTAAGGAGGAAAACAAGAGAAACTGCTTGTGAATGAGATAAAATATTCCTTGAGCCGAGATTAAGGTGATGCTTATTGAGTAGTCCATTGGCCAAGTCATCCATGGCTGAGTCGAATCCTGATAAGATTGAGCACGATCAATATGCTTATAAACAGCCTATTGGGTAACAATATGACCTTCTCTTCTTTTATTTGAAATCTGAGCTTGCCTAGGCATTGTATCCTTGAATGGATTTCCTCTTCACCTCATCATTGCTGAGCTTCCATCATGTTACACTACCGTAAGTTTGCAATTGAGTTTTTGTAAAATTTCTAAGTGCAACTTGAATTTTTGAGCACTTTCTCAACATGTTGAACTCTATAAAGGCCGATCTAAGCTCCATAGTCATCTGCACTATAGTTAGTTGAGGAAATTTTCGAGCTATACTTCTACAGAAGTGGATAAGTATGATTGCTTAACATGTACTCCACCGCAACACAACAATCTAAGTTCGTTGCCTAGCTATAGCAATGGAGTGATGGCTTCTTATCTAGATTGTTTGAGCTTCTAGTGTGCTAAAAGAAGAGTTACTCTTTTAACATTAGAATTTGTCGACTGGCTATAATCGAGTGCCAAGATACATTGTTGCCGAGTGGTTTGCAAACAATTGTCGAGAAGTTAAGTCTTGAGTCATTGAGCCAAGCTCTATGCTGAGTAGTCGAGTTGTTGCTCAAGAATCGAGTAATTCTAAGTAGATTGAGTAACTCAAAATGCTAAGTTGTTATTAAAGAACCAATTGCTGACCCAATCAAATGCAATAAGAATCAACTGTCAACATTTTAGTTAGCCTTCAATTAAGCAAGGTGTTCAAGTCATAATTTAATGATTCAGGTTAGGCATGGACTATTGTTGTATTTTACTAATAGCTAAAAAACATGACATCTGTAAAAGCTCTGAACTTGGTGAAGTCCACCTTGAGTTAGAAATAGAATTTTGACTAATTTATACCCTTTAAAGATGAGTGTAAGAACTCTAAAACAAACAAATGCTAAACAAATGCCCCTATTTTAGCCCATATAAGTACAATTTGCTAACGGGCTACTCTTGAATAGCTTTAAGCCCTACATACTACGAGTGATGAGCAAACTATAAAGCACTAATTCCTAGGTCCTATACTTTAATAGACTAGAGGTGAATTAGTCTATCTTGCGATTCTACTTAGCACAGGTCACGTTCAGCTTAGACGGTTTACATGCCTCCCTAGCCTTTTCGACCATAGTAGCCTCTTTAGGTCTTCACCTCCTTAGGCGCCCTCGCTTCCTCAGGCATATCCCTTACTCCTTCAAGCGCTCTCATCACCTTAGGCGCTCTTAGCTTTTCAGGCATATTGGTCTCTTCAGGCTTGTGCCTCTTCAGGCCTTTGCTTCTTCAAGCATACCAATATTTATAGATGCTCCAATTACTCCTTCTTTTCGCCTCTTCAGGCTTTTGCTTCTTTAAGCACTCTAACCTCTTCAGGTTGGGATTACAAACCTTTCCAAATATCCCTACAAAATCAATCTCCCTACATACTCTCTTTTTCGACTATTGTCACCAAAGAGAGTGGGGGGTAAGTATTGATAGGCATTTTTGGATTATTATTATGTAGGCTTATTTTAGTGGGCCTAATATCTAAGTTCGGTCTAATAACCTAGTTCAGGAATAATCTCCATTGACTCACTATAAATACTATGCAAAACCTTTAGGTAAGGAGACTCTCTTTTTCATTCTCTCACTCCCATAATCATTTAATAAGTTTACTTTTCTCACAAGAGAGATGACTTAGGCATTAGAGTAGCTGTGCTGGAGCACCCTCTGGTGTCCCATAATCGTTTTCTCATTTTGTAGATGTTTGTGCACCAAGACAAAAATCACTTATCAACACCAATCATTCCTAAAGTCAACTAATTCGGATCTATTTATTATGATGATGAAAATAAAGAAATGAGTTAAACAGTGAAAATTAGAGAGATATTACTATTAATGAAGAATTTCAATGGCGCAATAATTTTGTTCTTTACTTTAGTTGTTACTTGCATCAAATAGGAACTCCTTTGTCTTAAAATTGATAATGTATTAGTTAATTGGTAAAATTTATTTATCCTGAAATTGATAATGTATTAGTTAATTAGTAAAATTTATTTATCCTGAAATTGATAATGTATTAGTTAATCTATTTATTATTTATTAGTTGAGTAAGGCTTATTAAAAATTTAGTTAATTAATCTAATTAGGTTTAATTATGTTTAGTTATCTAATTATTTTACCCATCAATCAAGTCAAATTATTTTACTTAGATTATTTAATGATTTTATAAAATTCAAGAAAACTACTTATGGGGGTTAAGGCAAATTGGTTCTAGATGGGTAGCTTTTTGGTCATGTATTAGTCTATGGACACAGTAGTCCATCTAAAAGTTGTTTTATTAATTAGTCATTTATTATGATTATTTATCCATTTTGTTATTTTATTTTTGAAAAATCCAATATTTCAATAATAAAATTAACACTTCCCCAACATCTAAAGGTCATTAAGAAGGAAGAAATAAGATTTCCTTACTAACTTTGATCCAAAACTTTAAAAGCAAATCAAGTGTTCATATGTTAGGAATTTGAAGAAGATTACGACAATATTTAATTCTATGTGTAAAAATCTATTTGAATCCATCCTTAGTTTAAATCATGTAGAAAAACATGGCTAAAGCAGATTAAATAGGGGTTTCCTCATGAACATCTTGAATGTTCATAGAAATATTGAAGAACTTCTAGAATTAAAAAAAAAACTCAATTAATTATTTGGATTAAGAGAAATATTGGAATTGAGTAAAATTAGAAAAAAATTTTTCAACAATCAATATAAGAATTGCCCATTCAAATTCAATTTATGGGTTTGACACATCAGTCATTGACTAAAAAAAATTTGGGAATCTACTTGATAGAACAAAAACAATGAAAAAGAAAAAACAATGAAGAGTAGTTGATTATTAATTGACTAGTCATAGGTTCAAATTATGCTTGGAGACATTTGATTCATTCTAAATTTTAAAATGAAGGGGTTTGCTCTTGATTGAATCATTACATATGTAATAATAAAAAAAATTTTGTTTAATTCTATACCTATGCATGTCAAAGTCCTAAAGGTTTTTATATATTGAAATCTCAATTTAAAAAAAAAAATCTTGCAAATTCCTAAATCATCCAATAAAAATGTGGAGAAAAACCAACAAAATGGTTCCACCTACTCAAAACTAAGAGGGGATGCCACTCACTACTAAAACCTTAGTTTTTCTAAAATTTCCTAACTCATAACATTAGGCTTAAATGATAAAGATTTCATTCTAACAACACATACTAATTAGTAGATAATAACAATCACACTATTCTTATAAAATCAATTGTTATTCATGGCATTAGAGAATCATCATAAAGTTTGAAAATCTACACTTTTATCATGTTTGATCATATTCCAATACCTATGCACCAAGATCATAGCTTTATGCATCCATAGCAAGATATAATGATCATACAATATAAATGTGCCTATTTGACCATAGAATCATTATTTATTAGCATGAGCTTCATTTATTACAAGAACCTACCATTATTATAAGTATGAACATGCTCAAATTTTGTTATTACTCTCATTCATCATGTAATAGTCTTTCCATCATAACGATCGATTTATTAATTAACTACTATAACATAAATACATTTAAATTTTTCAAGGTTATCAACTAAACTTCGAATCATCAAGAATGCATTGGGCATCAACAATCATTTATGGATAATTAGAAAAAGGCAATAACTTCTTTTTTTTTTTTCTTTTTACTCATTTTATTTACTAATATATGCTAAACACATAATCAAGTAAAGTAGGCAAGGTATATAGGTTACTTAAATTCTAAATCATATCCTAATCAATAAGTTAACAATTTAGTCACCGTTTAAACATGATACTAAACTTAAATTATAAATTAAATAAAATCAAGTAAGAGAAAAGTAAGAGGGTGGTAGCACATCCAAAAGGAATAATAAATTAACTTATCTCATTTTAAATCAAAATTTTAAGCTATTAAATTTTAAATAAAATCAAGTAAGAGAAAGCTAAGAGGGTGGTAGCACATCCAAAAGGAAGAATAAATCAACTTATGTCATTTTAAATAAAAAATTTAACCTATTAAAGTCTAAGATTTTCATTTATATGTTTAAATTTCCTAATTGCACATCAAACTAACTAAAAAGACTCTAAGAATATTGCTTAAATCATGATTTGGAAGGGGTATGCTAGCATCTTACTTTAAGCTTCGAATCTCCACTTAGAGGCATCAGTTAAACATCACATAGATGCTACAATTTAAGCTAGAGATAGTGATTTACTTTTGGGGAAACTTTTATGGCAGCTTTAAACTCAAAATGATACCCTTTTTAATTGTCATTGAGATGGCAAAAGGATGATTTAACCCTTGAGACTTTAAGCAATGTCACTTATTAGTAAGAAACCCTAAAGATTAGGCCTTAAAACCATCTTAGACCTCTTAAACTAAGAAGGAACTTACCCTTGCTCTTGTGGTGTCCATGCTAACCCAAGAAGCAAAGACCCCTTAATTTTTCTTTTCTAATCTTAGAACAACATAAGATAAACAATTTTACTTATTAGGGTCTTGTAAGTTAAACTAGGGATTAAGTTAAGATAAACTAAGGTTTTATAGAGGGATTTGGGTTTTGATCTTTAGGGTGTTTCAACAAGAAACGAAGAGGCTAATGGCTGCAATGTGTTTATATGGAGGCTTGTTAACACGTTTTCAAACACCATAAAGTGGAAGGAGATCATTTAGCATGTGTCAACACTTTTTTTTTTCTAACTTTTTCCTTATGTTTCTTATATTCTCTATTTAGAGTTTCTATTACTTAAGGTATTATTTGGTTATGTAAAATTTATGGAAGTAAATTTGACAAAATTTTCTGTTTTATATTTGGTTTGTAATTTTAGCTTGGTTATTGGATAAAAGAAGGTCTAAAGGACTAGATAAAATACTCAAAATTTATTCCATCCAAAATATGTACAAAACTTCATTGGATGAAAACTTAAGTATTGAGGGTATAAATATAATTAAACAAATATTAGACAACATGGAGGGTATAAATATTAGATAATATTTAAAATTTTTATTTTTTAAAAAATATAAAAGTGTAATTACATAAATATTAGATAATATTTAAAATTTATATTTTTTAAATAATATAAAAGTGCAATTACATAAATATTAGATAATATTAAGGGTACAAATATCAAGATACAATAAGAAGTCCAATACTTTTGTGTACTAAATGAGGGATATTATAAAAATCTGTATCTAGACTGTTCAAACTAAACATAGTGTAATAAAGCTATATTGTCTAACCTTATATATACCTGTGTTATTTAATTATTGTTGTCCCTTCCAATTTTAGCAACCAGACACTACAACTTAGTTCTAAACTAATTATGTTCTAAAACACTTTAAAACATTAATTGGACTAACCAAAATCAATTTTTAACTTTTCCCTTAAAAATCGAGAATAGGGTATTTTTGTTATTTTCTAGAAATCTACCTTGAAACTTATTTTCTTTTTAGGCCAATAATGATAATTTATTAAAAATGAAATGTCATGCCAATGGTATATGTTTCCTTGATCAAAAGATAACAAGAATAAAAGAGGGGAGGGAATAAACAAGATCCTAATGTCTAACTTTTTCCCCTTTCTACCTTAAATTGCAATCCAGTTAGCATAATTATTGGCTTCACTTCTTATATGACAAAAAGAATATCATTAATTAAAGGAATTATTGATTTAACTTGTTAGGACCCTAAAGGGAGCCTAGTAGGATTACCTAAAATTTCCATAACATATGTGTACCTATGATATGAAAACCGTTTTTCAAGTCAAAGATTGCAAGACTCTAAAGGATTAATCATTAAGGTTACTGATTTTTAAGTAATTAATTTACTGTAAAATACAAATATAAATAACTATGGGTATCCAATATCCCACAGTTCCTCAGAACCGTAGAGAATCAGTATCCCCTACCAAATAATAAGATAGGATATACCAATATTACAAAAGAAATACAAGAAAAATTAAATTATCAACAAAGGTTACTTATGTATCATCTAAAGAGTACTCAACTACTTCTAATACTAAGATACATATCTTCATCTCATATTCGGCACTCGAGACTTATCCCCATCCCAATGTAAGTAAACCTGTAAGAGAAACTATGAGGGAGTGAGCATATAACAACTCAGTGAGTTCGTTCCTCACCACTACCGGTTAAGTAAGCATTCACACATTATTATCACATATGCAGGTAAGTTATCTATATACAAAATGAATGCAGGCGCGATGAATGCAAGCAATACATCCATAGGAGTCTAAAACTATGGAAGGTGTAGAATTACGTCGTCTACACTTCGATTATTCTCTATACTTACCCGCATAGGGTACCTCAGCTTGCTTGCATGAGGCTACCTAGGGGCACCACCCCTCTAGGCAACACTCGACTATTACCCTAGTCGGGAAAAGAGTTTCAATCCAAATAGGGGGATTCCAAACTAGGACTATCCACCCTCCAAGGCCCCTCAGGCATAAACTTGCGAGTCCTCTTGCAACAAAAATTAACCAAGGCCTTACAAGTACAATAAAGTGAGTCTTCTAGCTATCAAAATTAACTAAGGCCTTACAGGCACAATAAAGCGAGTCCTCTCGCTATCAAGTGGAGAACCCATGTTAGATTTGCCATAATGATAAAATATCATTTCTAGCACTGCAGCCCTTATCAAAATCGTACAAAATACGTTTAAGATTAGGAAAGCCTTTTTCCAAAAATACCCTTTTCAACATTTTGCAAAGCTAGCACTCTCCATCCATGCATGTATTGGGTCATGACATGCGACGAATAGAACTGGTTATTTGGGTCAGATATTTATATTTATCAATTTAAAAAAAATAATCACATAGATGATGGGATATAAGCAGAACAGTCATTCGAACATATAAGCAACAGCAAGCAGCAGAACATTATATAAGTAATATGCACAAGCAAGTAGTAGGTTATTAGAACTCCCTCACTTGGATTATTGCTCATTCTCCAAGCTTTGAGGTTTCCAGAACTCGATATTGAACGCCTAAATCAAAATAGTAAAACTTATAAGTATTCTGAGAAGTTAGATTCCTTAATTAACTAAAAGTCTTTTATAGTTTATTTAGTTCCCCAATATACCCCAAGTCTTATATGTATAAGGTTTACCATACTCAATGGGATTAATAGTAACTATTTTCGTATATTTGTAAGTTATGAGACTTCCTTTATGTATTTTGTAACGTTTTCATTCTAATTTCGATATTTACGAACTTATAGTCGTTTTTCATTGTTTTCGGATGCACGTTCATTCGGTAATGTCCGTTTTGGTCATTAAGACCTGTGTTTTATGATATGGGTTAAATTTATTGAAATTTTATCTTATTGAAGTTTATATATTTTTATTGCTTATGTTTATATCCTAGTTTAGGACTTAATGATTGAATTAGCTATTTGATTCTTACACTTAGGAAATTTGACATTAATATTACTAATTCACGTACTTAATGAAGTTTCATTCAATTTAGGAAGTGTCTTAGGGTTTAAGAGATTTTTGGCTTCTAAGTTCATGTATATACCTATGTTAAATGCTTATGTAATCTTATTATTTCTTCTTTTATAAACCTATGCTTATATCATCACTTATGTAATCAATTGATGATGTCATAGCTTATGCAATCATTTGATGATGTCATGGCTTATATAATTCATTTGATGACATCATTGTGTACATCATTAGTCCATTATTATCTTTATAAATTTACACACTTTATACATATGTGATATACATACCTATACTTCTAATACACTAATATGTATACTTGTGTACTTATAAGTACTTATACATATACTAATATACATACCTATATATGCATACGGTGACATACGTATTTTTATACGTATTTTCGTATGCCTTATCTACCCCCTTAAGAAAGCTTCCCAAATTTTATCTTTTTGTATTTTAAGGGTATATTTAACATGGTATATGTATGTATAGTTAGTAGATGTCTTAATTTAGGTTATGTATATAATGAATACTTATGTACAAAGGTATTTATACATATATATCTCTAGCATACCCTTATGTATACATGCTCAAAGACATGTACACATACATCTTCTTCCATTGCCTAAAAAATTCTACACTTCTATATGTAAAGATTGAAACTTTAAGCCTAAATCAACATATATATAAACACAACACATAACCTAACCTTTTCTCCTTCTAACTAGTACAGAGGATGAAGTAAGACATAAAAACATAATAGCATACTTTAAGTTACCCTTGACTATGGATAAAATGGTTGAAAAGTTGAAAAGGAAAGAAGAGTGAAAGGGGAAGGGGAAGATATGGTTGGGAAGGAGAAGAAGAAAGGGATTTTGTTTTGTGTTATTTTGTTTTTGAAAAGGAAAATAAGTGGGGTCTAGGAGGAGGAAGTAGTGGATGTCACAAAAAGAAAAAGAAGGGAAAAACTAAAAGAAAAGAAAAGAAATCATGAGAAGGAAGATATTTTTTTTCAAATGAAAGAGACACTTTTGTTGACTTTTCTAAATGTTGACTTTAGTCAACCTTTTGATCTTGGTCATCATGTGTTGACTTGGTCAACTTTCTATACATAATGTAGTAAATTAGGAAAATTAAGAGAAAAATTAAGGAAATGAGGCATTTGGTGAATCGATTAGTAAAAATAGGTGATGAGATCTTGCTTTAGGTATTTATATTCTTTATAAATCATTTGATAAGCTACTTAGTATAATTAAGATGAAAAATATCATTTAAGATATTATGGTTTACTACATGTAACCTAAATATCAACTAAACCCCTAATTCTATGTATTACTATCCTAATTATTACTTAGAAGATAAATGTGATCTAGGATGCAATATCTTAGTTTTTAAGGGATCACTTAAGTATTTTAAATATTTATGCATGATTGAAAGTTGTCTTTAGTCGTTTACTAATGAAATGGCAAAATATAGAGAATATATTATCACTTAGGGTTTTAGGGTAAATTATGGTGAATTAGTGCTTTTATATCCTTAAAGTTATAATTTTAGGGTTTTTATTATATCCAGATACAATCTCTAGTGTTTTTACGCATTTAGGGTTTAATATATTTATATGCAATTAAGTCTTCGATTGTTAAACTTAAGGTTTTGATGAGGTTTGAGGTTAACTTTTGCAGTTACATATACTTGAGGTTTTAGGGTCTTTGTATGTGATTAGAGATTCAATTTATAAATTAAGGTTTTTCATATTCACTTTTGGTTTTGAATTGAGATTTTTAATCAGTTTTAAATCTTACTGGCTCTATTGACTTTTGGAAATCATCTACAGTTTGGGCGTTTGATTCTATACTTAGAAAGCTAAATTCGCGGGGTTTACATAACTCTTGAAATATCATGTTTGATCTACCATGGACAATCTACTATTTGCAAAATAGCTTGCAAGACCACACTACAATTAGCTTCAAACACAAAGGACCACTAGCAATTAACAACAACCAATTTTATTCCTTCAACAAATACCTAAACTTCAACTAACTCTAGACACTCTACTACAACAGATTTTGTGACAGCATCAATGAATCTTCCTCTATTGTTTCATGCAACCACACCTATTCTAGCTGAATTATTTAAATGTAAAAAGGATCCATCATAGTTACACTAAAAAAAATCCACAAGAAGAGGAGACTAAAATTGGCTATGTGACACCTTATGCTTTTCTTGTATAGCAGCTTTGAATTATAGCAAATGAGCTTCTTATAGGTCTGATTCAATTTGATGGATAGTCGACAACAAGTTTCACTTTGATTGTTAAAACATCTTGGAGCTGTATTCTTCTAAATTAACCAAAGGTTAATAGTAACTTTGCTAAGCATGAATTTACATTGATGCTCTCCATAGACCTAACATTTGCTATAGAAAGAATCCAATCATGCACTCTATTAATATAAGAAGATACATGATTAGTCTACGGATAATGAAAGACAAGGCATTTAGCTAGTTCTTCCATCTAACAAAAGGGAGAAAGGAGATCAAGTTTTATCAATCTTTTGAATAAATTCAAATTATATGCAATCACATTTGAGCATATTCTCTACAAAAAGGTACTTTAGTTTCGGCATCACCTTTAAGTTCCAAATAACGTTCCATAGCGATTTATCAATAGAATATGATGAAGAAGCTTTTTCATTATTTAAAGATTGACAGGAATCAGGTTGCTAGGCCTTTAACCCATAGTCGAGCCCAAGGACTGGAAGGCCTAGCAAAGTGGATTCTCTTACTCCAGCCCAAGCCGAGTACTTCTTTGTTAAACCACTATTTATGCTAAGCCGAATGATTGCCAATCTCCCTATAGTATGCCGAGTTATAGATTACTCACTTGTGTATGAGTTCACCAATGACTTAGCATTGCCCTTACTAAAAAGCCTAAATGGAGAGACTCTAAACTAACTAAGCTACCCATGCTCTGATAAGCAAGGTAATCATATTTTTTGTTTACATCTTTCAACGGCATCACCAATACAGCATTGTCACATATAGAATTCGTTGCACTAATGCTTGTTTTTCTTGATATTTATTTTTACCCTTTTGTATCTTCTACATTACTTCCTTAGGAAATGCCCTTTTGGTCTTTTTCCTTTTTGGTATGTTGTCCTAAATTCTCAAGTATAAATATCCCTTGTACTTGTAGCTATAAACATCAGATTGAACATTAATATACTAGACATTTGTCTCTCATAAACACTACTCTATTTATATTCATCTCACTCTTATCCTAACCCTTAAGAAAGGCTAGGTGGCGAGTAATCTCGCCAAGCCAATTTGTGCATCATATCAAATTATGTTGCGAGTCCTTGGAAGTTCCATTAGTGTGTCATATCCATTGGGGATGTTCGTGAGTTTTGCTTACTTATCATTCGCATTTACCCTTTTCACACATTCCTCATCATTTTCTTTTCAAGTTTTTGGTAAGCTTATACCCATTCATCAACTGGGCTTATCTATTCTTGGTCACGGTTCGCAATATCTTAGTATTAGAGCAGAAGTTTTGTTTGGGTTGTTGTTTATGTTAGAAGTTTTGTTTATACTTTGTTTTGTGTGTGTGGAACAAAGTAAGTCATTGTGTTCATTTGATTGTTATGTTTGTTAGTTGTTACTTTTTCTAGTTTGGGGAAGTATTTGCTATTCCACTTATTTAAAGAGTTCGAACTTTGAATCTGTAGAGAAGAATGACTGACCCAAGTATAAACATTAGTGTTAAAGATGACAATAGTAAAGTTGTCCAACATGGACGATAGTATTAGGGAATCTTTAGGAGCATTAATAAGAGACTTGATGAGGTGACTAACCTCTTGGTAGATTCGACTCTAGTTGTTTACGCATTACCTTGCTGACCAACTAAGGCTATGTAAAACACCTCACAAACTACTCAACCTGTTAGAGGTCACAACCTAACTCAACTAGTTTAAGGTGGAGGAATAGGTGGACGAGTAAGGCAAAGGATAGTCTTGAGGGAATTGGATAAAGTGGACCAAGAAGAGTATTTTGAAGAAGAGCGAGCTAGAGTCCCTAAAGCTTCTAACGATGTAAAGTTTTGAATTCTAAGCTTCAATGAATCTGGGAGTACTGATGAATATTTGGAATGGGAAGAGCAAGTGGAGCTTGTTTTTGAATATTATTAGTACAAGGATTACGAGAAAGTGAGGACTGCTGCTATCGAGTTCTCAGATATGCTGTTATGTGGTGGAAGAATTTCAAAGCTATGAGAAGGCGAGAGGGCTACATAGAGATTAATACTTAGCCCAAGATAAAGAGAATACTCAGAAATAGATTTATGCCATAAACTTATCTGTAAGACACTTTTACTTGTCTTCAGGAGCTGAGACAAGGAGGCCAAACAATTGACGAGTATGTCTAAGAATTCTAAATGCTCATGATTTGATGTGAAGTGAAGGAGCCCCCAATGTAATCAATCTCTAAGCTCATCATAGGATTGAGAGGTGATATTCGGGACATTGTAGAACTCCAATGATTCACAACAATGGATGAAGCCATTCGAATAGCCCAATGAGTGGAGTGGTAGAGAAGAAGCTGAGTACCTACTAGAATGCCGACTAGCCGACCCGAATAGGAAAGTCACTAAGCTCAGTTAATTACTAAATTGATTTGAAAGGTAGATGTCTGAGCTAACTAGAAAAGCTAACCTAACAGTGATGTGCTAACTCGAACTTTTGAGAAGAGGTAGGGGTCAAGTAGAAAGATGAGCTAAATCAAGTGCTTTAAGTGCCAAGGGTTTGGACATATGCTTACTCAATGCTCGAACTGAAGAACTATGGTAATCAAAGGAGACGTTACGAAGCTAGAGGTAAAGAGTACAAATGAAGATCCTAAGGAGGAGGAGATCATTGCTAAGAAAGAAGCGGTCGAGAAAGAGCTTATTGAAGAGGACATGTTTGCCAAGGACTTAGATCAATTGGTCTTATTTGTCCGATGCACAATGAATATGGAACTCTCACGAGAGAAGGTGTAGAGGGAAAATTTGTTTTATACTACCTATAAGGTAAATGAACAAGTGCGAACATTAATTGTGGATAGTGGAAGTTGCACCGATGTAGCATCGGTTGAAATGGTTACACAGTTGAAGTTGCTGACCATTGCACACTCAAAGCCATATAAGTTACATTGGTTGAATGATAAGGGAGCAATACATGTCACCCAGCAAGTATTGCTGCCGGTTACAAGTGGAAACTACTGCGATAGGATTCTTTATGATGTGTTGCCCATATGTGCCTTACATGTGTTGCTTAGCCAACCATGGCTGTTTGACAAGAGAGTTATCCATGACGGATACAGGAATACATATGTGTTTGAAAAGGATGGCTAGAAAATTACACTAAACTAATGTTGCTAAGAGAAGTTAATATGTTGCAAACAAAACTTACTTGAGGATCAAAGAAGGCTCTAGTAATGAGTAGAGTTGAGCTCCAAGAGATCCTTAAAGCTGATATGCTGACCCTCATGTTAGAGATGAAGGAGCAGGGTAAACTACCCCAAGAAATAAAAGAGTTGTTAGATGAATATATCGACCTATTCATAAAATAGTTACTTGAGGGGTAACCCCCAATTTGAGGCATAGAATACTGCATTGACTTAATACCTAGCGTTGCACTCTTGAATAAGCCTACCTATCGAATGAGTCCTAATAGGAATCAACCCCCTTAACCGATCATGCATAGTAGAGCTAAAGGACTCCAAGGACTCACCTAAAGAATATTAGCTCTAGGCTATGGCTAAGACAAGGATTCCTACCTCTAGTTGGTCTCTTACCAACCTGATTATCAGATCCTTACATGTGTTAGATTTACCCTTGTTCAATAGCGACACTTTATCTTAGAAGACAACCTAAGAATGGCCAAGGTGAGCTCCCACTCTTGATTGTAAGTATCACTCTATTTCTACCTACCTTATACCACATTTCTCTTACCCAAACACCAAGCAACATGTGTCTTCTGACATAATATTCCAGGATGATTCTTTCTTTTTTCGCATTGTATATTCTTTATCTCTTTTACCCTTTTTAGTATATCTTATGTAATATAGTTGTAGAATACCCTTTTCTTTTTATACATGTAAAATAACCCTAGTGGATGGGTATATAAACCCCTACTTTCTTGTATGCATACGATTATCCAATCAATATAGAAATTATTCACTTGAGAAACCTTAGTGTTCTCGTTATCTTTCAACTCTTATCTATTTCCTTTAGTAAGGAGTTATGACGAGTGACCCATTAGTTTGGACTGATGTGTCATATCTGGTGGATTGTTGGCTAAGTAGAATTGAATGGTATATCATATCTATTCGGTAGCTGTCTGGACTTTGCTAAAACCCCCATTTTATTTTCTTGGTTTACTTTATTGTGGTGCATCTCCATATATTTGACCTTGGAGACACATCAAGTCAATGAGCTACTGGAGAGAGGATTTGTCAAGGAAAGTCTCAGCCCTTGCATTGTACCTACACTTCTAGCACCAAAAAAGGATGGAAACTAGCAGATGTATGTAGATAGCTAAGCTGTGAACAAGATTACGATCAAGTATAGGTATTCTATCTTGAGGTTGGAAGATATGCTGGATAAATTGAGTGGAGCCAAGATTTTTAGCAAAATTGATCTTAAATTTGTTTATCATCAAATTTGCATGAGGCTAGGAGATGAGTGGAAAACGGCATTTAAGACTCGACATGGATTATATGAATAGATGGTCATGCCTTTTGACTTGTCAAATGCCTCGAGCACCTTCATGAGACTAATGAATCTGTGCTAAGACGTCTGATTAGGAAGTGTATCATGGTGTACTTTAAAGACATCCTAGTCTATAGTACCGACATGTCGAGTCATTGTGAACATCTCCAAGTTGCTTTAGATATGCTTTGTGTCGAGAGATTATTCAATAATCTCAAGAAGTGTTGCTTTTTCCATGAGGAAGTGGTATTCTTAAGTTATGTAGTAAGTGAAGGAGGCTTCTAAGTAGACGACAAAAAGATCCAAGCAATCGTCTAATGGCTGACTCCTACTACTTACACCGACGTAAGAAGTTTCCATGGATTGGCTTTATTCTATAGACTATTTATCAGAAATTTCAATACCTTTGCCACACTACTTATTGAGCTAACAAAGAAAAACACTAACTTCCGATAGGGAGAAAGAGAGGAGAAGAGCTTTGCTGAGATAAAGGAGAGATTGACCTCTGCCTTAATGTTAGTTCTACCTCACTTCGAAAAGATATTTGAGTTGGAATGTGATGTGTCCGGCATTGGAATAGGCATTGTCCTAAAGCAAGAAGGCTGACTAATTGCCTTCCATATTGAGAAGCTTAGAGGACTTCAGTTAAATTACTTTGTGTATGATAAAGAACTCTTGGTACTGATTTAAGCATTGTAAGTATGGCAGCACTATTTATTTCCAAGAGAATTTGTTACATATACTGACCATAAATCATTGAGGTACCTCCAAAGTCAAACTAAGTTATCAAAGTGACAGGCAAGATGGGTTGAATTTCTTAAGGGATTCAATTTTGTAATAAAATACAAATAAGGGAAGAGCAACATAATTGCTAATGCTCTTTTAAGGAGGCATGTACTCTTGACTAAACTGTAGACCAGATTATTTAGGTTTGCCAACATCAAGGAGCAGTATTCCGGGGATCCATACTTTGGACCCATACTTATGCATTGTATTGATGGAAGGACAGTGGACAAGTATCATATGGAGGAAGGATACTTGTTTCGAGGAGGGAAATTTTATGTGTCGACCTATTCACTTTGGGAGCTGCTGATCAGGAAAGCCCAAGGTGGATGATATGGACTCATAGATGAACATACAAACCCAATATCAAGCGTAACCAAAGGGGGTAGGTCTAAGCTGTAAGGTGGCTCAAAAAGTAAATGATAGTTGAAGGAGAGTAGGGGTTCCCATGCATCAACAATGGATATGATATACCAATGCCTCATACGAGCTTGAGTTACACTTGATATGACACATAAGTATGGCTGGAGGTTACTCGCCACTAGTCCACATTGAAATAGGCTAGATAAGAGTGGCTCAAGAGTAAGCAAAAGGATACCTAGCTCAAGAGAAGGTAAAAAAAAGTCAATATATTCTTTTGTATATTCTTTGTAGCTATTACATTATGTGACTATTTATAGTACCCTATTAGGGCAAGTTCTATGTTACAGATAATTACGAAAATGAATTCCTATTTGATAAATAAAAAGGAAAATATTATACAAGGAAAACATGAAATTGTATGCAGTGAACATCATTTGCTAAAAAGGACAACGCATGCAAATTTTTATTCTATGATTCTAATAGTATTATGATTCGAGCAAGGGTGGGCCTTTGTTCAGGTCTGGTTGGTGTAAGAAGTTTGGCACCTTAACTACCAGGGCTAGACTGGGGTTAGCTCAAAGATGGCTCATAGTGGGCTCAGTCTCAGATGGTTAGCTCCTGACTCAGCTCGGCCTCGACACAGTAGAGATTGTTGTATTCGGATTTAGCACTTGGACTAGTGCATAGTGAAGGGTTTGGTTTGGTATGTCAAATGGTCACTTCAGCAACACCTTAGATGGTATGGAGAGCGACGTAGCTCGATAGATTAGATTGGGGCAAGTACTACTCCTCGGCACTTCACTTACCTCAAACAACTCGGCAAACCACCTGAGAGAACCCTTGGGCTTGGGAGCGTATGATTGGTCCTTGATCCCTATTATCTATTTGGGGTTGTTTGAGATTTGGGTTCAAATCTCGTTCAATTCTAAGTTGCTTATCTTTGAGAGAGTAAGGTTGGAGGTCGACAATGTTGAAGGAGTTTGAGACCCCATATTCTTAGGAATTCAATCTTATCAGCATTAGGGTTGATCTTTTCAAACACTTTGAAAGGTCCGTCAACCCTAGAAGACAACTTGCTCTTCCTCAAGTTTGGGAATCGTTCCTTACTAAAGTATAGCTAGAGCAAATTGCTTAGTTGAAATTCTCTCTTCCTCCATCCTCAGCTTCACTTCTCAAGCTCAATATTAGCTTAACCCAATTGATCTATGACCTTATAGTGCATGGCTCTGATGGCTTCAACTCTCTCAATAGTTGGCTAGTCATCATCAAGCATCGATCGAGGTGCTTGGTCCAATGGTAGCTCGGGGTTGAACCCGTAAGCAACCTCAAATGGGGACATGCTTGTTATACTATAGGTGGTCTTGTTGTATGTGAAGTTAATGATTGGTAGGCATAGATCCCAATCAGCTATGTTTCGTCTAATAGCAACCCATAGCAAAATTCCCATGGTTTTGTTAACAACTTTGGTCCGTCTATTGATTTGTAGTTAGCAAGATGTACTATATAGGACCTTGGTTCCCATTCATCTCCATAACATCCTCCAAAAGTGGCTTATGAACTTGAGGTTTCGGTCTAAAACAATGGTCCTAGGAATTCTGCACAGTTTGATTACTTCCTGTAAGAAAAGAAAAGAGATAGCCAAAGCGTCGTTAGTTTTGGAACGGGGCACGAAATGTGCCATCTTGCTAAATTGATCCACAACCACTATGATAGAGTCCTTCCTTCGAGACGTCCTTGGAAATCCTACCATGAAGTCCATATTTGGCTCGACTCTTCACTTTTTGGTAGGTTGCACACTTTTCCAGCATGGATTAGACATCTCTCTTCATCCTTGGCTAAAAGAATCTAGAAGATAATACCTCATAAGTTCGACACTGGCCAAAGTGTCCTATCAATCCCCTTCTATGCACCTTGTGTACTAGCAATTCTCATATGGAACAAATAAAGATACATAGCCTTCTCTTCCTAAATAAGTATCCCTCCTCCCTGTGATAGTCATCTAGTGTTTGTCCTTCCTTGCAACGGGCACAAAAAGGACCAAAGTATGGGTCCTCAGCATATAAATTCTTGATGGTAAAAAAACCAAGTAGCCCTATTTGCAGTTCGGTCAAGAGGGTATGTTGTCTTGATAGGGTGTTGGCCACTACATTGTTCCTTCCATTCTTGTATTTTACAACATAAGAAAAACCCTCCCTAAACTTAACCCACTTGGCTTGTCTCTAAGACAACTTTGGTTGGCTTTTTAGATATTTTAAGGATTCATGATCGGTATAGATCACAAATTCCTTAGGCAGTAGATAATGTTGCCACACCGTTAAGGCTCAAATTAAGGAGTAGAACTCCTTGTCGTAGATGGAGTAGTTGAGTGTGGCTCCTTGAAGTTTCTTACTGAAGTAAGTAATAGGTCGGCCTTCTTGCATCAACACAGCACATATGCCTAGTCCGGATACATCACACTCTACTTTAAATAGCTTTTCCTTCACATCCTCAAAACTCCTTCTCTCTTTCTCACCCCATCTAAATTCAACACTCCTCTTTGTGAGTTCGGTAAGTAGGGCCACAATTAAACTGAAGTTCCTGATGAATTGGTGATTGAATGATGTTAGGTTATGGAAACTTCTCACATCGGTAGAACAGGTCGGTTTGGGCCATTCTATGATTGCTCATATCTTCTCTTCGTTAACTCGGATACTACCTCCACTCACAACAAAACCTAAGAAGATAACCTCGAAATGACAAAAGTCGTACTCCTTCAAATTGGCATAGAGTTGTTCAGCTCGGAGTTTTGCAAGCACTTGTTGGAGATGCTCTCGGTGAGTCTCTAGGTCGGGACTGTACATTAGAATGTCATGAAAATAAACTATGACAAACCCCCAATAATTATCGAAGCACATGATTCATAAGTCGCATAAATGTGTTCGACGCATTAGATTGCCCAAATGGCATTACAAGCCATTCATATAAGCCATGTCATGTTTTGAATGTGGTCTTCTACTCATCACTTTCACGTATTTGAATTTGATGGTACCTAGCTTTAAGGTCGATCTTGGAGAACACTCTTACTCTACTCAATTCGTCTAGCATGTCATTAAGCTTAGGTATGGGATACTTGATGGTGATTCAATTGATTGCTCGTCTATCCATACACATTTTTCAAGAGCTATCCTTCTTTGGCATTAATAAGGCCAGTACAGTGTATGGGTTTAGAGACTTGTATACATACCCCTTCTATAGTAGCTCTACTTGCCTCTATAGCTTAGTGGCCTGTTCAGGATTTAGCTTGTAGGCAGGCTTGTTTAGCAGTATGGCTATTAGCTGTAGGTTGATCGCATGCTCGATACCACGTTTTAGGGGCAGATCGTTCGATAGCTCTTCTAAAAACAGGTTGGCAAATTACTCCAATAAGGTTTTTATGTCAGTTGGAAACTCTTTCTCCCCAACTCTCATCTCCAGAAGCCTCCTAATAAGTAGATAGGTCGATCCTTGCAGCTCCATTTGTCTTTTCAGTTCAATTTGGGTCAATACCAAGGCCTCCTTCTTTAGGGTTCGACTAAGTTGGTACTGCATGACCTTTACCTACTTGATAATCATGGGACTTAATTTCAACCATCTCCCTTCATGCTCCATAGAACATGTGTTTCTCTTATCCTCATATATAACTATTTGGTTAAACAACCATGGTTGTCCAAGCAAAAGATAGGACGTACTCATGGGTAGCACATCACAAAGTACTTCATCTCGATACTTTCCAATATAGATCGGCACAAATACTTGCTTATTCACTTGTACGGCACCCTTATCATTGGGCTAATGAAGCTTGTAAGGTTTTCAGTAGGCATGGTCAACAATTTTAACTACAAGACCATAAATGCAGAGGCTGCATTGGTGTAACTCCCACTGTCAATGATCAACGCGTATAATGATTCATTTACCTTGCACTTAATATGGAAGAGATTTTCTCTCTGCTCATCTTCAAGCACAGGACTGATACTTATTGTCTTCCTCAATACTAGAGCGATAGGCATGAAGTTGCTTTCCTCACTGTAGATAACTTCCTCCTCGAATAGCTGGATCTATTCGTCCTCCATCTATTCTACTTTCTCGTCAATACTATCGACCTCAACGATCTGTGCTTTACCTATGATCACCATTGTTTGCCTACTCAGATACTGAGTAGCCATGTATCTAAATCCTTAGCATTTGAAATACTTGATCTCACTTGTTTTCCTCCCTGAGCTCTGGCCCTTCTCAAACTTCCTCGGAGGTTCCTTTTCCTCGGCTTGAGTGGTCGAAATGGGTTGGGTCTCAACAATCTTACTCAGTTCCATTCCCACAGGTTTGCTCAAAACAGTTTGGCTACTTCTTAGTTGACAAATAAAGGGTCAGATTCTTCTTGAATAGTGCCTTTTATCTTCTGGGTAGCTCGGATTGTGTCATCAAGTGTTCTAACATCCAGGGTTTTTAGGACATCGCCAATCTCATACCTTAATCTGCCAATGAATCGAGACACAGTTCGGTCTTCGGGTTCTATAACTTCACATCGGATCATTAGCATATGGAATCCTTTAACATAAGTGTCTACACTCAATCCTCCTTTTCTCGGTTGTTGCAGTCTCTTAAAGGCATCTTGCAGACAATAGCTCGGTACAAACCTTCTCCACATAACTTTCTTCATATCATCCTAACTCCTAATCTCTCGTTCTCGTTCTCCTTCCCTTCTTCTGGTGGCTTGCAAGTTCTTCCACCATAAGGTGGCATAACCAATGAACTCTAACATAGTAAGTTTAACATTTGCATTGTCAGGTACTTCATAGCATTCAAACTACTTGTCAATGTTATCTACCTAATCTAGGTAGTCTTCGGCATCACTACTTCTAGAGAAATTTAGAATATGCATCCGTAATCCTTCAACTCTAAGGGCTCGTGCATTTCTTCCTCAAGCTCATGGTACCCCTTTGCCTAGTCATCTCCTTCTGCTTTCTCCTCAATCTCTTCAAGTGTTAACCTTCATCTAGTGTCCCTACTAACTCCTTCAGCTCGGGGTAGTTGAGTTGGAGCGTTATCTTGGCTAAATTGACTATTGCCTTATTGCTGCTGCTTGCATTCCTTAGTAGGGCTATTTTTAGTTCATTGCCTGTCTTCTTGGATAATAATCACCAGATTAGCTACCAAGTTGATAAGCCTATTTAAGCGATCACCCATTAATTGAGGTAAGAAGCTTCCTTCTTGCCCTTAGCTATGTCGAGTACCACTTTCTTGATTTACTAAAGTTCCTTGCACACTTGAATCCAACATTGATGGTTACTTCACAATGATAATTTCACAACAAACACATAGTCAACCACACTCTGTTTTAGAGTATCGAAAACAGGGGAAAATAGAGTACAGAACACTTCTTAATTACTAAACTTTGAAGCTAACAATAAAACCATTATCACATAAGTGCAATGACAAACTATTAAAAGAACATAGTAGCAGAATCCAATTTCGAACATAGCCAAGCTTTGATACCAAGATGATACGAACTCGTAGATGAACATATGAACCTAATAACATACGTAAATACAGGGGGTAGGTTTAGGCTACAGGATGGCTCGAAAAGTAAATGATAGTTGAGGGAAAGTAGGGGTTCTCGTGTACTAACGATGGATATGACACACCAACACCTTATATATGCTCAGGTTACACTTGATATAACATATAAGTATGGCCAAAGGTCACTCGCCACTAGTCTATACTCAAATGGGCTAGATAAGAGTAACCAAGAGGATACTTAGCTCAAGAGAAGGTACAAAAAAGTCGGTGTATTGTTTTATATATTCTTTGTGGCTGTTATATTATGTGACTACATATAATACACTGTTAAGGCAAGTTCTATGTTACAAATAATTACAAAAATGAATTCCTATTTGCTAAATAAAAAGCAAAATACTTTATAGGGAAAACATGAAATCATGCACAATGAACATCATTTGTTAGAAAGGATAGTACGCATGTGTTTTTACTTTGCGATTCTAACAGTACTATGATTCGAGCTGGGGTAAGTCTCTATTCAAGTCTGTTCTGTGTAAGAAGTTCAGTACCCTGATTATTGGGGTTGGATAGGGATTGGCTTAGGGATGGCTTATAATAGGGTTAGTTTCGAATGGTCAGCTCCTAATGGTTATCAACTCGGCTTCGGTACCATAAAGATTACTGTATTCGGATTTGATGCTTAGACTAGTGCATAACGTAGGGTTTGGTTTGACACGTCGACTAGTCACCTCAGCAATACCTTGGATGGCATGGAGAGTAAGGTAGCTCAGCAGATCGGATTGGGGTAAGCACTATTCCTCGGCTCTTAACTCACCTCAAACAGCTCGGTGAATCACTTGAGAGAGCCTTTAGGCTCGGGAGCATGTAATTAGTCCTTGATCCCTATTAGTGGAGGATTGTCTAGACATTTTGGGGAGAAAAGGACATATGAATTACTGATTGATCGATTCTTTTAGCTTAGGATGAGGCAAGATGTGCATCGAATCATTGAAAGTTGTATTGCGTATAAAAGGACTAAGTACTAAGCCGAAAAAGGAAAGCAATATCTTTACCTATTCTAACGAAAGCATGGGCTGAATTAAGAATGGACTTTGTCCTTGAATTACCATGAATTACCTAAGGCAAAGATTCTATATGGTTGTGGTGGATTGCTTCAGCAAGATGGTGCACTTTGTGCTTTTGGCTAAAACTAATGATGCTTCGGCTATAGCTTCTCTTTTATTATAGGAGATTGTATGGTTACATGGTATGCTGAGAAGTATAGTCTCTGACAAGGACTCGAAGTTCTTAAGCCATTTTTAGGGGACCTTATGGCATCAGATAGGGACTATACTACAATTCAGTATTTCCTATCACCCTTAGACTGACAGCTAAACTGAGGTGATTAATCGTACTTTAGGATCACTACTTCAAGCTACAGTAGGCAAGAACTTAAGCAATTGGGATGTTTGCTTACCAGTGGTCGAATTTTCTTACAACCGAACAATGCATGACACCACCAAGCAAACCCCTTTTGAGGTTGTCTATGGTTTCAATCCTAAGTTGCCCCTTGATCATACCAATGTACCTACGCCTGTGTAAGATCTAGATGCAAGAGCTATAGCATAATCCCTTCAACACATCTACGACAAAGTCATTTGGCACATCTACTAAGCTGCTAGAAGAATATAAGAGAAGGCTAAGGGTAAGATGATGAAACAATTCCAGTAAGGAGGCTTAGTATGGTTGTACCTTAAAAAGCAACGGTTCTCGATTAAGAGGAGGAACAAATTATCTGCAAGAGCTGAAGGACTTTTTAGAATCCTCCAAAAGATTAATGATAATGCCTATAGATTGGAGTTACTTGAGGATTATGGGGTTTTTGACACCTTCAACATTATTGACCTTAGTCTATATCACCCCGACAGAGAACTGATCAAAGATCATTCGAATTTGATCCTAAATCCAAATTAACTTGGAGGGAAAGATAGGAATCAGGTTACTGGGTCTTTCACTTGCAACCAATCCTAAGGATTAGAAGGCTTGGCAAGGTAGATTCTCCTCCTCTAGCCAACTTCTGTTAAGGTCAAGTGCTTCTTTGCTAAACCACTCTTTATGCAAAGTTGACTGATTGCCCATCTCTCTATAGTATGCTAAGTTGTAGATTACTCACTTATGCCTAAGTTGACTAATGACTCAACATCTCCCTTGCCAAGAAGTCGAGATAGAGAGACTTCAGACTAACTAAGCCACCTCTGCTTGGATAAGCAAGTTGATCGTACTTTTTGTTTGCATCTTCTAACGGCGTCACCGATATAACATCGCTACGTATAGAGAATCATTTGTAGAATTTGTTGCACCAATAATTGTTTTCCTTCAATATTCATTTTTACCCTTTTGTATCTTATATATTACTTCCTTAGAAAATGCGCTTTTGGTCTTTTCCCTTTTTTGCATGTTGCCCTAAATTCTTGAGTATAAATACTCCTTGTACTTATAGCTGTAAGCATCAAATTTAACATTAATACACTGGAAATTTGTCTTTCATAAACATTACTTTGTTTACATTCATCTCACTTTTATCCTAAGCTTTAAGTAAAGCTAGGTGGCAAGTATTCTCACCAGACTAATTTGTGTATTATATTGAGTTGTATCATGAGTCCTTGGAAGTTCCATTAATGCATCATATCTATTGGAGCTTTTTGTGGGTTTTGCTTACTTATCATTCACATTTACCCTTTTTGCACATTCCCCATCATTTCCTTTTCAAGCTTTCAGTAAGCTTAGACCCATTTAGCAACCAACCTTATCTATTCTTAGTCATGGTTCACGACAAAGATAGTTTATCTTAATTAGGAGAAGAAATCCTAATTTTGTAGACTACACTCCATTCTTAAAACTCGACCAAACCACCATATCATCCTCTTCATCACCATGGACTCTAAGGTTTGTAATAGCTTTTTGTTGCTGGTATGATAACAGGTTTCTCATAATGTCTAAGCACCAACCCATCCCTATGTAATCCTTAAGGTCATACACTCTCATGTCTTACATCTCCTCACTAACTTGTACATCATTTAGTTCGTAATTAGGAATGGAAAGTAACTAAGGATCCTTAAAAACTCAAACGCTATTACCATTGCTAATATGCCACAAATACTCCATCTTAATAAGCTCTCTACCTTCAAAGATGTTATGCTGGAACCAAGATGCATCACTTCCTTTTTTAGCATCAAGAATATCAACATTAGGAAAGTCTATGCTTTTAAGAACTCTTACCTAAAGGTCATTTGGTTTGTTCACAATCCTCCATGCTAATATGCTTAGTAAATATTTATTAAAGTCAACTAAATCTTTAAACCCCGAAACTTTATCCTTGTTTGGTTTTGCTAGCTCTACCTAACTAATCTAATAAATTTCCAATTTGAATCATTCTCTCTCCTTTCCCCCCTCCACCACTCTCTAAAATCTAAAGATAAGAGAAGTTACAATGCTCTATTTTATGATGCTTTGTTTCTTTTTGAATCATAATAGATAAGGAATCAGTAATTAGAAGAAAAAGATACAGTGAAATGGGGTCACCTTGTCGAATTCTTTTAGTAGGTCTAAAGGTCCCTACCTTTTTTCCATTAACAAGCAAATTATATGAAATATTGACTACATTGTTCATCACCCAAACAATCCATTTATCACAAAAACCAATTCTTTTCATGACATTTTCAAGAAAATACCATTCCACCCTATCATATGCCTTAGTCATATCTAACTTTAACATATAGTTAAATTTCTTAGAAGCATCTTTTCTTTTCCAACAAGTGAAATATCTCATAAGCAACAATAATGTTATCTTGAATGATTCGTCTAGAAACAAAAGCACATAGATTAGGTGAAATGATAACATCTAGAAATGGTGCAAGCTTATTAGCTATGATTTTAGAACTAATTTTATGGGAAAATTATATAGGTTAATATAGCGAAATTAGGTTACAATCTTAAGATTAGAGCATTTGGGAATAAGGACAATATCAAACTCATTGAAATTGTGAAGAAAAATACTTGAAGTGAAGAAATTTTTTATCGCTTTTATGATAGAAAGGACCAATGGAATTATAATGTATTGATAGAAAAGACCATTGAAACTATTTAGCCCTAAGGCTTTATTGGATCCTAATTGAAATACAACATGTTGGACTTCATCTTCAGTCACCTTATTAACTAACAATTCATTATGCTCTTACATAATTATTAGGTTTATATAGCTCTGCATAGTTTGCATATCTCTAACCCCTTGAGAAGTGAATAATATTCAATAATGGTTTAAGAAAAACATTGTTACTTCATCTTCATTTTTAGCCCATTCTATTTTCTCATTCATAATTTTAAACATTTCATTTCTTATCCATCTCCCTAGAGTTGTTTGATAGAAGAATTTCGTGTTGTCTCTTAAATGAAGCCAATTTATTCTTAACCTGTATCGCCAAAAGATTTCTTTTTGCATGAGTAAATCATTTACCTCTTTCTTCAACCTTCTCTCTTCAATCAAATCAGAAGAAGTAACATCTCTTCCTTGCAGCTCACTTTTATTTGCTATCAACTCCTCAATCCTTCACTTAACATTGTCACTTTGATTCTTGTACCATCAAATTAAATTTCTCTTACAACTCTTCAATTTGTACGTAACTTTAAGCAGATCTGGCAGCTAATCACATCTTCGTCAACCCTATTCTATAGTTTCAAAAATATCCCTCTTTCATCTTTCATTTGGCTTCGTATCGAAAATTTTTTGGCCTTTTCTTGTTCTTCTTGTATGGTTCTACCAATAAAAGGCTCCAATCAAGTGAGTCCAATATGAGATGAGTAACTTAAGCTTGTGGGAAAGTTATTGGCCAACTTTGATTAATCAAAGCATGATCAAATCCTCTCTTTAATAAGCACTTTACTCAATCTTCCATTTGACCATGTAAATTTACGAGTAATGTAGCTAGCATCCAGTAGATAGAAAAAAAAAATCATATAATTGAATGAACTAATAAGTCATGGAGGTTGTAAATTACTCGTAAATCACCTACAAGCATCTAAGAGTCATGCATATATGTGGTAATACTTCTCAATTTACTCCAAAAATTCAATCTATCATAAAAAAAACAAGGTTGGCATAACTCCATCAAAATTAGCCTTCATTCCATTCTCAGCCTTATACTAGAATCAATAAGGTTATCTGAGTGTTGAAGAATATCAACTTGCACATTATTCTCCCACCATAATGTAATTTTACCTCCAAAACCTCTTAGTTCTACATAAAAACATCCTTCAAATTGCAACCTCCTTCTATTCCTTTCCATATATGCATATTTATTCTTATTTCCATTAAGAAAACAATATCGTGCTGGTACTTGAAGATAAATTGTCAGCGCTCTTTGATTATCAAGGATTGACCCATTTCTCAACAGTTTTATGAAAGGCCAATCATAGTGACTAGGTAGCTAATGAAGGCTAGCCACCAAAGCCTATGGCATATAAGTTTTCAACCTCATCAACTTTGACTTCAAATGATTGATTTCTCAAAATTGAAGTCTTCCTTTAATCATCCCCTTTCTCCACACTTGTGAAAATTGCCTCCTTTTACATTTATCGTCTTTCTTAACCCCCTACATAGATTTGACATGTTGTTTGCCTTCCTTTCTTCGCTTCAATGTAACCTCCATACATTTATTATCACAATCACTTCTAGGATATTTTATAGAGAGGTTATTCAAAGCTTTTGTAATTGGTGAAGGAAGAGGAGCAAAGTTGGTTAGGACTTTTTTAGGGCTCAAAGGCACTTCAACTAAGTAAGAAGGGTTTAGGTCAAGAAGTGGGATAAAGGCTAATGATGGAAGGGAAAAATGTGCAAGAGAAATACATTGAGTATAAGAAAGTGGTAAGGAATTTAGGCTAAGTTTCGAAGATAAAGAACTTAGGGTTTTAGTTGATGATGGAATGATAAAATTGTTAATGGAAAAGAGATGAGGAAAAGTAAATGGAGACTTATCAATAAGAGAAATACGGGATAGGTAAAAGTTGATGACATGGCTACCTAGGTCAAAGTCATGTAGCTGTAGGCCCAGCAAAGCAAGGGTTAAAAAAACTCTTAGGCTAAAGAGCTATTAGAGGATAAAGCATTAAGTTGCTAAATCAATACCTCCTCACCAAAAATAGTGGAATCCTTGTCAGCACACATACCTATTTCACCCTAGTTTTATTCACTATCTTATTATTAACACCATGCAGTCTTCCCTCCATAATAATTTTTCCCTTCCCTTTAGAAATGTGACAGTTCAACCTAATATTTCCAATTTTCTTGACTGATGGGGATATGATATTGGCTTCCTTTTTTTCCTCTAACAAGGATTGGGAAATATTCCCCTTTAGCATAGAATTATGACTTTCTCCAATTATCTCAAATTTCCAACCCTCTTCTTTCTTTAAATTCCGGTAAGGTGAGTTAGCTTTGCCTTGATTGACCTTCCCTTTGAAGTTATTCATTCTTTTAATCTAACCAGCTTTTAGAAAAGAATTCAAATTTCAGTGTTGAAAACCATCCTTATCTTTTTCTAGGCAATGAGCTTTTGTGTAGCTAATGAAACCATAGGTAAAGTAGAATTCGATAATTGTTCATAACAAACTTCCACTTTAAATTTTAAATCATCCCCTTATTTAATCAAAATACCTCGAATAAGATGTCTATAGATGGGATATTTGATCTTAACCCTATTGCAATCTCTTTTGATAATAGAGAAATCTTCACCTTTTACTACCTATTTGAATCTTGCACCAACTTTTCTTGCATTCCCATTTGTTATATACTACAAAAGAATCCAAATAATTGAATTTAGATGTTGACATAGGAAAATTCTAAATGTCCAATTTTCTTATTAGAATCCCATCTTTGCAAGACAAATGGACATCCTATAATAGACTATGGATATATCTTAAGAATTTCATCCAAAATTGATTCTTTAAGTGCTGGAATAATGAATAGATTTTCTTGTGAGTAGGAGACTGAGATTTTATAAAGTTTCTCCTAAACCCCTTTCAAAATTGAAATCAATGCAATTTTTAATAGAATCTTTTTTACAATGATTTTTCTAACCAAATAGCATTCTACTCACTCCTTATTTATTTCCAAATTAGTTAAAACAATCTCATCTTTATCATTCTCTTAGAATTCTATTATGTCGTAGCAATCAACAACTATATCAAGATGGAAATATCATAGGTAAGAGAGGATAAAAAACAAAGATGACCTTACCAAAGGATCGACCGAGATAGATACATAAACACCAAAGAGACTAGGTTCAACATATAAAAACAAAACAACTTGCATGATAAGAAATAAGGAAAGTACCTCACAATTGGAAGAGATACAACTAAGATATAAGAAAGCCAAACATTATGAACATGAAACAAAGAAAAGAGATAAGGGACAGTCGAAATATGGACATAAAGAAAGGTAAATTGGCAAACAAGTAAATAAATCACATAAATCAATCATACAAAACATTCATGATCTATGGAAATCCCATATGACACCATGTAGGTGTAAAGTCATCAAAAGAGGAAGGATATACTCTCAAAAGGGAAACAATCTAACTACTTCCAATCTACCTTGAAACTTAGAATTTCTTCCTTAATTGGACTTTTGAAAATTCATTTTTGCCTTTACATGGTAGGGTTGCTGTGGTTAGACGATCATATGCAATAGGTACGTTGATGGCATGTGGAGGAATGTTGTTAAGAAGAGGCATGAGAGGAACAACAGGCAAACTCAATATCTTAAGTGCATGTGTGACAATGGATCAGACTCGATGTTCTTAATCTTCCTTGGACTATTCTTGAGAAGATTGCTTATTTGATCTTCTATGGAATGATTTTTAAAAGGGTTTTAGTGTCTATCTTAAGCTTACCAACAATTTCATTACCTTAAGTGAGAGGAAGGGCTTCCTATTTAGAGAATTTAGAGGTAAATCTTATCCACCAGATTGTTTTAAGATGAATGGTTAAGATTGAGTCCTATCATTGAAGCTTATCCCTTCCTTTAGCATTCATAAGCTTGTATATGGGCTTACGGCTTATGATAGTTGAAAGAAGCCCATTTTCTCTCTAAATAAATTTGAAGCACACTTAAACCTCTTTAAGGCCTTGTAAAGCTAAATGAAGCCTAAATGAGCTTAGAAAGGCCATTTTCAGTCTGCTTTTTGTGCTAAAGATAATTGAGTAAGGCCAAGAGCGGAAAATCTGCTCTTGTGATCCCCATTTTAAGCCAACCAAGCTAATCTCCCTATAACATTCCTCATTATGTTGATTTTTGATGAACTTTTGACCTCCTGACCCCTTACTCATACCTATCTTTAAGGCTTTCAATCTCTTACCAAAAGAATTCTCTCTCATCAACTTATTAAGGATGAAACATAGTATGTAGAAGAATAGTGGGTGAACTCCTCAAGGGCCCAGCTCGGCTGCACCCTACTTTGTTCTGATCCTTATCCCATCGTTGACTACTCATGTGTTGAGGCCAACCAGCCAAGTGTCAAGACCGAGGTCAACATGTACTAAGCCCTACTTTAACCTATCGAAATTTCACATTTCAAGGCTAACCTACTATGTACTGAGGTTGAGTGATAGGATTCTAGGTATCTATCCAACGATATGCTCGATTTCAAACTATATGGTATGCCTATTCATGAGCCCCATACGAATGGATGACTTATCTATAAACTCCATCAGTGCTGGACAACTTGCCTTGCTCTGTTGGGTCTACCCTGTAATGTTGAATACACTTTGCTCTATCTTAACCGAGCTCTCCCATACCTATCTATAAAATTTGGCAATATCATAAGACTTGACTTGATTTGCTTTGCAAGTTCTGTCTTGGCTTACTATTTTTGCCCCGCTTTGCTAAGTCTTCCTTACTCTACTAATTCCACTCTGCCCTACTGTGGTTGGCTCAACTCTACTTTACTGGGTCTACTCTAATAAGTTAGATGTGCTTTGTTCTAGTCTAAATGGGTCGGTCCTACTTTGCTAACATCTTTTGCACTATTAACCTGTTCTGCTCTATAGGACTGTCTTACCCTGCCCGTCCGTTCTACTTTGTGGAGATCACTATGCTCACCTAAGTTTATTTGTCCAAGAATTGCTAGATCATGTTGAAACTAATCGGCTATTCCATATCATCTTAGCTACGCTGAGTCAGATCAAACAAGCCAGCTACATCCATGTCAGATTGGATACTGCCATATCAAGTCGGTCTGGCCATTCAAGGTCGGCCAAGGCAACGTTAGGCTGACCACGATCATGTGAGATCAGCCTTAAACAAGACAAGTCGTCCAGAATCAAGTTTTCCTAAATCAAAGCTCTAATTCTCTAACAATTCTTTGGAATTAAACATTAGCACCTTACCTAAAAATCTCATTCAGCTATCTATTTTACTTATGTTATTTGGATTTTCTATTTCTTATATTTTCCTTAAGTTGTCCTTATGTTCTATTTGTAATTAGAGGAATGCCACTAAGGCATCCTTTAGTCATTTTTATTTACAACTTTACTGCTTTTTATAAATAAAACACTTGTATAGGGTTTTAGGCAGACTTTGGATATTAATGAAAAAACCATGAGTCTTTCTCTTAGAAAGCTCTTATCAATCCCTTTAGCAAGGATTGTAGAGAGTAACCCTAGGCTTAGTGTTCGTGCATCATATCGAGTACTAGCTTAGGTCTATATATGGTTCTATGGTGTGTCATATCTGTAGAGTTAGTGTACGGGATTTGCGAAACCATCAACTTCCATTTATCTTTTGGGCCATCTTATGGCCCGAACCTACCCATTGGTTTTTGTGTGATACTGGGTTCGCGTGTTCATTTGTGAATCTGTATCACTGAGGCTAAGATACCCACGTGTTGAACTTTTTCTTCCAATGTACTAAACTATTAACTGCCAACACTAACATAATAAGTGTTGAGGCCAAGTGCCTATATGTTGAGTACTACTTACTCAGCCTATCGACCTGTAGAATCCTCTATTTGTCTCAGCAACTCTAAGTATCCTTCGTCAGCAACATCCTCAACATCAAAACAACTCAACTCCAGCATCCTCAAACTTTAAAATGTATACCCAACCACAACGTGCCACCTATCATTCCTTTTTTTGACATTGTACTATATATTTTTATTCTATTTATCCCTTTTTACCCATTTGGAAATGTACTATGATAGTATTTTTATATTATCCTTTATTATAATTATAGAGGCTTGGGACATTAAATGAGGCCATTCGAGTGGCACAAAGGGTCGAAAGGTAAAGGTAAAGGTAAAGCCAAGTTAGCCGAATGTTGAGCAACTGATTAGGATTGCTGACTTGAAGTGGTATGCCAAGCTAACTTGGAAATGACCAAGCACTAAACAGTTTTGAGGTAGATCACCCAGGACAAGTGCCGAGTCGACCAGATGATGGTTGAAGCAAGGGTAAGGCTAAGTAACCTAAGGTTCGAAGGGACTAAGGTCAGAGCTTAAGGAGGAAGACCTGAGAGATCAAGTGTTTGAAATGTTTCGACTATGGATACATGGATAGTCAATGTCTTAATTGACATGTCATGATCATCAAAGGAGACAAGCCAAAGTTTAAAGTGGAGTGCTAGTAAAGGAGAAGATGAAGAAGGAGTCGTTAATGTGTTAGAAGGATTTATGGAAGATCCCAATGTCGTAACCCTGCCCAAACTAGGGGCTAAGTATTTTTTTTCATTCGAAGATTTCTCAATACCTTTATTTTTGAAGAGGATGAGTAGAGGGAGAACCTCTTCTATATGAATTGTCGAGTGAATGGCAAGCTCTACGCACTAATCATCGATGGAGGAAGTTGTACCAATGTCATAGTGCAAAGAGTAGTCAAGGCCTTGAAGTTGCTGACCTACTCGTACCTTCAACCGTACAAGATTCATTGTTTGAATGAGAAGGGAGGTCTACCCATTGTCGAGTAAGTTGAGGTACTGATTACTATTGGTGATATGTACAAGGACGAGGTGTTATGCGACATCATACCCATGTGTGCCTCACATATCTTACTCGACTGACCCTAGCTATTTGATTTGAAAGTATTACATGATGGACATAGGAATACTTATATATTCCAAAAGGATGGGAAGAAGGTTATAATAACCCTAATGAGCCCTAAGGAAGTGCAAGAGTCACAAAAGAAGATTACTCGATCACTATAGTAGAAGTCCTTAGTGATTTCTTGAGCCTAATTTTCTAGAGATGCTAAGATAGAAGGAAGGTGCTCTTGTTAGTCAAGAAGCTCCTAGAGTTAAGAGAAGCTAGAACTCTTCCTATTGCGGTGTAGATATTGCTTCAAGGGTATGCCAACCTATTTCTTACTAAGATGCCAAGAGGTTTGCTACCCATCAAAGGTATAGAACATTGTATTGATGTTTAACCTGAAGCTGCTATACCAAATCAACCTGCTTATAGGCTCAACCTTGAGCAAGCTACCAAGTTGAAGAAATAGGTCGATGAGTTGATTGATCGCGGATATGTTCAAGAGAATATGAGGCCCTGTGCCTTACAAACTATTCTAATACCCAAAAAGGATAGCTCATGGAGAATGTGCATTGATAACCAAGCAATCAACAAAATCACTGTTAAATATCGATATCAGATTCCTTAGTTAAATGATATGCTTAATGAGTTGCATGGTAATTGAGTCTTTTCGAAGATTGATCTTAAGAGTGGTTATCATCAAACATGGATGAGACTTGGAGATGAATGGAAGACTACTTTTAAAACAAGGGATGGTTTGTTCAAGTAGATGGTGATGTTGTTTGGTCTAACAAATGCACCAATCACTTTTATATGACTCATGAATCATGTCTTGAGACCATTGATTAGCAAATGCATTGTGGTGTACTTCGATGATATTTTGGTATATAGTGCGAACCTCATATCCCATGTCGTACACTTGAGATCTATATTTGATATCCTCTATGTTGAGACACTATTTGACAATCTAAAGAAGTATGTGTTTTGACAAAGTGAGGTAGTATTCCTCGGGTATGTTGTTTCTAGAGGAGGTACTAGGGTTAACGAACAGAAAGTCTAGGTAGTTCTCGAATGGTTGATGCAGACTAATGCTACCAAAGTAAGGAGTTTCCATGGTTTAACTTTATTCTATCGAAGCTTCATTCAGAACTTTAGTTTCATAGCTACTTCGTTGACTAAGCTAGCCAAGTGTCATGACTCTAAAGGGGGTTTAGTAGGATTACCTAAAATTTCCATAACATGTGTATATCCATGATATGAAAACCGCCTTACAAGTTAGAGATTGCAAGACTCTAAATGATTAATTACTAAGGATATTGAATTGTTAAGTAATTAACATATTATAGGATATAAATAACTATGGATATCCAATATTCCACAGTTCTTTAGAATCGCAGAGAATCGGTATCCCGTACCAAATGATAAGATCAAAGAGAATAAACTTAAAGTTCAAACTTATTGAATTTTCTAAATCTAAATGTATAAGTAGTATTTACATTTAAAGTTTCACATGAACTAAACAATCTCTCTCTAATTCTAACCTCTAAAACATATAAGCACTTACACTTATAGCTTGGTTCTTAACTCATGTTTGATTATCTATCATCCTGTAAAAGAAAAGCTATTAGGGGGTAAGCTACAAGAGCTTAGTAAGTTATCTCTCATACTATATTGACAAGCAAGTTATTAAACAAATTGTTATAATCATATGAATGCATGCACATACAGTATGCCAAAAAATATATGCAGTTGACCAATGCTGTATATAATATCAGATTTTAACGTCCTCTAAGATAAGGGTTAAAGATGTATCGGCACCAATCACGACTAGGCTCTAACACTTGGGTTTTTACCTATAACTTTGAATTTCATATTTTGCAAAATATATTTCCATTTCTAAGAAGTCTAATAGTACATAAAATCCGAAGCCTAGCGGTGGGGTGTCCCACACAGTCCACACTCGCACCTTACAACAAAGATCTCTAGACTCGACCCTCAACCATATGGTTGGCGTCTCCATTACCTAATAAGCCTGTAGGTTCAGGTAAGGTCATATTGTACAAGTGCACTGTACAAAAACACTTTAATATTTATAAACAACCCTTGCAAGGCCTCTCCTTACCTCTGCGTGAAGTGACGGTCAGAATAAGTAATGCAATGCATGGCCTTTTTAATTTAAGATAAGCCAAATATAATTAAGTTAAATTATGTGGCAATCAATCAATATCAGCAAACCATCTAAATCATGTAACAATCAAATAATCAATTAACAATCAAACAATCAATCATATAATCAAATCCCTAATTATTGTATTAAACAATATTTTTCATAGTAAGCAATCAGTATCAAGTACATGCATATCTTCAATACCCATGCATTAAGTTATTACTATTTAACTTACGTACACTAACTACAAACACAAACAAGTATAGAGTCATTGGGAGTACTCACCTGACTATGATGACTCACTCTAGTCGTAATAATCAATCAGAAGATCCTCGCCCTTATAGGGATCACTTGATCATTATGAGATAATAGGGATAATAAGTAATCGAATTAACTAACGGTTTTAGATATCTACCTATCTAATTTTACATAGATTATATAAGTTTTTATTCGATTAAACCTAATTGCTAATTGTATGTAACTTTTTCATTCTATTTTCGATATTTATGAACTTATAGTTGTTTTCCATGGTTTTCGAACACACATTCACACGGTGATGTCCATTTTGGATGTTAAGACCTGTGTTTTGCGATATAGACTAAATTTATTGAAATGTTATCTATTGAAGCTTAAATATTCTTATTGGCTAATTTTATGTTCTATTTTCGAAATTAATGATTTTATTGGCCATTATTCTTATACTTAGATAATCTTATGATTTATTGTTTTAGTGGCTTATGTCATGGCTTATGTCATCATTTGATTAGATCATTGCTTACATCATCGTTTGCTTACATCATCCATTACATATATATACTTATCCTTATGTATTCTTACACTTTATACATATGTTATATATATACTTATGCTTCTAATATACTAATATGTATACTTGTGTACTTATACATATACTAATACATATACCCATATACACATATGGTGACATATGTATTTGTATATGTATTTTCGTATGCCTTATATACCCTCTTAAGAAAACATCACCAAACCCATATTTTTACACTTTAAGAGTTTATTTAGCAAGGTATATGTATGTATAGTTAGTATAAACCTCTTTTTAGGTTATGTACATAATAAGTATTTATGTACAAGAGTACCCATACATGTATCCCTTAAGTATATTTTTGTATTCCCATGCTTAAGTATATGTATATGTGTTATTCTTTCTATTTAGCTAAGGATTTATACACTTATACTATGGGTTTCACTAAAACCCAAATATGTACACTCCATATATACTCACTTGATGTATGTACATAGGTATTTCTACATGTATAACCAAGTATTTCTATACTTTAAACATAAATATGGGGCTTTCTACTACCAACAATACATATGGACATATCACATAAGCTTACTACACTAACTTAGCCTATTCATCTAACTACTAAATAAGTTAAGAAATTACACAACAACATACCTTTCTCTTGCTTGTATATGAAAAGGAAAGCTAGTATATATGTGTTATTGGTTTGTGTTAGTAGGTAAAGTTGTGAAAGTGAAATAAGAAGAATTGAAAGGGACAAAGCAAAAGGGGAAGCTCACGGTTTTGAGATGGAGGAAGAACTTTGTTTTGTTTTGTTTTTGTGTTTTAAAAGATGAAAACAAGTGGGTCTAAGGGATGGGGAAGTGGACGGTACAAATGGGGCAAAATTGGACAAAAAAATGTGTAGAAAGTTAAAGAGAAAGGAAGAAGGCTTTAGATGACAATGACATGTTTGTTGACTTAGTCAACCTTTGACTTAGTTAACTCTTTGAAACTAAGTAAAATTTGTGTGTACATAATGTGATAATTAAGGAAAATTTAGAAGAAAAATTAAGGAATTAAAGGGAAATATAGAGTTTATTGAAATGATTAGTAAGAATGGTTAATGAAATCTTCCTCTAAGTATTTATATCCTATATACATTATTTAGTATGGTACTTAGTGTAACTATTATGAAATATGTCGTTTAGGGTACTAATACCTACTAAAGCATTATCTAAACACATAACTCCTTATAATACTAACTTGGCTATATACTTAGGAGATGGATGTGATCTATAATGCAGTATCTTAGTTTCTAAGAGATTACTTTAGTATTATATGTATTTATGAATGATTGAAAGTTATTTTTAATCTTTTAATAATGATTTATTATAAAACTAAGGTTATATTATCAATTAGGGTTTTAGGGTAAATTATGGTGAATTAGTGCTTTTATATTCTTAAAGTTATAGTCTTAGGGTTTTATTACTTTTGAGTACAATCTCTAGTATTTATATACATTTAGGATATAAAAGTTTTCTACATGATTAAATGTTCGGTTATTATCTTAGGGTTTTGATGAGGTTCGAGGTCAACTTTTGCAATTACATATACTTAAGGTTTTAAGGTCTTCATATGGGATTTGAGGTTCAATTGATAATTTAAGGTTTTTAATATTCACTTTAGGTTTTGAATTAAGATTTTAATTGGTTTTAAATCTCACTGACTCTATTGACTTTAGGAAATTATCTACTGTTTAGGGGTTTGATTATGTACTTAGAAGGCTAGATTTGTAGGGTTTACACTAAGAAGAACTAATAATTCATGTGGTCTAAGAAGGTTTAAAAGAGATTTGATGAGATCAAGTCCAGGTTGATTTTTGCCCTAATACTCATCTTACCTAACTTTTAGAAAGTTTTTGAAATAGAATGTGATGCATCTAAAGTTGGCATTAGAGCTATTCTTATGTAAGAGCATAAACCAATTGCTTGTTTTAGTAAGAAGCTTAGAGGAGCCACCCTAAATTACCCAGCATATGACAAGGAATTCTATGCCCTTATCTGAGCACTTCAAAACTGGCAACATTACTTATTGTTGAGGGAGTTCATCATCTACATAGACCATGAATCTCTTAAGCATCTTAGAGGACAACAAAAACATTCATGATGACATGCTAAGTGGGTTGAGTTTTTGAAGACTTTTTGCTATGTCATATAATACAAGAAGGGAAGTACTAATACTATAGCTGATGCACTCTGTCATCGACATGTTCTCATTACAGCATTGCAAGTTAGAATACTTAGATTTAGCACCTTTCTTGATTAATAGAAGCTTGATTGGTATTTTGGGCCTTTAGTGGTCAAGTACAATGTTAGATGAGTTGCGGATGGATTTTATTTGAGATAAGGGTTTCTAATGAAAGGTAAGTAAGCTTGTGTGTTGAATGGTTCTACTAGGGAATTACTTGTCCAAGAGGTCTATGTTGGAGGCTTAGCCAGCTACTTTGGTAAGAAGAAAATGGCCCAATTACTGAAAAAAAAAAAACATTTTTATTGGCCTTGAATGATGAAGGATATATACAGAGTACTTGAATGATGTGAGGTGTGCAAACATGCCAAGGGACGAAAGGAGCTATGTGGAGAATAGACACCTTTGTCAATACCTAAATGGCCATAAACCGATTTGAGTGTAGATTTCATGCTCAACCTACCAAGAACACCACGGAGGCATGATTTTATCATTTTTGTAGTTGATTAGTTTAGCAAGAGGAGCCACCTCAACCCCTGCCACAAAACTAATGATACTCTCTTTGGTGCTAACCTCTTTTTGCAGGAGATTGTATAGCTGCATAGAGTGCTAAGGAGTGTTGTATCTAATCATGACTCAGAGTTCATGAGCCTTTTCTAAAGAACTCTATGGAAGAAGCTCAGCACTAACCTCATGTTTAGTACTTCTTTCCACCTCTAGATAGATGGCTAAACAAAAGTTGTGAAATGAACTATTAGCAACCTTCTTTAAGCTACTGTTACAAATAATCAACATGATTAGGATCTATGCCTATCCATCATCAAATAGCTATGGACTTAACTTGAACTTACCTTTAGATATGGTTATCGACCCAACATCTCAAGGAGAATGTTGATCAAGCCTGTAATGCATCGAAGAGTTCTAGAAGGTACATTAAAAGGTTGCTGAGCAACTAGCCAAGACTGTTGCTCGATAAAAGGAATAGGGAAGCTAAGGGAGGAAGCAAGTCATTTATAGCCTAGGAGACCTTGTTTGGGTCTACCTTAATAAGGAGTGTTTTCTAAGGAAGAGGATGAATAAGTTATCCCTTAGGTTGGATGGACCTTTTAAGATCCTTCGGTGTATCAATGATAATGCCTATGAGCTTAAGCTACTCGAAAGATATGGAGTATCTCCTACTTTCAACATTGCTGACCTAATGCCCTATGTGTTGGAAGAAGAAAAAGACCAAGATTAGAGGGCAAATCTTCAACAACACAGGGGAACTAATGGACTATCGGCCTTTAAACCCCTCACTTATGCCTGTCTTCGAGGCCTTCAGTCTCTTACTAGAACAATTCTCTCTAATCAACCTACTAAGGACGAAACACAGTATATGAAAGAATAGTGGGTAAACTCTTTAAGAACCCAGCTTGGATATACCTTACTCTATTTTGATCCTCATATCATCACTAACCACTTGTGTACCAAGGCAGATCAGCTGAGTGCTGAGGCTATGGTTAATACGCACCAAGCCTTACTCCAAACCATAGGAATTTCACATGTCAAGGATAACTTACCAAGTGCCAAGGTTGAGGCCAAGTTACCCACCACCGAACTCTTTCTTCTAACATACTGAATTGCTGATTGCCCAAGACGACTTAACAAGCACTGAGGCTAAGTGCCTATATGCTAAGTATTACTTACTCAACCTATCAAGCTATAGAATCCTCTATTCGTCTTGACAACTTCGAATACCCTTCGTCAATAGTGTCCTTAACATTAGTACAACTTGACTCTAACATCCCTAGACTCCAAAAGGTAAACCCAACCACATGGTGCCACTTGTCATTTCTTTTTTTTTTTTCTTGACATTATATTATATTCCTTTATTCTATTTATCCCTTTTTACCCTTTTACAAATGTACTATAAAAGTATTTTTGTATTACCCTTTATTGTAATTACTTAGGTTTCCTTATTGCATTAAGGACTTACTAAATTGTCCTTTTTACTATAGCCGCAAGGTATCCAATACCTTTTTGATATTATATATACCAGTCCTTGTGAGATATCCTTCTTCGAGTACATTTTCTTTATACTCTTATCTAATTTTGCTGAATAGCTTGAGGTTAGTGACAAGTTGACCTTAACATTAGCTTGTGAGTTATATCAAGCGAAGTGTTAATTCGTGTTGTGTTTGATGGTGTGTAATATCCTTTGAACAACTCATGAAAGATATTATGGTTTCCAACTTCTTCACTTTAGTTTCTTTATTGTCACGAAGGACCCATTCGATGACTATTCCCTACGGTAAACCTTTGTGATTATTGAGCTCTTAGGCACATTAATTTCTTAGATTATGTCACTAGCCAAAAATATCAATCAATGGTATTAAATTGAGTTAAAATCCCAATTAATAAAATAATGTGTGGTTGGGTTGCTATAGTTGGTAAGTCACCTACAACATGTGTAGTGGTTAACTTAAGAGATATCTTGAGCTATTGATACATAGAGAAATGTTGTTAGGAAGAGGTGTGAGAGAAAGAACGAGTAAACTTGGTATCTCAAGTGTATTTACATAATTGTTCTTAGATTGTTCTTGAGAAGATTGCCTATTTGATCTTTATGGAGTGATTTCAATATAGTTTTAATGATTGCCTCAAGCATGCCAATATTCTAAATACCTTAAATGAGAGGAAGAGCTTTCTACTTATAGAATTTAGAGGCCAATCTTATCCATTGGATGGCTTTAAGATGAATAGCTAAGATTGAGCCTTATCATTGAAGCTTATCCCTTCCTTTAGCCTTCATAGGCTTATATATAAGCTTAAGGCTTATGATAATAAAAAGAAGCCCATTTTCTCTCTCAAAGAATTTGAAGCACACTTAAGCCTCTTTAATGCCCAATAAAGTCAAACAAAGCCTAAATGGGCTTAGAAAGTTTGTTTCTAAGTTTATTTTTCACACGTAAGATAACTAAGAAAGGATAAGGAAAATCTAGTCTAGAGATCTCCATTCTAAGCCTACCAAGCGAGATCTCCTTCAAACATCCCTAATCAAGTTGATTTCCATAACTTTGTTACTAGCCTAAGATATCAATCCATCACATTAAATTGGGTTAAAAGCCCAATCATCGAAATAACTCTCTATGATCTTGAATTAATTTTTCAAAATTTTGACATGCCTCATTAAGTATTAAGGACCTTTCTTTATATAAATTACATTAAAATTAGGTGAGGGCAAAAAGGTCATTTTGAAAAAAAAAATTGGTCATACAATTTAAGAAGGGTAAATTGCAAATATATCCTCTTATTTATACTTCATATGCACTTAGCCTTTTTATCTTTGAAATTATGCATTTAATCCCAAATATTTGAAAAATGTGTATTTTAACTACTTTTAAGAGTATAAATGTGCATTATCTTAAAGATTTAGGGTTCTAATTGCAGGATTTCAAAGATAAGGGGGCTAAGTATGCACAGAGTAAAGATGAGGGAGCATATTTGCACTTACTTTTATTATTATTATCTTTTATTTTATGAAGGAAAAGTGATGATTAAAATAAAATACTTTAGAAGGTAAATAAATAAATAAATAATTTGTAGTTCATTAATCAATCAAAAATGCAAAATCTAAAGTTTACAAAAGATGTTGGCTAAGTGAGAAAAATCAAAATAGCAAAAATATTGAGTTTTAGTTACTTTCTTGAAAGTTATTAATCCTATAATATTGATTTATAATATTAAATTACTCACAAAATTAATTATCTTATAGCAAAATTTGGATCTTGCTTCTTTTTCAAATAATAAATAATCTTAAATTATTTATTTATTTTTTATTCAATTGACCCTTTTTATTTTAGTTATCATATTTTATTCGTAAAATTAAAAACAATGCTAAATTGTAAATATACCTCCTTATGTTGTTTCATGTGCACTTAATCTCTTTATTTTTAAAATAGAGCGCTTAAAACCCTAGATCTTTTTAAGAATGTACATTTTGACTATTCTCGAATATCTAGATGTACATCTTTTAAAGATTTGGTGGTCTAAGCATAGTTTTTTAAAGATAACGGGTTAGGTACCCATGAAACAAACACAATGGAAGTATTTTTGCAATTTATCCGATTAATAACTTTTTAAATGGCCTTTGAAAACCACTTTTATTTATTAAATAACTTAAACATTTTTAGGGAATTATTCTATAAATTCAACAACCATCAACTTATGTGGAGGTTTTTCCACTATATTTTCTTTCTAAAATGTGGTTGTATATATTAAGTAAGCATTTAAGTGTTGTTATTTTATTGATATCATAAAACTTTTGATGTTCATTAAAGTAATTTTTTTTAGAATTTCTTATTAATTGCGTCATAGGTCCCAAGTGGTGATATCCTGAAAATTTGAATATTGCTGGATGGCCATAAATTGAGTTCATTTTTTTTTTAATTTTTTGATCAATGAACATGTATTATCTTATTTTATCTTTCCTCGAGAATAAGTATGAAGATATTGCTATTTAAAAGAGTCACTAATTAAAATTTGTACAGATAAGTGAAACACGGAAAAGGTTTCTTAAGGTATACAAAAGCTTCAATTACAATTTCGATATCATAATAATTGAAGGGGTGCTTAGCTGAAAGACAATTATTTTAATATAATTAATCATTTTCATATGTTAACATTACAAATTTGCTAATTAAGTTTTTATTTATTCATGGTTGTTCTGATTCAATTCATTAACTAATATATGATGATATTAAAAAAAACAATTAAAGTATGGAGTGGATGTTTGGTTTAAGTAATTAATCATACCTTTTTGCCTACTCAAAATAATTTCAATTACTCATATCAGATTGTCAAAAAGAAAAAAGAAAGTAGAAATTTCAACTCATAACTTGTCATTTGGTATTCTGAAGTACCAGCACAAGAGTTACAAGACCAATTATCTTCCCTCAATAATATTTCTTTTCCTTGGATTAGAAAAATTTTGTTTTGTCAATACTTTTTTCATAGAAAGCTTTCTAACATTTTAGTTACCTTTTTAATATTCAATTTCTTTTGAAAAGTAGCAACTATTATTATATTTCTAGTGTCATTGTTATTATTATATGAGCGTTGCACTTAATTATTATTACAGAAATATTATTTTGCTTTCAAGGCTCTCATTCATTTACCAGAAATGAAAATGAAATAACAAATTTAAAAATGAGTTGTATTTTCCTTTTATGAACTATCTTTGAAAGTAATTTATGTTCTACCTCTTATTCTATTACAGTTCAATTCTCATCAATATTCATTAAAATTAAGTATCCACTATCTTTGAATATTTATTATCATGACAATATATAAGTCATTCATTTCCATGATCTTAAATTGCACAAATAATTTCATATCACTCATATATGAAATCTTGAAATGAAAAAAACTTTATGGTATGAAATCTATGAACCAAGATAGTAATGCTGAAAATCTCTAAATGCTTTTGACTGTCTCTATTTTCTTAGAAGTATAGTGAATTAGTTTTATCATTTAGAAAACATTATAATGAATTATTCATTTCCAACATCTATAATTATTTAAAAAATTTATTAATCAATAAATTTTATCCCTTTCATATAACACTTTCTATTTCGCATTTGTTTAAATATAGAGCCATTTTTCCATAACGTATTTTTAATTAGACATTTAGTAATAATTTATGTGTTATTGTTTTATTGAAATTATGAGACTTTGTTGTCCAATTAAATATTTTTTCTTTTATAATTTCTAATATGTTTACATCGTAGGTTCAAAAATGGTTATATATCTAAATATTTGTATATTATTGGAAAGCTTTAAACTTCAACAGCTATTTTTTTCTCCTTTTTATTCAATGATTTCGAATTATCTTATTTTATCTTTCATTGATAATAAGTATAAAAATATCATTACCTAATAGAGCCATTTATCATATTTTCATAGGAAAAAGACATCTCAAAAAATGTATATTTTCTTTCAATCATGGCATTGCAATAAAGGGTTAGAATATAATCTTTTAAAATATCATAATTATATCATACAAACTTTGATATATTAGGTCTTGCATTCTCACATTCATTTTTTAGTTTTAGGATATGATTTGTTACCCATTTAAAATAATTTATTTTTTTCCTAGTAATTTCTACATTATACAAAATCTTTTATGACCATTAAATATTTTAGTAGTCAATATCTTGCCATCCAAAACCATAGCGATTCGTTACAAATGTTTAATGAGCACCATTGCATCATATATTTATTTGAAAATCTAAATTAACATTAATTTTCTTTTCTAATTTATATTTCCTTCTAAAGCTTATTTTATTCAATGTTTCAACTCTAAAGTATTAAGCAAATAATATATATATAGATGTATATATGCTAAACGATTTGATTATTTTAGTTTCATGATGGATATAGGTGGACTATTTGATTTAAGCACATGTATCGTAGATACATTGTCTACTAGTATAAGGAAAGGCTTATTTTTTATTAACTAGATTATTTAACCATTAAACTAACATGTATATTTTGTCAAGTATAATAATGAATCTCACAAAATATTAGCTTGTAGTATAATATTACATATCAGTTTTCAACCTTAGTTCACCGTAAGTGTTATAATACATGTCAATAAGAACAAAAATACAATAAAGTATTACCCTCATCTCATGCTTGATAAATTATGAACATTATGTTATAATATTTTCCATTAGATTAACAATATATAATCTAATGTATAATATAAGAAGCAAACTCCATGAGAATACATATGTGAAAAATTAACTGAACTGCATAATAATTGATAGATTATTATATATAATGATTGATTACATTAATATTGAGTTATACGATAATAATATAAAAATTTATCTGCATATCATATTTAATAATTTTGTTGTAAGTTCAAGCAACTTATGTGGTAGACTACCCACTGTCCAATAACTAGTAAAGTAATATACATAATTACTATATAATAAGCATATATTTTCAATTAATCAGACTTCGTAATAATTAAAATAATATTTATTTATATCATAAATAATAATTCATCTCACAAAATATGACGCATAACTTTTTACATTAGTTTAAAGTAAGTATTAGAATACATGTTAATATATACAAGAATTTAATGAAAATTACCTTCATGTCGTAGTTAATAATTATAAATCCAGTTCTAATAATTTATATTAGATTGCCAATATTTCTTTGTTATGATATATACTAATAACAAGTAAATGTAACAAATACACAAAATGTTCATTCATAACCTAATATATGCAACTCTCTACAATACGGATATCATTTACTTAACCGAGATATATATATATATATATACACACACACAAAATGTGGGGAAACTTTGTTCATATATGAATTATAAATATACAATCTTATCAATATTTGTAATATATAGTATTATATATCATAATTGATACTTGTCTTCAATATAAAGCTAAGTCTTTGTGGGACATAACTTTTAGATATTATTTGCTGCACGTAATACTGTACATGCTGCTAGATAATAATTTGATAATGTGTTACCCTCATTTCATACTAAGTTATTTTACCCCAATTTCTAATGACTTATATTAGATTATCAATATATTGTCATATGTGCAGTATAGTATAAGTAATAATTATATCAAAAAACATATATTATAAAATTATCTTTTTAAGATATTAGATTACCAACATTTGATATGTTAGGGGTGAGTTGGTATAGGTGGATAAAGTATGAGATCTTACCAATACTTTATTCTATAAGGTATAGATTAACAGATTCCATAACTAAAATTTATTTGTAACACCTTCGAACTATCTTCAAACCAGTACTTTATAAATCCTTTAGGGTAAATGGTACCACAATGATCCAATCAAAACCTAAAGGGTATAAGATATTGCAATAATTTGATTGGAACTCATTCAACTAAGGTATTGTTTGATTTGATGTGATAAGTCATACAGTTTTATTCCTTGGTATATCATCTTCCTAGAAGCTCACTTATCTTAGGATTGACCTAACATAAGCATACTTAACTTCCAAGTTTTGATGTAGTTGAAGTTACTATACCAAAAAACATCTCAACAATTAGAGTTCTTAGCCTAATCTTAGGAGTTGACTTAGTTTGAGCACACTTAACTTCCAAGTTCTAACATATTTTAAGTCATTGCTCTAAAAAAGTTGCTTCGATAATTAAAATTTTGTTACTTAATATTTAAGGATATTATAAGTACCCTATTGAGCATGTAAATATTGAGTTTCATCCTATAAATTTCAAGTTTATTTGATATAAAAAATGAAATATATATGTGATATTATATTCATATACAAAATTGATACAACCTATAACAAAGTCTATCAAAGTGAAAAAAACAAAGTAATTTACCCTACTTTCATTACATTAAGTTTATGTAATCTTATCACTTAGCCAATGGGAAAGAACAAGGGTAAAAAATGAAAGACTTAAAGTGAGAGACATGATATTAAATTTATATTTAAGGCTATTAACTTGTGGTCTTGAGCTCCTTTTTTTTTTTTTTTTTAACTAAACCATTTAGTGGCCAAAAGTGTTGTATTATCATTTATTAATATTATTTAATAATTTTTTATAGAGTGTATACAATATATCCTAAAAATGATATCGATATATTTTAAGTACATATTCTAAGATAGGTATAAAGTAGAAAAACTTTATCAGTATAATTGTAACCTACCTTATGGAAGGAGGTACTCCCTAAAATCTAATATATGACTCTTAATATCCACTCCAAACCTTTTTGATTGAGTAGGGATGAGTGGATACCCATACAATTGGGTTACCTAGTTATTCTATTATGTATTATTGCCTTAATGTAGTTAACTAGTACTCTTATATATATATAATAATTTAGCCTATTAATATGTACAAGTATATAAAATACAAAAAATTATTTACATCATATATATATTTAAATTAATAAAATATATGCATTGTTTTCCTACTATAATATATAAATTAATATATTTTCCATTGACAAATCTATAAAATTTAAATTTTAAAGGACTTGAATTGCTTTTTTGCAATAGATAACTAACTTAGATAAGGAAAAATGCTAAAATAATAGACGGAAGCAAGCTACAAAAAGATTAAGGAAATTAAGAAAAGGAAAAAAAAAAAAATACATGTTTACCTACTTGCATAGGCTTTAAGTTAAGATGACAAAATGAAATTGAAGTATCTGAACAAATGATGTTAATGGATGATTTAGATTGGTTATGAAACCATATAATCAGTTTTAAGATACTATAAGTCATCAATATACATATACATTTACCCATATAACAAATAAAGAATTATACATCTATGCATAAAAAGTATGATTGTATATTCTTTAAATAATATAACATATATAAAATATGTACAATAATGGCATGCTGATTTACTGTAGTTTGTTAAAATGCACGGTCAAACATTTGCCCGGTCACATCTAACTAATTGAATCGATTAATTAGTTCCATTTCCGGCAATGCGCATTACCCTTGGTCACATCTATCCAACTGAATCGGTTTAAGTTCCTTCCGTCATATGCGCATTACCCTTTAACTTCCATCCACCTCCGACTAGCATAAATAGTGCAATGAATGCATTGCCATCGCATCAATTCATCAATATATTCCAAGTAGAGTATATTACTATGCTTTAGAAACACATAAACTATGGCCAAAATAGGACGTAGAAGCACCCTTTACAATAATTGTCATCAAAGGAATAATGACGGTAGATACTACAATAAATATAGCATCTTAAGTGAGAAGTGGGTAAATGATGAGAGATACAATCCTGAAGCAGTGAGACAAGATGACACTGCTATTGATGATCCACGGAGAAAAGATGACTCCCGGAGTCCAATACTAAGACATGGCATCAATCATGTCAAAAATGGAAGAACGGAAAACAGGGACACAAGCGATTGGATAAAAGATATACAAGCCCATTTTCTCGGAATCGCCGTGCTAATAATTCTCGTCAGCTTCCATGCTGTACCTATTCTCCGGGAGGTGCTTGGCAACAGACCACCCGGCCGAAGATGACCCCATATGCAACATGAATTACTTGAGGCTCATAAACGAAATACATTGTTTAGCAGGGACTCCTTACCTTCTTTGTAGCAAGCCTAATTAGCTTGACAACTTCATGCATTACAAAAAGTTATGAGACTGCACTCTGTTTGTGATGCCAAACTGTGAAGCCTGTTCAACTTTGGATGCTGCTGTGTTTTGGCATTCTTACTTCTCTTCGTTTGGTTGCGGAGATAGCGCAATCACTCCATATATGGGTGACCAGTGAATAATGCAGATGTTTAGTTTATTTTCACTTAGTTGCATAATTTCAATTCTCTTCTAGTAATTCTATATGAGTTCTTCATTTTACTGTGTACAAAATCAACAAATTTATATTAGTAGAAAGATCATAAGTGTGTCGCCTACTAATATTTTCCATATTAAATTGAAAAACAAAAGCACGTATTTAATATGAGGTGGTGGTTTCATGTTTTTTATTCATCTATCATTGATTGCAGCTGTTTTTCCACTTCAAACTGTAATCTGTATAAAATTATATATTTAACAATCTTTGAACCAAAACAAATTAAGATAAACAAGAAACATAACCGTGTACTCGTTGCTGCCACTATAGAATATCATATCCACTATCTTCAAGAATTGGATTACTCCACCTAAAATGGAAAAAAAAAATTAGAATGGAATTGTAATTGAAGAATAGCATAAACTAATAATAGTTAGGTGAATTGCAAAAGGCTCCTTATTATTACATTATGTGCCAACTTCTTCCTCTTTTGAAAACGAGCAGAAAAACATCTTATGCTTTAGGGACATTTACTATTTATTTATTTATTTTCTTTTTGGGGAAGTGGTGTGAGTATGGTGTAATGCCCTAGAACTTAGAACCTTGTGAACCCTCTACGTGTCTCCACTCTTTACTGACACGTCAAGCGTCTCAAATAATTTACTAATTTCTCTATATAAAAATCAACCTTCAATAACTTATAAAAACTCCAATAAATTTTCACGGATGTTCTCGATTGTACAATTAATTAGAAATTTCACTATAAGATCAATAACTCAAATACTCTAACAAAAGAGTCACAAGTAACTTCTCATGACCCAAAATAAAAAATAGGAATAAATAACTAAAATTCTAATAACAAAATTCAGTAAATTCCACAATCCTACTCAAATTATACAGAGTTGTTCACAACATCATAATAGTATTCATAGTATCCTACTGCATTACCATAATAGTCAATGTCACAGTAATAATCCTCATGAACGCCATAATCTATACCTACAATTTAAGGACGAGATGAGTCGAAACCCGATACGGAATATAATAAGCACATGTGCATGAATATCCAATTCTCAATCACACATGAATACTGAATGCAAATGCAACAACCAACCATTTAATTATCCTTATTTTAACCTCACAAGCAACATAAGAGTACTCACGACCTCGGCACACATAATATACTTAGCATATAGTTTTGATGTTAGGTTCTCTCCAATACCCTAAGAATTATGTAACAATCTAAAATCTACTTAGATCATTTCCAAGAGAGACTCTAATTAGGATAACGTCGTGTAAGGATCATTGGGTTGCTACCCTAAGGTATGGTCCTCCTAATCCCTTAGGCTCAACCAAGCAGAAGTAGTACAATACAATTAACATTGAATAATTATTTAGTTTGATTTCATCATTTAGCTTAGCAACCCCAACAAATAGGTATTTTGTATTTAGTTTCGTTGACTTGCTAGAAACTAACATAACATAACACTATCTCTTACTCCTATCAGATTGCTCAGCTTTGGAAATGGTTGCACAAAACTTATTCACATGAAAATAAAATACTTTTACTTAGTTTATAAACTTATCTAACACTACTCTTAAAATTAACAACTTAACCCTTGCACACTTGTAACTTATCTCGCTTAAAAAACCTAGGATTACTATAATGATAAGTTGGTTTGTAAAACATTTTAGGTGCAGATTTAAGTTTAGAAAAGCTTTAGAAAGGATTAAGAATGGAAAAACACCCCCTAAAAACAACTAAAACCCAAAAGAAATGTCACTGCACACTATAGGGGTCATGGTGTCCGAATGTTACATCACATAGCATTTAGACGCCATGAATTCGAGGGCAATCTGCTCCCCCGCATCTAGACACTAGGTTACAGTATGCAAAATTCTATAGGCTATAATAACATTTTACCCTTACTCCTTTAACCCCTTTTCACCTAAACTTGAATACTACCCTTCCCTTGTGTTTCCAATCGATAACACAACCTTACAACCTTCAAAACACCAATCAAACACCTAAATACAATCAACACTCAACCCAAAATGCAGATCAACAATCACACCTCTAACGAAAACAAACTTATAAGGCATGGTTAATGAATACCTATCTTTGAGATCTAAGATCCGTGCTTCCATTACAAAGAATTCATTATAAGACTCGTAAATAACCACCACAAATTCGTTTTAGATGCTACCCAGCAAAGAAAGCGACTTGTTAATGAGATTTGATCAAGAACTCAATGAGAAAATGATGCAACAATCTTAACTTAATCCCTTTTAGTTAGATCTCCTTAGAATAGTGCAAATTCCCTTCTCTTGCTTTAGAACTTGTATGGAAACCCTAGGTCACAAGGGTAGCAAGTGAGCGATGATTTCAACAAGAGTTTCCAATGAACTATGTGGGGCTTTTATACTGAAGGTTGTAGGAAATTTCCTATGTACATATTGCTCTTACTACTTTTTAATATTACCAACTCATGTCCTTAATAGAAAAAAATAATGCCATTTATTTATTATTTCTTTTGTTCTTTTTTTGTTTTGTTGGGGTTTTATATTTCTCCTCTATTGCAAAAAACTTTTGTCCTCAAAAGTTTGCTTGAATCACTAAAATGAAATACTCTTAATACTTCCTTCTTGTCTCTTCTTATAGCTCTCAAGTATCTTATTGTTTCGCTTGATTGCTCCACTATGTCTTAACATTCTTGCTCAAATATGATTCTTGAAATCTACCCTTTCATTTTCTTGTTGTTGTTCCATTACAAGATTAAATCCTTAGATCCCCCATTAGTTTCTTACATCAAATAATTTTGACGTTCCCTATGAGGTTCTTCATTTAATCATAAACTCTATCAATCTCCCATGTCAAGAGTTCTATTTCTCTTCCCACTTGGTCCACTTTGATCTGAGATACTTAAGCATGGGTTACTTCCTAATTCTACCCAATTTTAACTAATATCTCCCACAATAACATTTGTAGATTCATGTTCATGCAACTTTTATCTACAAAACTTTCTTATTCTCTTCCCTTCTCTTATTTTACAATCATTTAATTAAAATATTCATTTCCATATGTCCTTCTCTATATAGACTTAGACTTCCAATTGCAATCTTTGGATTTTTCACCTTTTTAAATGCTTCTCATTTATCTAGATAGTAGAATTCTTTCTTTCCATCATATGATTTTTGAATCATTCCAACTTACTAATAGCTAAGTTTTCTCAATTTACCATAAGCTTCCTAGCCTATAACTTGCATGCAACTTTCTTTCACTATACTTTGCTTCTTTAGACCTTTACATATTAGACAATGCTTACCCTTGGAAATATGCTTTTGTGCACTTAAGCCTTTATACTGTTATAAGATAGAATTCTTAAGTCTCCAAAAGTCTCTAAAATTAAACAATTTCAAGTTCTCTAGAAACTCCCCATTTTAATTATAATTTCTACCAATATCTAATATAAAAAATCTTGCCACATTTATTCCTTAGTTCACTTGACTTTAGTATTCAAGCTACCATTACTATCACAATACTATCAGCTTATAACTTAACCTCCTAAAATAATAAAGTCATCTCTAAGCATCCTTCATCTATAAAACTTTCCTTCACTCTCTTTACTTTATTTATTTTGCAATTCTCTAATTGTTGTCGCTACAACATCTATCATTAGTGTAATTTGGCATACACTAAAAGCTTATGTAATCTTTGTACAGTTTAATTGAGTTCAATAAATTTTACTAACGTCAACATTTTGTTATATTTCAATTGTTTTATTGTTCTGCATTGTCATTAGTATTTTTTTAATTTTTAAAGGGGTATGAATTAATTGAATTCTTCATTTGTTCATCCTATACCTATTATTTGTTAAAGAACGTTTCTTATTTTCATTGTTTCTTACTTAGAATTAGGTTATTCATATCTTTTACAACTCATCATTAGTATACATATGAATGAATGGTGCTAATGAATATCAACACGATGCTAAAATGACTTGACAAAACTATATTGATGCTCGGACTTAAGACAGACTGATAGATTAACCAGACTTGTATCGACTCAACAAAATTGACACAACACTCCATGGCATTAGAAGGAGAGAATATTCATCGACTCCAATATAATCGTACATATTCTAAATTTCCATAAGTCTTTTATTCAACCCATTTTTTAAATTAGTTTGATGTTCCATATTTTAGTTATCAGGTTTTGTAATTAACTGTGTTTGCATAATATTGCTTTATGTTGCAATTGATTTTGATGCGTTACCGTTCACTTGTATGATCTAGTGAAGTAGTTTGGTATTTGGGACTTTATGTATCCATAAGAGTTTTACTATTTATTTATTTATTTATTTATTATTATTATTATTATTATTATTATTATTAATTTGTAGGGTATTTATGGTTGCAAAAATTTTCATGTCCTACTTGTTTGCTTCTTAGATCAACACTTTGTCTTATTCATTTTACATTTGCAAACATCCTTGTCTTGTATATCGGTATGTTTATTAATATTATCATAATAAACATTTTAGTTAACCAAAGAGGTGCTTAATTGACCTAATGGGTGTCTTAGTCAATTTCTGAGTTAATTCAACTTTTAATATTACTAAGGGTTGTGAGTCACATGTGTAATTTGTATGTAAATTAGTATATATATTGGATTGTATTATGTTTATACCAAGACATAAATTTGTTAGGGGGTTGTGAAATATTTTCTCAGTGTCCATTATGGATTAAATCCTTTTTCACTCATTACTATATATATTTAAAGTTATTTTGTGCTTACACTTCACTTTTTAATTATTATATTGAGCTTATTGAGGACAAGCTTAATGAAGCTACACCATCGCCTTCCATCTTATAAACTCCTACAATTCCACACATTTAACCTCTAACTCCGTACCTTCAACAATTGACAACCTAAAAAAACAAGTAAAAACAAAAGAAAACCAATCCCAAAAGAGAAAACATAATTAAGCCAAGTAAATAAATATATATTTAAATACATATGCGAAACATAGTAAAGAAGTAAACAAAATACAAGGAAAACATAGAAATCAAATCATATATGTAAGATAAAATAGCTAAAATAATAATATACATTGGCTTAAAATAGACCCCCTTATTTTACCCACTCTTACCATTTCGCCGTTCTATAGACTATTTCCTAAAGATTCATAACCTATGCTCTTCTATAATTGATCAACTTAAGTTGTTCTACAACTCACCAGCCCTAACTTTTCTATGATCCATAACTTAAGTTCTAATATTACTTAAACTGTAACGCTTCAGAATTTGGAACACTGTGAGCTCACCATGAATCCTTAGCCTCTACTTCATGTTAAAGATCTCAAACAACCTACTAACTTCTCCACATAAATATCAACCATCAATAACCTGTAAAAGCTCCAATAAATTTTTATATCAACATTCATAATCCATCAAAAATTTCACTACAAGATCAATAACTTACATACTCAGACAAGAGAGTCTCAAGTGACTTCTCATGACCCAAAATACAAAATAGGAATAAATAACTAAATTTCTAATAACAAAATTCAGCAAATTCCACAATCCTACTCAAACTACACGAAGTTGTTCCCAACAGCATAATAGTATTCATAGTATCTTACTACATTACCATAATAGTTAATGTCATGGTAATGATCCTCATGAACGCCATAATCTATACCTATACCTAAAAAAAGAAAAAAAAAACTAAGGATGGGATGAGACAAAGCCTAATACAGAATATAGCAAGCACATACGTGTGAACATACGATTCTTAATCACACATGAATACAAAATGCAAAAGCAACAACCAACCATTTAATTATCTTTATTTTAATCCTATAAGCAACACAGGGGTACTCACGACTCCAACACTCATAATATACTTACCATATAGTATCAATGTTAGGTCTACCCTAACAGTTTAAGAACCAAGGAACAACCTAAAATCTATGCAAATCATTTCCAAGCTAGACTCCTATCAGGATAACGTCGTGTAAGGATCATTAGGATGCTACCCTTAGGTATGGTCCTCCTAGTCCCTTGGCCTTAATAAAGCACAAGTAGCACAATACAATTAAGGTCGAATAATTATTTAGTCCAATTTTATCACTTAGCCTAGCAACTACAACAAACAAGTAAGCATCTCGTACTTAGTTTCATCGACTTGCTAGAAATTAACATAAACCATCACTTACTCCTAACAAATTGCTCAGCTTTGGAAATAGTTGCACACAACCTATTCACATGAAAATAAAACACTTTTACTTAGTCTATAGACTAATCTAACATTGCCCTTAAACTTAACTATTTAACCCTTACACACTTATAACTTGTGTTAGTTAAAGAACCTAGGATTACTACGATAATAGATTGGTTTATAAAGTGTCTTAGGTAAAGATTCATGTTTAGAAAAACTTTAGAAAGGATTAACAAAGGAAAAACATGCTTGAAAAACAACTGAAAACCAAAGGAAACGTCACTGTAGGTTACAGGGGTCATGATGTTTGGATGCTATATCAAGTGGTGTCTAAAAGCCATGGATCTATGGGCAATTTGCTCCTTGGCGTCTAGATGCTGATGGGGGTAGTGTCTGAATGGTAGGCTACAATTTGCACAATTCTACAGGCTGCATTGACGTTTTACCCCCACTCCTTAAACCTCCTTCTACCCAAACTTGAATACCACTCTTCCCTTGTGTTTTCCAACTAATAACACTCAAATACAATTAGTACTCAACCTAAAACTCATATCAACAATCACACTTCTAACAAAAACAAACTTACAAGGGATGGTTAATGAATACCTATCTTTAAGATTTGAGATTCGTGCTTCTACCATGAAGAATTCATTGTAAGACTCCCAAATTCATTTTAGATGCTACCCTAGTGAAGAATTACAAAAAGGGTTTCCACTGAACTGTGTGAGGTTTTTATACTTGAGGTTGTAGGAAATTTTCTAGGCTGAAACTGCCCTTATTACTTTTTGATATTGCCAACTCATGTAATGAAAAAAATGATGCCATTTATTTATTATTTATTCTATTCTTTTTCCATTTCATTGGGGTTTTACATATGGATTCCAAGGATGTTAAAGACCCATTTACTTCTTGCTTTTTCCTTTTGAATAAACCAAAATATCAAAACCCCCATACTCTTCCACATTGCTCTTTCCAAATCCAGAAGGAGTCGTTGCTATTTTCCAATTCTTTTTCCTTTCATAATCATTTAAGAGACTTCACAGAGATCCTTAACTACGCGATTAGATTTACGGGAACGCTTGGCAGCACGAAAGAAATGATAGGAAAGAATGCCGACTGTCTTGAAAATATAATTGATGTTCTATGAACATGATAAAGTGTAACAAATCAAATAAATATCATATGTCAATGTCAGTCGGTTTCCATGTTTTGGAATGAATTTCGTTTAATGTATCATTGCTCTTAGATTTAACGAAGAGAAAAGAAAACTCAAATTTAATGTTTCAACGCTAATCCTTTGGTGAGTGGACATTTATACGAGGAAAATGAGATGGCAATGCACACAATGCTAGATAAGTAAAAATTAAAATTTCAAAATTAAAATGATAGGAAAAGACCAAACAGTAAAATAAATGTAAGTTAAGTGCCAACATTAACCGAAGTGCAGGCAGTAATTATTGGAATGAATACGGAAGTAATTAAAAAAAGAACAACAATTTATGGGTCTATCAAATCATACATGGTGTTCTATTAGCATGAGAACCAGAATGAATCTAGAGCAGCCATGCATGACAAACCATTGGGCTTTTTTAGTCATTAATGGTGTGACCCAAGGCTTGTAATCAATTATGTTCTGTCCAAGTAAAAAAACCACCACTTGTTGTATGAGCTATGAGGACCTCGAGAATCTAGTTTAAGTTCTTATATATATATAATAATAATAATAATAATAAAACACATACTTCTTTGGAAATTGCTTCAACTAAGGTCTATATCATAAAAAACAATTGAAAAGGAGGCTTAACGTCCAAATTTGTTAAAAAGTGCTTCGTTTCACATTCATTTCTTTTTCTCCACTTGTTGATAGTGAAATTTGGATGATATATTAGGTTTGCTTCAACAAAATTCAAGCGTGCAAAAAAGAAAAATATTAGGTTATAGGCATGCTAGGGTGACTCCAGCTTACGATACGTAAATAAGGTTTTAGTAGTGAAATGTAAAGTGAAGAGAAAGAAAAGTAAAGTGACTTAGAGATTTGAGTGGTTAGAAGAAGCTCATTATAAGGTGCCGACCTCTATCTATAGAGGTCGGTTGGCAACTATCATGCAAGTTTGCCTCCAAAATCATCACTTGTGGAATTTTAAATTACAAACTATTCCCTAGAATCTTAGAACATAGGCTAATTATTGGTAGTTTGTAGGTGGTTATTTGTGTAACAATCCCTAACCTTTCACACCTATGTTTGAATTTAAATGTCTTACAGGTTAGACCAAGTCTTCTTGAGCTCCTTGCCCATTAGCTAAGCTACTTAAGACTACGCCCATCTCCTTTTATGCATATGGTTCTAATCTAAGCTCATTCACTTCATGAACTGCCAAACCCTTTATGGTTGCAGAGCCAACAAAGGAGGTCAAATACTAGGCTCAAGAGATCAAATATTAGCTCTTTTAAGTTGCCTCAAGATCTCTAATGCCATAGGATTAAAATCCTTATCAACATTTGTCCCTTGACCAAGGAGAATAATATGTTGTATTGTAATACTTTTCATTTTATGGTTCTCGATCATTATAGTATAGATTGGAGGTATACAACCTCTATTTTTCCTAAGCTTGCTATCTTAATCCTGCCCTTATAAGATCATTACTAGTGCTGACCTATTCTCAATTTTGCGTGTAAAGGAAGATTTGTGTCCAATCAATAATGTTCTATATCCTATACATTAAAACTCATGTAGACGTATTAGTTGCCATAAGAATTTTTGGCACCGAATTTTAATTACCATCACTTGATTTCCATGTAAAGGTGTCATCGTATGGCTAGAAACTATGGAAATTGCTATAGGATCCCAAAGTTTATTCCTACATTCTATCCTTTTATTTTTCTTGTTTTCCCTTTTTTCTCTTTCTTCTTTCTTCATTGCTTTTCTATATCAATCGATAAAACTTCTCTCTTTCCTCCCAATTTTTAGCTTTTTATTCGCTTCTTTATATAAGAAATTCCTCCTTTTTTCCTTCATTTTCCATCCATTTCAACTACTTTCTTAAGGTAATCATGTCTAATATTGCATCTACTAATAGTCATTCCACTTATTCAACTAACGCTTAGCATCAAAGCCAAGAATTACTCATAACCCCTAAAGTAGGCGAGGCTTCTCCCCTAAAGCAAGCCATTAGTATACTGAACAAAAAAGGTAATCCTTAGGATTTACCTAGCTATACTGGATTGGCCTCAGAGTTTAAGAAATCTAGAAATTTTCATTTGATGACTATCCTTTTGACAATGAAGGTGACTTTCTAATTGTCCCTTTGTACATGGGCATTCAATATGACCTAAGTCCTAATTGAGTCTCAAGTATGCTAATAGAGAGCGAGCTTAATGACATGCAACTTTACTTTTGTTCTACTCTTCGTTGCTTGAGAGTTGAATGACATTAGGTCCATGAGCACATCACATCCCTCGGAGAGTGTGAGTTTGCACTTTTCAAGAAATACTCCAAGGTTGGTCTTCGATTTCATTTTTCTATTTTTTGATAGAACTTTCTTTACCTATCATTGTATCTGTCCAAGCATGTTGACCCCTAACTCTTATAAATTAATGATAGCCTTTGAGTACATCTGTGAGGACTTAGAAATGAGAGCCACTTCGATCTTATTTTATTACTTTTTCACAATTAAGTAAGGTGAAGGTCGATTTAATATTTGTGCTTGACCTAAAAAGAAGATTTTGATCGAGCTTAAATATTCGATTTATGAATGGAAGAAAAGGTGGGTTATAGTTAGGTCATAGATCGATCTGGATTTTCATACACTCTGATCTTAACCAATCAAACAATTTGACATAAAGAAACTACTTTTGAATGACAAAGAGACCTATGATATCATCATGAAGGCGTATAACAAGCATTGGTTCCTTTAGGATGTGAACATGATTATTGACAAGTATTACAGTAGAGCTCCGATCTTCCCTAAGGATGAGGTTAGAGCCCTTAAGGGCGTAAGTATAGTTCAAGGGAATGATATTGAAGGCATAAATGAAGGTGTAGTTATGGATTAAGAAGGTATATATTGCTTGAGATTCGTCATACAAAGTGAGCTTCCTAGTGGAGGGACATTTAGTGACTACTTTAGACTCTGGATGGTCTTCCTTGCTTGTGTTCAGCATGGCATTTGTAAGTTGTTCTTTTCTATCTTTATATTTTTCCTACCTAACCTGCTATTGAATTTTATGTAGATGTGAAACTCAAGAAACCAAACTCTAAGAGCCTGTTTGCCCGCTTGAAGGTTAGTATTACTCCCAAAAGGGATGAAGAGGCAAAGAAAGCTCCACCTAAGACCATAACTACCAAGAAACCTTAAGAGGTATAGGCTCCCAAGGGGGGAGTTACTTAGAAGAGAAAAGCTACAAAGGCTGATCAACCGAGGTAGCAACCTAATGTTAAGTCTAAAGAACACCTCTTATCTGCGATCCTATAAAGGAAAGGCTATAGAGGAAGGTTGAGGAAAAGGTAGTACAAAAGATGTTGGCCAACCTAAAGGGGGTTCTAAAAACCCACAAACAACATAACCCCCAATAGCAATCCTTAGTCTTATGCCTCCATCTAAGAAGGAAAATAAGGAAGTATATTAGTTTTTCCCTCTTTGTTAAGTCAATACAGGTGACTATGCTTTCGGCAATGGTAAGAATGTTCTTGAATTATTAAAAGGAATCCATCTTTCGAAGGATGTTGTTCCAATCACCAATAATGTCAAGTATTGCCAATTTGCTAATGCTAATAGTCCCCAACAGTTAACTACTGCCAAAACATATGATGCAAGGATCTGATCAATTATTATAAGAGTTGGTGTTTTTGTATCTCTTTGTAACTTTGTTCTTTACTTCTTAGTTGTCATGCCCCATCTGATAGTCTAGTAGTAATAGGCCGCCATGTACTAGTCAGAAGTAATCAATAAGTGCTTTCTTACTTATTAATTACTTCCAAAGGGTACAGGAAACGTCATTCCCAAATTAGTCATAGAATATCATTACATAAATAAGAAGATTGCATATCAACATGTATTTATTTAATGTTATTGTAATACATGGTGGTTTTTGAAAAAGAAATTCTATAATAAAAAGAATGAGAAAATGGTAACCTATATTATTTAAGTTATAGTCAATATATGGTTTATTTTTCCATATTACTAAAATTACCCTTTTGTAATTTAATATTCCATGTAATTTACCATTGTTAATTTTATAATACATTTAGATAAATACTATTTCACTAAGAATATTAATGTCAATGAATTGAATTATCCTCTATCTATCTCTTTTAAATGAATTTAGAAACCTTTCTCTTTTCTTCCTACATTTTTTATTTCCTTTTTTTTCCATTCTTTATGAAAATGCCAATTACTCTCACCCATAATTTCCATCCCCCCCTTTTTTTTTTTTAATTCATGGTTTCTATTATAGAATTAATTACTTTTGTTAACTTTTGAGATTTGATATTGTTTATGCTTATATGGACTTATGATTTTTGGTTGCAAATAGGGCTTTTTATAGAATAATAATTTTTTAATCAAATTTTAGTAAAATGAAAACTATGTACTTATTTCACAAATTGTCACCATAAATGTAATTGATGATTAAATTGTTCATTTTTTAATTTAGTGATATGTTGATATTTTTTCAAAATTCTATGAAAGAAAAACTATGTGCATATTTCACAAATGACCACCATAAAAATTAATTGATAATTAAATTGTAGGAGTTTATAAAACATTATCTTCCTTTTTCTTTTTTCTTTTTTTTTTTTGGTATCATAGCATTGTCTACATATGATTTTATACTCATTTCATTTAATTCCTGATATCCTCGAATCAAGTAAACCATTGGAATGTGATTATAATTCTATGGTTATTATCAAATGAAAAACAGAATTGCAATACACTAATTGATTGTATTCCATTTAAAATTTCTTACCAAATTATTCAACTATTCTTAACCATTCCTATATAATTCAATTACTTGATTATTTGCCATTTTTAAAACAAGACACATTAAATGACACATATTACATATTTCTCTATCTAAACTCTTACTTTGAATCCCATCATTGAAATCCCAACATTGTCTAGATTGTGTATTCCTTTATCATTTTAACTTTGCATTGCAATTAAATAAATCCACTTATGATAGAAAAAAGAAAAAAAAAAGAAAAGAAAACTACATATTTGATACTATTACGACCCGAGGGGCCTAGTTGTAGTAGTCGTTATATACCATATAAAGGACCCTAAATTAATTTCTCTTACAATCGACAACCCTTTATACGATATATAAGGCTACAGCTATAACTACGGCTACGGCTACAGCTACAGCTAACAACCAAAACTTACGCAAGCGTAAGTAATATCATTTCATGATAATAATAACATGATAAAGAAATATAAAACATAATCTATTTATATAAAAATTTACAGATAAGAAGTCTATAATACTTCTTAACTCAAACTAATATCATTTCATTACATAATAGAATTCATAATCTAAATACACTATCATAAGTACACTCCAATCACATCTTACTCCCACATCAACCCCCTAATGTAAAACTAACCTCGGGCATGTAACGGCCTGACTTTACAAATAGATCAGCCTGCAAAAGAAGACTATAGGGGTATAAGCTGAGTAGCTAAGTGAGATAATCCCCTCAACCATACAACAATCAAGTTATACATCAATTAAGTTCAATCAAATGAATGCATGACAATCAGTATGTTAAACGAATACATGTAGGGGACCAGGTACTGAATGTAACTCAAATTTAACGCCCTCCGAAGTCAGGGTTGGAAATACATCGATACAGTTAGATTAGAGTATCACACTAGCAACGTCTTGTGGATTCCCGATAGATTAAGTGGTAATGCTAATCGATAAGTTAGATTCCCGACTCGTTCCAAGATCTCAAATGGACCTATATATCTTGGACTTAGTTTTCCTTAAGCTTTAGCACAATGAATACTCTTGATCAGTTTTACTCTTAAGTATACATGATCTCCTACTTGGAATTCCAATTCCTTTCTCTTCAAATTAGCCCAGCTCTTTTGTCTATCTTGGGATTCTTTCATTTTTTATTTAATCACCATGATTTTATCTTCTGTTTCTTGAATTAGATTTGGACCTATTACAGCTTTCTCTATATCATCTTAGAAAAGTAGAGATTGACACTTTCTCCCATACAAAGCTTCATAAGGTGGTATTTATATGGTTGAGTGATAACTGTTATTATAAGTAAACTCGATCAAAGGTAAATGAGCATCCTAACTTCCCTTAAATTCTATGATACATGCCTTCAACATATCCTCTAAAGTCTGTATAGTCCTCTCTGTTTGTCCATCAGTTTGAGGATGATATGATGTGCTAAACTGCAACTTATTCCCATCACTCTCTGTAAACTTCCCCAAAACTTTCATACGAATCTAGGATCTCTATCCAATACGATTCATGCTAGAATACTCCTTTATGTATATTCTAGCCAATTTCTCTAAAGAAAAAGTCTTATTAATTGGCAAAAAGGAAGCTAACTTGGTGAGTCGATCAACAATTACCCAGATCGCATCAAAACCAGCAACTATTGGCAATCACTCACAAAATCCATGAATATCTAATCCCATTTCCACTCTAGAATAAGTAAAGGTTGTAGTTATCCTCCTAGTTGTTTATGTTCAGCTTTTACTCTTTGATAAGTTTCACATTTGAGCATGAAATTAGCAATGTCTTGTTTCATTCCATTCCACCAGAAATTCTTTTTCAAATCTTGGTATATCTTTGTTCCTCCTGGATGTACAGTATAGCCTGAATAATGAGCTTCACTTAAAATTTCATTTTAGAGCTCTTCATCATCAAGTATATACAATTGATTATTCATGCAAAGTGTGCCATGCTCATCTACTCGGAAATCAGTATATTTTCCACTTCCCACTTCTTTGATTCAATTTAGTATAATATCACCTTGTTGTGCAATTCCAATTCTTTGCTCCAATGTTGGCTCTATCACTAAATTCGATAACTCAACACCTTCATCATGCTAATTAAACTCCAAATTTAATCTTTCAAATTCCTTAATTAGCTCTCTCTGATCAGTTAGAAGAGATGTGACTTCTACATAATTTTTCCTACTCAAAGCATCAGCAACCACATTTACTCTACTTGGGCAGTAGTTAATCCTCAAATCATAGTCTTTAATCAACTCAAGCCATCTTCTTTGTCTCATATTTAACTTTTTCTAAGTAAACAAATAGTTGAGACTCTTATAATCAGTGAAAATTTCACATCTCTATCCATACGGATAGTGTCATCCTAACTTCAAAGCAAACACTACAACCGTAAGTTCCAAATCATGAGCTGGATAATTTTGCTCATGAGGTCTCAATTGTCTAGAAGCATATGCAATTACCTTTCCACCTTGCATAAGTATACATCCCAATCCATATTTAGAAGCATCACTGTATATAGTAAAAGGCTCTTCATTATTTGGTAATACAAGGATCAGGGCAGATATTAACCTCTTCTTTAACTCTTGGAAGCTCTCTTCTTGTTTTTCACCCTACTCAAGTTTTACATTCTTTTGTGTCAATTGAGTAAGTGATCTTAAAATCTTTGAAAAGTCCTTAACAAACTTCCTATAATATCCAACCAGTTTAAGAAAACTTCAAATCTCAGTTACTGTCTTTAGTCTCTTGCATTCCACTATAGCCTTAATCTTTTCTAGATCAACAAATATACCATCTCTTGTTATGACATGTCTAAGAAAAGATATTTTATTCAACCAGAAATCACACTTAGACAACTTTGTATACAACTTGTGTTCTTACAAAGTCTGCAACACCACTCTCAAATGTTCTTCTTGTTGTTCATATGTAGCAGAATATACTAAAATATCGTTGATGAACACAATTACGCACTTATCTAGTAAAGGTTAGAACACACGATTCATCAAATCTATGAATGCTGCATGAGCATTCGCCAAACCAAAAGACATCACCAGAAACTCATAATGACCATACCTCATTCAAAATGTTGTCTTTGAAACATCTTCTTACTTAATTCTCAATTGATGATAGCCTAACCTTAAGTCAATCCTTGAAAAGACATTTATACCATGCAATTGGTCAAACAAATCATCAATCCTTGAAAGTGGATACTTATTCTTGATGGTCACTTTATTCAACTCTTTATAGTTAATATAAAGTCTAAGTGATCCATCTTTCTTCTCGACAAATAGAACCGGTGCTCCCCAAGGTGAAACACTTGGCCTTATAAAGCCTTAATCCAATAACTCTTGTAATTGCATTTTCAATTCTTATAACTCAATTGGAGCCTCCAATATGGGGCTTTAGATATCAGCTCAGTTCCTAGAATCAAGTCGATAACAAAGTCAATCTCTCTTTTTGGTGGCAATCTAGGTAATTCATTTGGGAATACATCAAGAAATTCGTTCACCACTTGAATTTCTTCTACGTTTGACTTCTTAGAATCAGTATCTAAAGCATTTAACCAACCAACATCTATTGTCAACTCTAAAGTACTCAGCTCTTGTACTCCTGCTACTGTAGAATTCCCTTAGAATATAGCTTTATTTACTCCTAAAGCTTCAAACATCACTTTCTTTTCTTTATAGTCGATAGTAGCTTTCACACTTGCCATCCAATTCATTCTTAATATGGAATCATATTTATCCATATCTAGAATGATCATATCTACTTTATTGTCAAAGTCTTAAATCTTCAAAGGACATCCTTTCACCATTTCTCTTGTAATTACTACACTTCCCGTAGGATTTCTCACTCCCAAACTCGAATCAATAGCAGTTGAAGCTAAACCTATTTGCTTTGCCACTTCTGGAGCTATGAAAGAATGCGTAGCTCCTGTATTGAACAAAGTATAGATTGAATGTCCAACTATGTTGATATTTCCTGAATCATAAGATTCTTAAGTTTTATTCTCACGTTATAGCTTTACAATTTTTCATTTACAACTTCTATTTACTTATTACTGCTCAACACTTTATATACTACTTAGAATAACTAAAGCAAACAATGAGAATTTAGGATACATACCTGCTATCAACTCATAATCCACAAATTCTTTAGTCCCTTCAGGTACTTCCAAATCTTCTTCTACATAGTCCTCATAACTCCAATTACCCTCCAAATTGTATACTCTAGCTGCATTCACTGCACCTGGACGTATGTTTCCCGCATTTGATCCTCTAATCGCTCTTCCAATAGCAAGACGTCCAACAGTTGGTGGTAGTTTAGCAACTTGAGCATTTGCAGTTGTGCATTGTGGACAAATGGTAGAGTAGTGTCCAACTTTGTTGTAGATGAAGCAAGTAACTGCATTCTTCTTAGGGCAATTTGTTACCCGACGCGAGCTTTCATCACAATAAAAGCATTTCCCTTACAACTGGGGATAATCTCTAGGATAGTAAGTCCCTTTGCACTTCCAACACTTAGGTGGTCCATTAGTCTTTTTTTAGAACCTTCCTAGTGCTTTCACAAATCTCATCATCTTGTTACTACTTCTTCCACCTGGTCCTTCAAAAGGTCTCTTCCTAAATATACTCAATTTTTGCTTACCTACATCATCACTCTGCTTCTTTGCATTGTCCAACACTTATGCTTTTTCCACCATATTAGTGAAATTCCTTGGCTCAAATTCCATAATCCTTCTTTTCTTGTCAGGATTAAATCCCTTGGAAAAGATTTGCATCTTCAATCTATCACTTGTCTGATATTCAGATGGTGCAAACTGCAACAACTTGTTAAATTCTGCTTTATACTGCTCTACAATACGTATTCCCTTTATGATATCCAACAAATCTTCACTGTACTTCAACCTTAAACTTCCAAGAAAGTAATACTTAAGGAATTCATGTTGGAAAAACTCCTAAGTTATTGGTCCTCTCAGATTTCTCTGTTTCGATTCCCACTAGGTACGTACTCTCATCTTCAACATATATGTATTGTATGTAAGTCTAAGATGCGGTGCAACCTCAAATGCCTCAAATGAACTTTGAATTTGATATAACCAATCTTCTACTTCGTCAGGTCTGCTAGCTACACCTTCAAAGTACTTGTTACACCGTATAAAGTCTGGCAAAAGACTATGCTGCTGCTTGAGATCCATAGGTGCTTGAGGCATCACTCCTGCTGGTACAACTGGTGGTGGCGGAGGTGGAGGAAGAAGCGGTAAAGGAATCTTCAAATTTACTACAGGAGGTGGTGCTTGGGAGGTGGCATAAGCCCTCGAGCCAAATATGTCCTCAGTAGCTCATTTTACGTAAGGATAGCCACAAGAATCTCATCTGTCCTGTCTTAAGACCTTCGAGGTTGTCTTCCTTGGGTAGGTTGTTCTCTTTCCTAAGCAAGTAGAGTTTACTCATCTAGTTACCATCTTCTGCACCTACCTTGACTGAGAAATTCATTGCTAAGTTCCAATTGTTCAATTATAATAGTCAACTTTATTCAAAATAATTGTAGAAACCATAAGTACAAAATGAAGACAACAAATACACATATACATCACAACAATAGTAACAAAGGATGCAATATTTCATTTTCGATTAATATAGTGAGGTTACATTTGTGTAATGGTCACTTCTAATGAGTGAAACTCTACTAATATAAATACAAACCAAATCAAAATACAGAGTTTTCAAAGTACAAAAAAGTTCTCGCAATACATAAAGCTCTTAAGTACATCAAAACTCTCAAAATACAATATAACCTCACTATAAGAAAACTCTCAAAATACAAAATGATTAGTCATGATCCTAATATATATAACAAAAGAGAATGCATGATAACTTCGAAAATAGTAACCAATACAAAATATAAACTCAAATATCTCTAACATCCCTCAAGGTCAAGTAGAAGGTCCTATAGCTATATCCTCCTCCTGTCTGCATCCTATAAAAGTCAAATCAACACTAAAATATATACCGGACTCCTCATTAGGGGTCTGTCGNATCTATATATTCATTCAAAACAATTTTCTTTCTAGAAGGTCCTAATCACTGGTAATTAAGTACACCTGATCAAGTTATAGTGTAATTAAAATGAATGTGAATCTGAGTGTTAATCCTATGGGGAACTAGTGTATAAGAACCTAATTAGTAATAGTTTCCTAAAATATCTAATTACTTAACTTATCAATATAGAATAAACTGTGATTAAATAAGAAAGATGAATAAGGATTGATAACATAAGAAAAATAAAATAAACAAAAAAGAATAAATCAATAAAACTAATTAATTGAATTAATTAAAATAAACAAGCAACATGAATTAATTAAAATAAAGAAGACATAATTTTTAGTGTATTTTTCTTATTTACTTTCTAGTTTTGTGCAACCTTTTAATCTCAATTATTTTCTGAACTATGGAGATTCCTAATCTTTTTCATATGAAAATTGGAACTTGGATTAGTTAGACTCACGTTTCTAACTAATTCCTAATCTTGAGACCCTTTATACCCGTATCGCTATTGAATAGAGCATCTCAAGATTGGATGAATGAAGTACATGGATCCCACTATTAAGTTTCCTTAATCTAGAGAGATCTAATACCTAATCTTTTAGTGCATTAAAACTCCTCTAATTATGTTTGTCTGTTTATTGCAAGCATCACGATTCTATAGTAAACTTAGACATCTTATTAGTAACTACAATAAATACTAAAGGAAGACAATATATTCGGTGTAGTTAAATCATCAAAGAATAAAATCATAAAATGAAAGAATAATTGTTGTAAGAAGGAACTGGATTTCAATAATGGTTCACTAAGAATAAATTAAAAGACTGACAACATAATAGAAAAGAGAAAATAAATTAAATTGAGATATCCCCACAATATTTTAGGCTACAACTTACCCAAGGAGGCTCTTTTTGAAAATTCTAACCTAAGGATCTATTTATAGAGACACAGGGTTAGGTTTACAAAGAGAGACTTAACAAAATAAAAGACGCATTGAATATTGCATGTCTAGAAATAGAAGATGCTCAACAAAAATAGAAGATGTGCAACAAAAATAAAAGATGCACTCGTCATATAGCGACCATACCCTAAGTATATGGCTGTGAGGGTTGGCCGCATACATGGGTATAATCTTACGGATATGACCATGGCTGTGGTCCCTAGTCATGATTATGGTCATTTCTAGACCCTAATTTCTACTTTGTTTCTTGCTCCTTTACTCAAAATTTCAATTTACCATCATTGTTCATAGGTATAATCCTTTCCAAGGCTTTAAAATTAATCCAAAATCATCATTCTCTCAAAATCAAATGAAGTTGGACTTTGTTCTTCAGTTTATTCATATTCAAATTTTCTTCGCTTCATTCTATAATTAATGCTTTTGCTTCAAATTACTTCAAAAAGTGCTAAAAATCTTTAAAACTTCATAAAATACTTCAAAAGTCCTTGAAAATGAAATTTAAATGAATTAAACTCAAAATAATACATAATCAACTTGATTATAATCTAAAATAGCACAAAATAACCATAGAAAATATATACCATTTTTGCATTATCAGGTCCCCTACCTAGAACTAGTCGAATGTGGATAACCCATCCTTCTCTGTTTGAAACAAGGGACTTCTAGTTCCCTTTGCCCCTCATTCTCCAAGAATTACAAAGATCATTTTCAAGTTGTAATTTGACATTTTCTATAATTAAAAAGATTGTATATTTATTATACTCTTTTATTTTAATATATTTATTGAATTATTTAAATTCAAATCAAATATAAATAAAATAATAAAATGAGATATGTAGCACATCCAACAAACGAAACTAGATTATTTACAATTCTACTATTTACTAAAATAATTTTATTAGAATAGATACAATTTGAAGGATTTTGTAGATTTATTAACTAACTGAAAAAAAAAGAAAGAAAAAGGTCTCAAGAAGAGAATGAACCTTGTATGAATTGGTTAGGTTGTGATTAGACCACTCAAGTTGTTTTATTTGCAATGGGTCCATGTTAGTTCGATTCTTAATAAAGGACTAATCCATTCAAATAGCCAATTCAAGTTGAATTGAGTTAAACTGGTTGGTTGACTTAGGTGTAGCTGCATTTGTAACAAAATTGAAAATGTTACGATTCGAGAAGGCTAGTTGTGATAGTCGCCGTATATCCTACAAAGAATTGTAAATTGATTTCTCTTACAATCGACAATTCTTTATGCGATATACAAGACTACAGCTACAACTAACAATCAAAAGTTACATAGGTATAAGTAATATTATTTCATGATAATAATAATAAGCTAATGAAATATAAAATATATCTATTTATATAGAAATTTATAGATAAGAAGTCTATAATACTTCTTAACTCAAATTAATATCATCTCATTACACAATAAGATTCATAATCTAAATACGTTATTATAAGTATACTTCGATCACATCTTACTCCTACATTAACCTCCTAATGTATAACTAACCTCGAGCATGTGGTGGCCCAACTTTATGAATAAATTGGCCTGTGAAAGTAAACTACAAAGGTATAAGCTAACTAGGTTAATGAGATAATCCTTTTAACCATACAATAATCAAGTTATACATCAATTAAGTTTAATCAAATGAATACATGACAATTAGTATGTCAAACAAATACATGTAGGTGATCAAGTAATGCATGCAACTCAGATTTAACGCCCTCCAAAGTCAGGATTAGAGATACATCGGCACAGTTAAATCCGAGTATCATACTAGAACTTATCTCACAATGAAACTCCACGTTTCATATTTAAAATGTAATGTAATGGTATATCCATTCTCAGTTTTTATAAAAAAAAAAAAAAAACGAATTTTACGTATGATTGTGAGTAGGTTCATACAACCCTCATTCACCCGTAAACGAAGGCTTTTAGATTCGACCCTTAGTCAGGCAGTTGGTGCCTCTAACGCCTAGCGATCCCGTAGGCTAAAGTAAGGTTATATCGCACGTGTGTACCATACGAAATCTATAACAATCAAATAATCAACCCACGTATGACCTCTCGCTACCTCTGTGTGATGTGACAGTCAAAATTAGTTATACGGTGTATGATTATGCATGTTTCAAGTTAGTTCTTTCAAGTCGAGTAAAATTAGGTCTTATTATTTAGTGATCAACAAGGTCATAGACAATTAGTTCCTAGCGAATTTACTATGTAACCATCAATACGTTATCATACTTTAAAGTAAATTTACTATCAACAAATAGTATCATACATAAGCATAACTCAGCCCCATACAATATTCAATTATTAATCACAATTTATATTTACTAATTACAAACATAAGCAAATATGAAATCATTAGGAAAAACTCATTCAGTCATGATTGACTCAAGAGTCGTAATATTTCGATGGTAGCTCAAGATCAAAGTCGAGATCACTTGAGAATAAAAAATGTAGAATATTATAAGTTTAGGATTTAAAGCTAAACTAATATTGTAATTTGTAGTGTTTGCTTAACTTAATTACGTGAAATCGTTGATTTAAACTTTTTATCGAATCATATATAACTTTTTCTATTTAACTCGGATCGTTATGAATTTATAGTCCATTTTGATCGTTTTCGATCATATTTTCTCGTAGTGAGGTCCGTTTTGAACGTTATAACTCACAGTTTGGACTGTGATATAAAAATATTACAAAATTTATTATTTTAATTTAAAAATTTATAAAATATTAATTTAAGTTTTTTCTTAATATATTTAAGATTTAATAATTATTTAAATTGTATAATTAATAATTTTTTATTTTAAGCTTATTTTACTATAATTACTTATTTTTACCTATTTTTGAGATTTTAAAATTATTAATTCAATTTTTTCTACTTTATTATTTTTCTACTTAATTAGTTAATTAATTTTATAACAAATGGTGACGTAGAAACACTTGAGAGTGCCACGTGTCTAGCTAACACATTTGTCCAAAATTTCCATTATTTTCTATTTTATTATATATATTATCTTACTTTATTTATTAAATTATTAATATTGTATATTGTATACACTATTTAATTATACTTGTATTTTTACGTATATTTCACTATTCATATACGTACATTTATACATATATGATACGTTATATATTAAATTATTCTATTCTTATTTATACATCATGTATAAGAATATTATACACTTATTTGTACTTTACATATTTATGTATATATAAGGTTGTACTATATACATATATATATATATATATACTAAAATACAAATATTATTAATAATATATATATGTACATAATTATATAAAAATTTCATATACTTGGAATTTATTAAGTATATATACATATTATTATACACATATACATATATATATATAAAATACGAAATAGATATATATACATATGTACATATATATATACGGAATTATATAATACATGTATATACACACAACATACTAAAATAAATATTATGTACATATACACCTTTATATATATATCTACGCATATATATACCTAATTAATTAAGTAAAATACTATATATATATATATATATATATACATGTACACAAAGGAAAGATTTAGTATACATGCATATATTATACGAGTGTTCCTATATATGTTTTATAAAAAATACTAATTAGACATACATATATAATACACATACATACATATGTACAAGGATACATGTGTAGAAAAATATACATACTATACTATTATTTATATTTATATATATATACCGTATATTATATATATATATACTCACTCCTAAATACCTATGTACATACATAAAGATACATACCAAATACATATGTATATACACAAATGAAAGAGATACATAATACACATATTTATCTACCATGCATACATATATGTTCATGTAATTAAATATATAAACAAAATACATAGTATAAAATACATATATGTACAAAATAAATAATGAACTTACCTAAATATATTAGTAGATAATTTGTTTAGCTTTCTTCTTCTTCGTAAGTATATGCTTGTTTTTCCCTTGTTTTCTTATGTTGGTTTTGTGTATGTGTAATGGCTTTGCTTCTTTTTCTTTCTTCTTTTTTTTTTTCATGGTTTTAAGTGCTTCTAGACATGAACAATCCAATAATTGAGATTAAAAACAAAATGAAAAAGAAAAAAAAATAATCTAACTTAAATCTTTTCATTAAATTGGATAAGACACATGCTTTAATTAACTTGTCCTTTATTCCATAAATTTGTGACACTTGTAATGCAAAATTATGTACATGGGCTACTGAGCATGCAGTTGAAAATCATGTGGAAGAGAAAGGGAAAATGAGAAGGAGGGAAAAAAGAAAGAAAGAAAAGAAAATAAGAAAATGGAAAATAGAAATAATTATATGTAAATTTTCTAAACATAAAAATAATAAAAATAACATTTATAAATTAATTTTGGAATTTTATGAAAATTTATCAATTTAATTGATACATGTTACAATTATAATTTTTACGAGTTATTTTAACGTTTTCGTTAAAAGTTTCACACGATTACGTGATTTAATTGATAATTATAATTGATTACGATTATATCACTATTAAGTGATATTTAATTATTTTATAAACTTAAAGTCTTAGTTTGAGGGTTTCGATCAAGTTCAGGTTCGGTTTCAAGTATTTACATGTACATCGAAGTTAAGGTTTTTGTACGTAATTTAAGTTTCAATCAAATTTTAGGGTTCTTATTATCGATACTATATTTGATTTCTAAATTTAATAAAAATTTTATCATTGCTAGACTTATTGACTCATTGTATAGTCTAGGACACTCAGAGTTAAATTAAGATTCAACTATTGACTACATAAGGTTTATAGATACCAGAAAATTCAAATAGCAATTTCGACATTTTTCCATAATTCTCTATTAAAACTCTTGCTTTGAATTTCCAATATTATCTCTCTCTCTTTTTCTTTCTTTTTTTTTCTTTTTGGATTCCAGCGTCATCTAAATTATGTATTACTTTACCATTTTAACTTTTTATGCAACTAATTGAATTCATTTATGGTGAGAAGGAAAAAAAAAAAACTACTTATTTGCCTTCCTACATATAACTAAACCATTTATGGTAGAATGAAATGGTGTATTCACTTTTCAATATATAATGTTATTTTATTGATTGATTCATTAATTTGCTCTTGTAATTGACCACCTACCTATTCCACTCACATATTTTACCTTTTTTCTTTTTTTTTAGGAACTACAGTAATACATAATAATATATACAAGTTTTAAAATAAAATAATAGATAAAATAATATTAGCATTATTGTTCATGGCTATTCTTAAAATAGAACGTATTCATAATATATCCATGTTAATTCAACAATTTTAATATCTTTTAAATATTTCCTTGTGTAACTCTTTTCTTTTCCCATATATCTCTAATTATCATTATGAGATGCTAACTTGACTATATAATAATATTGTCTTTAATTTTCATTCATTTGAATATTTTGATTTTAGCACAAAATTAAAAATTGTTAAGGATAATAATAAAAATAATATCTTACCTTCATTGCAAACTTCATATTTTCGTAAAACAACAATGAAAAACATATAAGTGAAGTGTTTAATTGTGGTTTCTTTTTCTTTTTTGGTAAATAAAACTTTATTAAATGAATACAAAGCAAAACATTAGCAATCTTGTTGTTAAGTACATCCATCCTACTCTCTCCATGACAAAAAACATCAGAAAGCAAATCTTCTTCTTCCTAGATTCCACACTTTGCTAATGCATCAGCAACCATATTCTCATCACGATGCACCTTGTTCAGCACAACATCATCAAATAAAAGGAGGTTAGATCAACACATAGTCAAAGCTGGATGAAAAATGTTAAGGTTTAAGTCCTGCTTCTCTATCCATTCTATCGCTAATTGGGAGTTAGTATCAATATAACTTTTTGCAAGTTAAGATGTTGGGTTAGATTAATTCGTTCACAGATTGCCCATAATTCTACTTCCAATGGAGATGCCTTTCATATACGTTTTGAGATTCCTCTTAGGATAATTCCTTAATGATCCCTACATTTGGCGCCTACGCCTGTGCTATTCTCATTACTGCTAAAAGTTCCATCACAATTTATTTTCACCCATCCTTCCCTCGACTTCTCCCATCCTTTGGATAGCTTAAGGAGGTCTATTGGGTGTCTTCTAATAGGTTCAAAGTCCACCATTCATTTGCTTCCATGTGAATATAAGTCCAATCATCCAAAGCTTATTATGGCTTGAAGATTTTTCTATTTCATTCTTTCCAAATTGCTCTTATAGCGAAAAGAAACATTGTTGTGTTAGGGCCATAAGGGACTTCTAATTTTTTTGTTTGTAGATAGCCTTGTCTTATAGCCAATCTTTGAACTCATTGAATGATAAATTCCAACTTTGACTTATGACATGAAGTTTCCTCCAAAATTCTTTGGTCCACATGCAATTTACAAACAAATGTTGGACACCTTCTTCTGTTTCTTAGTATAACAGACATTCCATAGGCTATTGTTTGAGTTAATTGAAGGTAGGGTTGAATTTTCATATAGTGATGCCCTAAATCCTTATATTTATTCCCTACTTCCACAAGTTGTCTCTAGTAGGGATTGCATTATATAAGTCTTTCTAACTCCATTCCCATCCTGGAGTCAAATCTATTTTCATATATTTAAGGACGTTGTGTTTGTACATTAGTTTAGAGGATAGCTCATCATCTACTTCTTCAAGCCAAAATCTAGAATCCTTTGCCTCCTTTTTCATCAGTGAGAATAATATGTCTAAGTCATCTTCCAATGTAATCATCTATAAGGTACCCAATGATATCCTCATTCCAATAGTCAGGGTCATTCCATGCTTAACTCACTCTTACCATCTCATCAAACCTATTTAGAGGGCCATACAGCCATTTTGTCACATAACCATTTGCCAACCTGTTATCGAACCAAAAGGAAGTGTTGTTTCCATTTCTATGTTGAATAGAGGCCTTTTATCAAACTAGTTTGTTGCTTTGATTAGTTCTTTGCTAGCTTTAAGCTGCTTTTATACTCTGAGTGCCTATTTTCCATGTGAGATTTCTACCTAAAAAGTTTAGCCTACAGCGTATTCTTTGTCCGCACCTACTAAGTAGCTTTCGCCATATTAACTTTACTTCTCCTTTTGATGTCCAAAGCCCTTAGTCCTCTAAGCTCCTTACTTAGCTTAACCTTTTCCCATCCAACCTAATGAATCTTATTTGTCTCCTTTGAAGTCCCCTAAAGGAAATCTCTATGCATTCGCTCAAGCTTCTAGGCAATACTATGTGGAATAGGCATCACTTGTGCAAGGTAGTTTGTAATACTTTCAAGCAACATTGATAGTAATAACTTTCTAGCTGACATGTTGAGAATTTTTCACTTCCATCCGATTAGCTTGGCCTTAGTCTTCTCAAGAGGAACAAGAAATATTCTGCTTGTAAATTTCCACTTTAGTTAATTGGGATTCCAAGATACTTGCCCTTGTTTACATCCACTCTAACGTTGAAGATTTTGCATACATTCTCTTTCACATATCTCAGTGTGTTTCTAGAGAAGATGCAACAAGATTTGTTGAATTTAACTTTTTGTCTAGATAATGAATAGAAGCATTTAATGGTGTCCAATATACATTTAGCGTTCTCTTTTACAGCTTGGCCTATAAGAAGCAAGTCATAAACAAAGAAGAGATGAGAAAGCTTTACATCTGAATTTCTAACTTAGCTGGGATTCACTTACCCTCTTCAACCATTAAATGGATCATTCTTTGGTCCACATGCAATTAACAAGAAGCTTGGTGTTGATTTTATATATGGTTGTATAAAGGATAATAGGTTGGAATTCCTTAACCTTATTAGCCCCAATCACCTTTGGTATAAGCATAATAAGAAATCTATGTAAAGTTAGAGGTATAGCACTAGACTAAAGAATATGATGTATAGTTTGACAAATGGTTCACCCTACAATATCGTAGTAGCTTTTATAAAACTCTGCATGGTAGCCATTAATACTAGGTGCCTTATTATTGCCAACACTCCATAGAGCCTTCTTTATATCTAGATCTATCCACTCCCTCCTAAAGTTGTTCTTTTCAATATCCAATAGCACCTTTTGACTTCTAGACCACAATGGTTCATTGAACAACACTAAGATTCATTCTGTTGTGAATAGGTATTGGAAAAAAACTCACAAAGAGGGATTGAACATTCTCCGAATTTTTTCTCTAGTTACCCATACTATATATAGCCCCACCACTCTCGATTTTGCTCTTTTAAGCCATCACACTTACATGAAAAAATCTTTGCATTTCTTTCCCCATCTACTATATAGGTAAACTTAGCTTTAGCTAACTATAACTTCTTTTTTTATGCTAGGATCCATTTAAGTTCTTTCAGCAACATGTCCTTTTGTTCAATTGGGAGTTGGGAAGGGTTTGAGTAAAGATTCATTCATATATCCTTCAATCTTTCTTCAACTTCCTTTTGTTGAGTAGGAATTATTCTAAAGATTTATTTTTTCCACTTAATCAAAGTTTTTATGAAAGAGTCAACATCATTCAGGGTACTTAAAGTTTGGTCACTTCCATGATTTGGCAACCAAATCTTTAAAAGATAGATGGTCTAACCAAATTGGTTAGAACCTAAAAAATCTAAGCTCTTTCAATCCTGCACTCATTGAAGGACCAGAATTTAACTAAAAGGGAAGATGGTCCGAGTGAGTTGATAAGACATGAAACACTTTAGCCTCTAAGTATAAACTCCTCTCGTAGTTAGCGTAAGCTCTATCCAACCAAGATTGTACCAACTCAGATAAATTATTTTATCTTTTGGATTAGGTAAAATTTGGGCCTACAAGCCTAAGTCCATCATATTGCATTCATTCATACATTATTAGTAACTATCGACTCTAGATTAACTAATGTTGATGCGACCCCACTTTTCACTACTTGTCAGCACTTCATTAAAGTCACCCATCATCAACTAAGGCCCCCTTAATATTTTGTACCTAGCTTTTTGATTCATCCCAAAGAGATAACCTTTCCTTGTACCTAAGATTGGCATATATAATAGATAAGCACCAGGAAAAAGAAGAATTACATACCTACAATTCAAGAAGAACTTATTGGCACAAGACATTGTGCTTGTGCATGGCAATATCTCAGGTGATCTAAAACATTAGGATTCCCTTGCTCATACCATCTACTTTTGAACATATCAAACACTCAAAGCTTAAAAAAACCCTAAGCATCTCTATCACAACCATGTTCATCTTAGATTTAGTGATCACCACCCCTTTAGGCTCATATTAAGTCACTAAATCCCTAATCGCCCTCCTCCTTCCTTCATAATTAGCTCCTTAAGCATTCTAGGCCAATAGCTTAAACGGCTTTGGTGACATATATGAAGAAAATGTACCGTTTAGTTCTAGGCTCATCATCTTTATCACAATTTTGTAAAAGGAGTCTTGTAAGTAATCCAACGACTTTCTTTCAACATCCATCTTCCATAGGAATGGCCTGAATGTTGTTTGAAACATCATGATTTGCAGCTCTCATGAAGTTAGTAGACCCTACTGCTATTTATCTTCCATAAGATTTACTACGAAAGGTACCCTCTGGATATCCAGTGGAAAGAACAACCCCATCATTACCCTCTCCACCATAACTTTGCATGTCCATTACAAGGTGTTTAGAATTTGTTTCCCTATTAGATCCACCCTAAGTAGTGGCATCTTCACTCATAATGCCCCCTCCATAATGGTGATGATCGGTTTCTCTCCTTACCAATAATGCTACACTTCCTATGAGAGAGGTCAAAAAATGATCTTAGGAATTCTTCTTTTCTTCCACTATATGTCTATAATGACTATTGATCATACTTTGGCTACCACTCACTTGGAAAAACAAATCAGTTTATATTTCCTAGATTTTTCAGGTTTAGGTGAATCACCAACTCATGTGAGGTGTGATGAAGAACTTAGAGGTAAATATACACTTCTAACATTGGTGCCATTTTATCGATCAATTTTCTTAACTACTAAAAGGTTTTTGCTTCAAGAGGAGGACGTAATCGGATGGTTTTCTTTATTTTAGAAGTTGAAATCCTTCTCAAAGAAGTCAACAGTGTATTTATTTTTCATTAATACGTTATGTTGCATTGGGTATCCAACTATCGTGCCTTACCAAAGGAGGAATTACTACCCTTACTGACTACCATCCTACCTTTTACATCCTTACTCATTTCTTGAGCCAATGTGTCTTTTCCTTTCCGATTTTTTTCACTTTGATTAATGCTATTTAAGGGAGCCTTTTGCTTCTTTTAAGATCTATGTTTTTTATCAACTACTTTAATCCAATCTCTGTAAGGTGAGTTAATAAGAATGTACCTTCTCCTTTTTAACCCCCTCATTACACATGGTTTGGTTCTATACTTCTAGTTGACCTACTGAGTTGTTATTGGTCCCACTTAGAGTCTCAATAGGCATCTCTTTTTCCTTAGACCCCTTATCTTTTGTAGCACTTTATGCAACCTCGCTCACTAATGTAGAAGGTTCCATAATCTTATTTAGGCATCTCGTACTACTATGGTTAATTCTCCTACAAGACTCACAAGTATTGAATCTTGTAAGATCTCTTATTTATCAAAACAATGTGTTTCAGTGGTAAATCCATGTCTACTTACATACATATTTTTGTAAAACAACCTCATTTCAACCTTACCATAGAAGAAAAAACTAACCCTAGCAGATAAAGCAATTTGAAGGAGGATGTTGGTGATTTTCTACACCGTAGTACTATTGATGATCATAACCAAATCTCCAGGACAACACTAGATTCACAATCTCTTGATTTTAGGAAAATAGGAAATTTTTCATTTCGTGACATAGCATTAACAAATATACCAAGTGCGTATGAGAAACTTTGTTTGAATATAGTGAGATGTTGGCAATCCAGGGATCAAGATCGAGAAGATATTGTATCAAGAGAAGAAGGGAACGATATGAACAAAAAAGTGGAAACGAGACTTCATAATTGTTAAAATTAAGAGTTAAAAGTACAATTTTACAAGTTTATAATTTTATAATGTTTTTCTTAGTTAAAATGAATATAAAATCGTTTATATATGAACTTTTAGCAAAAGTATAAACTTTTATGTATAATTCTAAAAGTTTACGATTTTATTAGATTTTGTATAATTCTTATGATTCTATGTAATCAAATGAATAATAAAATCGTGATTTTGACAATCATATAAGACTTTGTTATGTTAATTTCTCTATGATTGAAAAGAATGTTCTACACACACCATAGCAAAATGCCTTATTAATGAAAGTGATGGGGCTAAATTTAGGATACAAGAACTTATGGGATCGATTAAATCGATTGTGGAGAGGTTTAAATGCTTTTAAACTTATTTATGCCAGTTTTAGCTTCTATTTAATTTCCATAAATAATGTAACTAATTTCTAATGGATCATTCGGAATGGCTCATCATTCATCAATGGGCATTATTTGGTGCTCATGAAATGGGAACTTGAATTTCACCCTAAGACTATAGTTTTTTATATGAGTGGACATCATGAATATTATAAAAATGGTAAAGTAATCAAATTATTATGTTACCTATAGGTGCATTATCTTTTCTTCAACTATTATATTAATTTTTTGACAATTTATTTTTTACTCTTTCATTTAGTTAACTATGTATTTACATGTGCAAATAACATTTAATGCATACAATCTTATCAAATTTGCATTTAAATCATCATAAATTGATGGCATTTAAAATGATCAAAACATTTCTAATGGTGTACAAATGCAGAATTTGGGTCAAGTCCAAACTGATAGTCCAAATAAATAAACTAAGCCTTGAAGAATTCAAACATGTAACCTAAATAAAAATTATCACATGTAGGGTCTAAGTAAGGAGTGCAAGTAAAAGCCATCACGAATAAGGTTTAAACATGTAAGCCAGACAAAAGTGTAATGCCCTAGAACCTAAGGGCACTACAGTCCACCACATGTCCTTGCCAATTAGGAATACGTTAAGTCTTTAAAACTAACCACATTCGCCAAAGTCACTTATAATAACCGCTTATCAAGGACAAAATAACAATTCTCCAACACATCAATTCGAGTGACCCACGAGTAAGTCACTTTAGCTGTAAACATATTAAATAACTGGATCTTGATCTTCTACAATATACAAAACTGCCTCTCTTCCCAACTAATGATAGTAATTTCCTTACTTATTGTAAATTTATCGAATTGACTTGAAGATATAAAAATAGAAGAATGAGTCGAAGCTCAATACAAGTGCATAAACACACATGGATGCTAAGCCCAAAACATATACAAGAATATAATGCAACTGTAATGACATATAACTAAATAACAATTCAATTATCTTTAATTTAGGCAAGCAAACAACACAAGGGTTTTCATGACCTCGCCATACCTTGATCTTTATCCGCATACATAGGTGGATATAATATAAGTTTTCCTTTAAGTCCTTTACACCTATAATCCAGAGTCTAAAAATTTAATATTCTAGTTACATCATCTTATATGAAAGTCTATTAGGAAAACTTTGCACATGATCAACAGTTACTCCCCTAGAGATCTACCATTGTAGGGCCTTAGAGTTAGTGAGTCAAGCACAACAAACAACCTATCAATTCAAATGTTCAAGTAAAATTAATTAACCTAATTCATTAGTCAAGATAGGAATTGGAAATTATATACTATTATAAAATACAATAGAGTAAAATGTTGACATATTAATTTAATACTATTTATTTACTCATATCATAAAAGTATAATACATGGAAAAGAATATAAGGTAATCATATAACGAGAATGCTAAAATATATGGCGTACCAACCAATATAATAGAAAGAATATGCAAATTATTAAATAACACTAGAATTCATATAAATACATAAAAGAAATGCATTTTAGTAATTAGAAGTTGAAATGAACATCCTACGCTATTAGTACCATATATCACATAATAATAATAATAATAATAATAATTGTAATAGAAATAATTTAATAATAATGATAACAATAATAAATCCAAGGCATAAGATAAGAGAATGGAATCACCATGAACTAAATCAATAATTAAAATAGTACATATATAATACAAGCATCAATATAAACTCTACATCCAACAAAATATAATAAACCAACTCTACATCTATATATACAATAATATGATATGTGACATAATTTGTAATATACAACTTCTATGTAAAATAATGCAATATTGTATATTACATACTTTATAACAGGAACTTATTGCTAACATTATAGTTATTTATCAATATAATAGCGAATGTAAAAAAATAGATATGTACACAATATCGAGGAAGTGACCAAGTTGACTCATTAGAAATATAGTTGACAAAAAGGAATATTTGATAGACACGAAATCATCATCAGTTAATAATCCTACTAGAAAACAATAAAATCGAAAATTATAATTCATTTTACGAAAAATGAAAACAATTAGTGACAACTAACTTTACCAAAATAGCTTGAAACAGTGGCTAAGAACTCCTCATCATCGAAAGGATTAAAGAACGGATCAAATCAACTGTTAGAGAGAATAAGAAAAAAGGGGGTAAGGTCCAGCTAAAAGAAATGAAGGCAAGGGAGAAGAGAAGAGAGATTGAAGGAGTGAAGGGTAATGATGGGGTAGGGTTGGGTGAAGTGAGTGACAAGAGAGATGAAGAAAGAGTAAGAGGAATTAAGGGTTATGGGTCCAATGAAGATGAGAGAATGATAGCAAAAGGATTAATGAAGGGAGGGTAGGGTCTGTTAGAGAAGAGAATGAGGGAGTATGGGGTAACCTAAGAGAAATTGAAAGATAAGAGAGGAAGGAAGGTCTTGATAGGGATCGAGGACCAATCATATGCTCTTAGACTTAAGGACTTACTCAAATGGTTCATCGAGTTGTTCGAGGTGAGTTAAGTACCGAAGAGTAGTGCATACCCCAACCCAATTTGTCGAGCTACTTTGTTTTCCACATCATCCAAGAAGCTATCGAGGTAACCTATTGATACGCCAAGCCTACTCCTCTACCATAAACCATTCCAAGCATCAAATCAGGATGCAGCCATCTCCAATGCCAAGGCTGAGCTAACAATAGTTAGGAGCCAAGGCCAAGTTGACAATAGTTAAGAACCCTTGAATCAATCTTGCTTTATTCTTAGCTGCCCGAGCTACCAAGCTCCTAATGCCGACTTAACCTGATTGGGACCCCGCCCTTGCTTGGCTACAGTGTCAATAAGACCACAAAATGGGAAAATTGTGTACGCGTTGTCCTTTTTCTAACATCCATACTATCCTATTCTAACAACAGATATTCCTTTTTTACAATTACATTGTTACCCCTATAAATTACTCTCCTTTTCCTTAGCTAGTAGATATCCATTTCTATAATTTCCTATAACCTAAGACTTATCGTAATTAGGTACTGTAAATACATGCAAATTGTAATAGCCACATAATGAATATTCAGAGAATACATTTGAAATTCTACACCTTCTTGAGCTAAGTGTTCTTTGCTTACTTAAGCTATCCTTATCTAACCCATTGAGCATGGACTAATAGCGAGTGACCTCCAACCATATTTATACGTCATATCAAGTGTAACCCAAGCTCATGTTAGGTATTGGTACATCATATCCATCATCGATGTATGGGAACCCTTACTCAACCTTTGACTATCATTTACCTTTCGAGCCATCTCACGGCCTAAACTTACCCTTTTGGTTACGCTTGATATTGGGTCCATATATTCATCTACAAATCCGTATCATCCTAATATTAAAGCCTGGCTATGTTCGAAGTATGATTCTATTATGGTGTTCTTTAAGTGGTTTATTACTGTTCTCAAGTGATAGAAGTTCTATTATTAACGTAAGAGTTTGGTATTTAGTAGTGTTGAGGGAAAATTATGTACTTTGTTCTCCCCTGTTTCTGATACACAAAATAGAGTATGGTTGATTGTTTGTTGATTGTATAGTTGTCGTGGTGTTGGAAGTATTGGTTATTAACCTACTGTTGTTATTCATAGGCAACATTTCAAGTGGTATTTTTAGACATCAATTTTGTAAGGTAACCAACAATGTTAAATTGAAGTGCTCAAGCAACTTTGGGAAACCAAAAGGATAGTACTCGACATGGTCAAAGGCAAGAAGGAAGCTTTATACCTTAATCGGTGGGTGATTGCTTGGATAGGCTTACCGACTTAGTAGCCAGTTTGGTGACCGTTATACAAGATGACAAGCAACGAGCTAAAAACAACCCCATTAGAGAACGTGAGCCATAAGAGCGAAGCAATGGTTAGTTTTGCCAAGTTAATGCCTCAGCTTGACTACCCTGAGTTGAAGGAATTGGTATGGATACTAGATGAAGGCTAGCACTTGAAGAGATTGAGGAAGAAGCAAAAGGAGATGACGAAGCAGAGGAATACTATGAGGCTAAAGAAAGAAATGTACGAGCCCCTAGAGTCGAAGGAACGAAGATGTGTATTCTAAGCTTTTCTAGAAGTGGTGATGCTGAAGACTACCTGGATTGGATAGATAAGATAGAAAAGTAGTTTGAATGACACAAAGTGCTCGATAATGCAAAGGTTAAGCTTAATGTGTTGGAGTTTACTGGTTATGTTACCCTATGGTGAAAAAACTTACAAGTTATCCAACGAAGAGAAGGAGAACAAGAAATCAGGAGATGGGATGAAATGACAAGGATAATGAGAAGAAGGTTTATGCAAAGCTACTATCTTCATGATGCCTTCAAAAGGCTATAGGAACTGAGGCAAGGAAGATCAACTGTTAAAGCTTATGTCAAGGAATTCCAAATGTTGATAATCTGATGCAAAGTCAACGAGCCAGAAAACTGAATGGTATCCTAATTCATTAGTGGACTGAAATATAAGATCAAAGATATCCTGGAAATCATAGAAATTAGGTCACTTGATGATGTGATTCGAGCTACCCAAAGAATAGAAAGGTGCCCAACAGGAAAGTTCAGACCACCAGTTAATTAACCTGGCAATAGTCGAACTGTTCCAAGCAGACTTGTGCAAACAAAACTAAGTAAGGTTGCTGAGACCTGACTAGCTTAAACTACTCAAGCAAAAGAGAGGAAGTCCTAAAGAAGTTTGAGAAAGACCAGAGTTCAAGTAAGAAGACGAGTGATATCAAGTGTTTCGAATGGCAAGGATTTGAACACATGGCCACCCAATGTCCGAATAGATAAACTATGGTGATCCGAGGCAAGATGCCAACTATCAAAGTAGACAACACTGACGAGGAAATAGAGGAGCTAAAGGAGGAGGGACAGACTAAGTTGTCTAAGGAGAAAGTTATCTATAGTGAGGAAGGCAACTTTATGCTATCACTTTAGTGTTGAAGAGGACAGTGAGTATCAGTCTTGTACTTAAAGATGAATAGAGGGAAAATCTCTTCCATATTGGATGCAAGGTAAATGAGTCACTATCTACTTTGATAGTTAATAGTAGCAATTACACCAATGTAGCCTCTGCATTTATGGTCCAGCAATTAAAGTTGTCGAACAAGTTGATACGGATTCATAGGTGAATACATGAACCTAATATCATATGTAATCAAAGGGGTGAGTCCTAGCCATAAGAAGGCCTGAAAAGTAAATGATAGTTGAGGGTTAGCATGGGTTCCCATGCATTGATGATGGATATGATGCACCAACGCCTTACACGAGCTCAAGTCACACTTGATATGAGGTATAAGTATGGTCGAAGATCACTCGCCACTAGTTCACGCTCGAATGGGCTAGATAAGAGTAGCTCAAGAGAAATTAAGATGATACTTAACTAAAGAGAAAAAGTTCAATGTATTCTTCTGTATGATGTTCTTTTTTTTTTTTTATGGCTATTACATTATGTGACTACTTATAGTGCCTTGTTAGGGTAAGTTTTATGTTACAGATAATTACAAAAATGAATCCCTATTTGCTAAATAAAAAGAAGAAGAATGTATAGGGAAAGCGTGAAATCGTGCACAACGAACGTACTTTGTCAAAAAGGACAGTACAGTTGTCAGAAAAGACATTGCACGCATGTTTGCACATTTTATTCTACAATTCTGATAATGTTATGAGCCGAACAGGGGCAATCCTCTTATCAGGTTTGTTTGGCATCAGCAATTTGGCGTCTTGATGGTTAGGGCTGAACAGGGGATGGATTAAGGGCAACTCACATTCAAGCCGACTTTAGATGGTTGGCCCTTTACAATTTTCAACTCAGCCTTGGCACTCTAGAGATGAATATTTTCTTGGTTTGGCACTTTGACTAAGATACAAGCAGGGGTCAGCTTTAGGTGTGGACTGATCATCTCGGTAATTTCCTGGATGGTGTGGAGAGCAAATTAGCTCGATAGATTGAACTAGGGAAAACATTGCTCCTCAGCACTTAACTCTCCTCGGATAGCTCAATGGACCATGTGTAAGAGCCCTCTGGCTCGGGAATGAGTGATCAGTCCTTGATCTGTATCATTCCCTCCGGGTTGTTTGAGATTTGAGATGAAATCTAGTTCGATTTTAGGTTGCTCATCTTCGAGAGTGTAAGGTTAGAGATCAGCAATGTTGAAGGAGTCTGAGACTCCATATCCTTCAAGCAATTCAATCCTATAAGCATTAGGATTGATCTTTTCAAGCACTTGGAATGATCCATTGGCCCTGGGAGACAACTTGCTCTTCCTCAAGTTTGGGAACCAATCCTTATTGGGATGTATCCAGACCAAATTGCTTAGCTGAAATTGTCTCTTCCTCTGTCCTGGGCTTCACTTCTTAAGCTTAGCTTTAGCCCACTCAATTTGTCCATAACCTTCTAATACATAGCTCTAATGGCCTCAACTCTTTTTATGGCTAGCTAATCATCATCATTAGTTCTCGGTTAGGGTGCTTAGTCCAACGGGAGCTTAAGGTTGAACCCATAAGCAACTTTAAATGGAGACATGTTTGTGACAGTATGGGCAGTCTGATTGTTAGCGAATTTGATGATTGGTAGAGATAGATCCTAATCAGTCATGTTTCATCCAACAACAACTTGTAGCAAAGTTCCCACAGTTTAGTTGACAACTTCAATTTGTCCATCAGTTTGTAGATGGCAGGACGTGCTGTACAGTAGCTTGGTTTCCAATCACCTCTAAAGTGTCCTCTAAAAGTAGCTCATGAACTTGGGGTCTCAATCCGAAGCAATGGTTTTGGGAATTTCATACAACTTGATCACTTCCTAAAAGAAAAGAAAAGAGAAGAGATAGCTAAAGAGTTGTTAGTTTTGGAACAAGGCACAAAATGTGCCATCTTACTAAATTGATCCACAACCACCGTGATGGAGTCCTTCCCTCGGGACATCTTTGGCAATCTTAACATGAAGTCCATACTCCGCTCTGACCATAATTTAGTTGGGATCAACACGGGTTAGTAGTGTCCTTACTAAGCTAGACTCTTTGCTTTTTGGTAGGTTGAACACTTTTCCAACATGGATTGGACATCTCTCTTCATCCTTGGCCAAAAGAATCTGGAAGATAAAATCTCATTAGTTCAGCGCTAGCTAAAGTGTTTAGTTAATCCCCCTCCATACACCTTGCGCACTAGCAGTTCTCACGTGGAACGAGTCAAGATACATAGCCTTCTCTTCCTTAATAAGTATCCATCCTCCCTATGATAGTCATCTATTGTTCATCCTTCCTCACAATGGGCGTAGATAAGACTAAAGTATAGGTCCTTAGCATACAAGTTTTTGATGGTTGAAAAACCAAATAACCTCATCTGCAACTCGGTTAAGAAGGTATGTCATCTAAATAAGGCATCAACCAGTACATTGTTCTTTTCGTTCTTGTATTTTACAACATATGAAAAACCCTCCATGAACTCAACCTACTTAGCTTGTCTCCAGGATAACTTCTGTTGGCTCTTTAGATATCTTAGGGATTCATGATCGATGTAGATCACAAATTCTTTGGGTAGCAAATAGTGTTGCCACACCGTTAGGGCTCGAATTAAGGAGTAGAACTCCTTGTCGTAGATGAAATATTTAAGTGTTGCTCCTCTAAACTTCTCGCTAAAGTAAGTAATAAGTCAGCCCTCTTGCATCAGCACAGCACCTATGCCTAGTTCGAACACATCACACTCTACTTCAAATACCTTATCGAAGCTCGGCAAAGTTAAGATAGAGGTTGTAGTTAGCTTCTCTTTCACATCCTCAAAACTTCTCCTCTCTATCTTACCCCATCTAAATTCAACATTCTTCTTTAAGAGTTCTGTGAGTGGGGCCACAATCATATTGAAGTTTTTGGTGAATCGATGATAGAATGACGTTAGGCCGTGGAAACTTCTCACATCGATAAAGCAGGTCAACTCAGGCCATTCTATGATCGCTCTTATCTTCTCTTCATCAACTCGAATGTCACCTCCACACATAACAAACCTTAAGAAGTTTACCTTGAAACGTCAAAAATTGCACTTCTTCTGATTGGTGTAGAGCTATTTAGCTTGAAGTTTTGCAAGTACTTGTCAGAGATGCTCTTGGTGAGTCTCCAAGTTGGGATTATACACCAAAATGTCATCAAAATATCGGAGCATATGATTCATAAGTCACATGAATGTGCTCGATGCATTAGACAATCCAAATGGAATTATAGGCCATTCATATAAACCATGTTATGTCTTGAAGGCAATCTTCCACTCATCGCCTTTACACATTCAAATCTGATGGTACCCAGCTTTAAGGTTAATCTTAGAGAACACTTGCTCCACTTAATTCATCTAGCATGTCATCAAGCCTGGGTATAGGATACCTTTACTTGATGGTGATTCGATTGATCACTCGACTATCCCCACACATCCTCCAAGACCTATCTTTCTTCAATACTAATAAGGCCGGTATAGCGCAACGGCTTAGGGACCAACACACATATCCCTTCTTCATCAACTCATCCACATGCCTCTACAATTCGGAAGCTTGTTCAAGATTCATCCTGTAGGCAAGCTTGTTTAGTAGCACGGCTCTTGGCTGTAGGTCGATCGCATGCTCAATGCCTTGGCTTGGGGCCAAATCGTTCGGTAACTCCTCCAAAAACAAGTCAGCAAATTCCTCCAGTAAGGTTTTTACCTTAGGAAACAGCTCTTCCTCCCCAGGTCTTATCTACAAAAGCCTCCTAACAAGTAGATAAGTCTGTCCCTTCAACTCCATTTCTTTTTTCAATTTAGCTTGGGTCAATACCAAAGCCTCCTTCTTCAAGATTCAGCTAAGCTAGGACTACATGAATTTGACCTACTCGATAGTCATGGGACTCAACTTCAACCTTCTCCCTTCATGCTCCACATAACACGTGTTCCTCCTGCCGTCATATATAACTAATTGGTTAAACATCCATGGTCATCTAAGTAGAAGGTGGGACGCACTCATGGGTAACACATCACAAAGCACTTCATCTCAATACATGCAAAAAAAAATCGGCATAGATACCTATTTATTCACTTGTAGGGCTCCCTTATGATTAAGCCAATGAAGCTTGTAAGGTTTCGGATGGGGCATGGTCGGCAATTTCAACTGCTAAACCATAAATGCAGAGGTTGCATTGGTGTAGCTCCTACTGTCAACGATCAGAGCACATAGTGATTCATTCACCTTGCACCTAATGTGGAAGAGATTTTCTCTCTACTCGTATTCAAGCATAGGACTAACACTCATTGTCCTCTTCAACACTAGAGCAGTCAGCATGAAGTCGTCTTCCTCACTATAGATAAATTCTTCCTTGGACAGCTCGATCTGTCCATCCTCGTTCAACTCCTCTACTTCCACATCAATACTATTGATCTCAATAGTCGATGCCTCTCCTCTGATCACCATTGTTTTCCTCTTTAAACACTAAATGGCCATGTGTCCAAATCCTTGGCATTTGAAATACTTAATCTCACTGGTCTTCCTCCTTGAACTCTGCCCTTTCTCAAACTTCCTCAGGGGTTCTCTCTCCTCTACTCAAGCAGTCTGAGCAGGTGGGGTCTCAGTAGCCTTGCTCAATTTCGTTCATACAGGTCTACTCGGAATAGGTCGGCTACTGCCAGGACTATTGATGAGTGATCGAAATCTATCCTCTAGGCAGCTAAAATTGCATCATCAAGCATTCTGATGTTCAGGATTTCCAGGACATCCCCAATCTCATACTTTGACCTACCTACGAATCAAGATACAATTCAATCTTCTAGCTCTACGACCTCACATCGGATCATTAACATTTATAATTCCTTAACATAAGTGTCTACACTCATTCCTCCTTGTCTCAGTTCTTGCAATCTCTTGAAGGCATTCTGTAAATAATAGCTCAACACAAACCTTCTTCGCATGATTATCTTCATATCGTCCTAACTCCTAATCTCTCGTTCTCTTTCCCTTCTTCTGGTGGCTTGCAAGTTCTTCCACCATAAGGCGACATAACCAATGAACTCCAACACAGCTAGCTCAACCCTTGCATTTTCGAGCACTTTGTGGCATTCAAATTGCTTTTCAATCTAATCTACCCAATCTATGTAGTCCTCGGCATCACCACTACCAAAAAAACTTGGAATCCACATTCTCAATCTCTCAACTCTAGGGGCTTGTACATTTCTTTTCTTAAGCTCATAGTACCCCTTAGCCTCATCACCTCCTTCTGCATCCTCCTCAATCTTTTCAAGTACTAGCCTTTGTCTAGCGTCCCTACCAGTTCCTTTAGCTCAAGGTGATTGAGTTGAGGCATTAGCTCAACTAAATTGACCATTGCCTTGTTGTTGTTGCTCACATTCCTTATTAAGGCTATTTCTAACTCGCTATTTGTCTTCTTGTATAATGGTCACCAAACTAGCTACTAAATTAGTAAGCCTATCCAATCGATCATCCAATGACTAAGCCGTGAAGCTTCCCTCTTACCCTTAACCATGTCAAGTATCACTTTCTTGGTTTCTGAAAGTTCCTTAAACACTTGAGTCTGACATTGATAGTTACTTCATAATAATAATCAAATGAATAGTCAACCACACTCTGTTTTGCATATCGAAAACAAGGGAAAAATAGAGTACAAAACACTACTCAGTTACCAAACTCCAATGTAAACAATAAAACCTCTATCACATGAGAATAGTGACCAACTATCAAAAGAACACAATAGTAAAATCTAGCATCGAACGTAGCTAGGCTCTAATACCAAGATGATATAGACTTGTGGGTAAACACACAAACCCAATATCATGCATAACCAAAGGGGTAGGTCCAAGCCACAAGATGGCCTAAAAAGTAAATGATAGTCGAGGGTATACAAAGGTTCGCATATACCGATGATGGATATGACACACCAACGCCTCACACAAACTTAGGTCACACCTGATATGACCCACAAATATGGTCGAAGGCCACTCACCACTAGTCTACACTTAAATGGGATAGATAAGAGTAGCTTAAGAGAAAGCAAGATGATACTTAGCTCAAGAGAAAAATTTTAGTGTATTCTTCTATATGATGTTCTTTTTCTTTTTTTGCGGCTATTACATTATGTGACTATTTATATTGCCTTGTTAGGGCAAGGTCTATGTTACAAATATTTACAAAAATGAATCCTTATTTGCTAAATAAAAAGAAGAAGAATGTACAAGGAAAGTGTGAAATTTTGTGCAACGAACATCCTTTATCACAAAGGACAATATGGTTGTCAGAAAGGACATCGTATGCACATTTGCACATTTTCATTCTAAGATTCTAATAATGTTGTGAGCCGAGCAAGGGCAGTCCTCTGATCAAGTCTGTCTAGCATTAGCAATTTGGTATCTTGACGGTTAGGGCTAAACAAGGATGGATTAAGGGTAACTCACATTCGGGTTGGCTTTGGATGGTCAACCCTTCACAATTTTTAACTCAGCCTTGGCACTCTGGAGATGACTATTTTCTTGGTTTGGCACCTTGACTGGGGTGCGAGGAAAGGTCGGCTCTAGGTGTAGGCTAATCACCTCGATAGCTTCATGAATAATGTAGAGAGCAAAGTAGCTTAACAGATCGAATTAGGGAAAACATTGCTCCTCACCACTTAACTCTCCTTGGACAACTCGACGAGCCATGTATGAGAGCCTTGTAGCTCAAGAGTGAGTAATCAGTCCTTGATCCTTATCACAAGCCTTATAAGCTACATTGGCTTAGTGATAAAGGAGCCCTACAAGTGAACAAACTGGTGTCCACATTAATCTACATTGGCAACTACCGAGATGAAGTACTCTGTGATGTGTTTCCCATGAGTGCATCCCACATTTTATTTAGGCGACCATAGATGTTTAATCGAGTAGTTATATATGATAGGAGAAAGAATACGTGTTTTGTAGAGCATGAAGGTAGGAGGATAAAATTGAGTCTAATGACTATCGAACAAGTAAAGGTCATTCAGTCCCAATTAAGCCGAACCCTCAAGAAAGAGGCTCTACTAATAACCTAAGTTAAGTTGAAAAGAGAGATGGAGCTCGAAAGACTAACCTATCTGTTGGTCCGAAGAATTCTAAAGTTGAGACCCTAGGAGAAGGAGCTACCAACCAATGTAAAAACCTTGCTAAAAGAATTTGCCAACTTGTTTCTAGAGAAGCTACTAAAAGGTTTGCCCCCAATCAGAGGCATTGAGCACGCAACCGACCTGTAGCTAAGAGCTATAATACCAAACAAGCCTACCTATAGGCTAAATCTTGAGCAGGCCGCCAACCTACAAAAGTAAGTAAATGAGTTGATGAAGAAGGGGTATGTACGCAAGTCCCTTAGTTTCTACATAGTAGTGGCTTTATTAGTGCCGAAGAAAGATGGTTCTTTCTTCGGCAAGAACCATCAAGTGATGAATCGAATCACCATCAAGTTTAAATATCCCATACCTAAGCTTGATGACATACTAGATGAATTAAGCAGAGCAAGAGTATTCTCTAAGATCGACCTTAAATCTGGATATTATTAGATTTAAATATGTAAAGGTGATGAGTGGAAAACTGCATTCAAAACACGCCATGGATTATATGAATGGCTTGTAATGCCATTTGGACTATCTAATATATTGAGCACATTTATGCACCTGATGAATCATGTGCTTTGAGATTTATTAGGGAAGTTTGTTGTAGTTTATTTTGATGACATGCTAATGTACAACCTTGACCTAGAGACTCACCAGCAACATCTCCAAAGCGTTTTTGCAAAACTCCAAGCTGAACAACTCTTCACCAATATGAAGAAATGCTACTTTTGCCAATCCGAGGTGACATTCTTGGGATTCATTGTAAGTAGTGGTGTCATACGAGTTAACAAAGAGAAAATCAGAGCAATTACCGAATGGCCAGTGCTAGTGTTGGCCACTTCAGCTAATGTGAGAAGTTTCTATGGCTTGGCATCATTCTATCATAGATTTATAAAGAATTTTAATACAATTGTGGCCCTACTCACCAAACTCTCAAAGAAGAATGTTGAATTCAGATGCAGAGAGAAGGAGTAAAGTAGTTTTTGAGGAAGTGAAGGATAGGCTAACTAAAGCCCCTATCTTAGCTTTGCCAAGCTTTGACAAAGTGTTTAAAGTAGAGGGTAATGCGTCCAGACTAGGCATAAGTACCATAATGATGTAAGAAGGCCAACCTATTGCTTACCTCAGTGAGAAACTTTAAGAAGCTACACTCAACTATTCTATCTATGACAAGGAGTTTTACTTCTTAATCCAAGCCTTAATGGTATGGCAACACTATTTGCTACCTAAGGAATTTGTGATCTATACCAATCATGAATCTTTACAATATTTAAAAAACCAACCCAAGTTGTCCTGAAGACAAGCCTTTTGGGTCAAGTTCATAGAGGATTTTCTTATGTTGTAAAATATAAGAATGGAAAGAATAATTTAGTAGTCGACGCCTTATCAAGATGACATTCTCTCCTGATCGAACTACAGACCTGGTTACTTAGCTTTCCAACAATAAAGAATTTGTATATTGAGGATCCACAGTTTAGTCCTATCTATACTTAATGTGAGGAAGGACGAACACTAGATGACTATCATAGGGAAGACAAACACTTATTTAGGAAGAGGAAGCTATGTATCCTGACCTGTTCCATGAGAGAATTACTAGTACACAAGGTACATGGAAGAGGATTGACAAGACATTTTGGCCAATACCGAACCCATGAAGTGCTATTTGTGAGATTCTTTTAGCCAAGAATGATGAGAGATGTACAGTCAATATTGGAAAGGTATATGACCTGCCGATAAGTGAAGAGCCGAGTGAGGACACTATCTACCTTTGCCTATCCCGACCAAACCATGGTCTAAACTGAGTATGGACTTTATGTTAAGGTTACTAAGGACATCCCGAGGGAAGGACTCCATCATGGTGTTCATAGAATGATTTAGCAAGAAGGCACATTTCGTGCCTTATACCAAAACTAATGACACTTTGGCTATCTTTTTTCTTTTCTTACAGAAGTGATCAAGCTTTATGGAGTACCCAAAACCATTGTTTCAAACCGAAACCTAAAGTTCATGAGCCACTTTTAGAGGGTACTATGGAGACGGATGGGAACCAAGTTATTGTATAGCATGTCCTTCCATCCACTAATCGATGGACAGATCGAGGTTGTCAATAAAACCGTGGGAACTTTGCTAAGGGTTGCTATCAAATGAAACATGGCCAACTGGGATCTATGTATGCTAATCATTGAGTTCGCCTATAATGGGACCGCCTACAACATGACAAACATGTCCCCATTCGAGGTCGCCTATGGGTTCAATCCTAAGCTCACCAAGCACCCCAATCAAGACCTGATGATGATCAACCTATCGAAGAAAGAGTCAAAGCTATCAAAGCTATGCACTAGAAGGTCATTGTGCAATTAAGCTAAGCTACCACCAAGCTCGAGAAGCAAGGTCGAGGATAGAAGAAGAGAGAATTTCAACCAGGTGATTTAGTCTAGATACATCTCAACAAGGAGTGATTCCTAAACTTGAGGAAGAGCAAGGTGTCTCCCAAAGTCAACAGACCCTAAAAAGTGTTTAAAAAGATTAACCCCAATACTTACAGGATTAAACTACTTGAAGCATATGAAGTCTCGGACTCCTTCAACATTGCCGATCTCTAACCTTACACTCTCGAGGATGAGTAATCTAAAATTGAGCTAGATTTGATCCTAAATCTTAAGCAACTCGGAAGGGATGATAAGATTCAAGGACCAATCACACGCTCCCGAACTCGAGGACTTACTTAGATGGTTCGCCAAGCTATTTGAGGTAAGTTAAGTGCCAAAGAGCAGTACATACCCCAGCCTGACCTGTCGGGCTACTTTGCTTTCCACATCATGCAAGAAGGTGCTGAGGTGACCTATCAATGCACCGAGCCTACTCCTTTACCATAAACTATTCTAAGCATCAAATCAGGATACAACCCTCTTCAATACCGAGGCTGAGCTGATAATAATAAGGAGCTGAACATCTAAGGCCGACCTGAATATGAGTTACCCCTAAATCAATCCTACTCTAATCTGAGCTACCAAGCTCTTGATGTTGACCTAACCTGATTGAGACCTCGCCCCTACTCAACTAACAATGTCAATAAGACCATAGAATAGGCAAATTGTGTGCGCGTTGTCCTTTTTTTTACATCCATATTGTCCTATTTTGACAACAAATATTTCTTTTGTATGATTACATTGATATCCCTGTAAATTACTCCCCTTTTCCTTAGCTAGTAGAAATCCTTTTCTATAATTTTCTATAACCTAGGACCTACCCTAATTGGTATCATTAATACTTACAAATTGTAATAGCTGCATGATGAATATTCAAAGAATACATTTGAACTTCTACACCCTCTTGACCTAAGTGTTCTTTACCTACTCTTGAGTTACCCTTATCTAGCCTATTGAGCATAGACTAGTGGCGAGTAACCTCCAACTATACTTGTGCATCGTATCAAGTGTGACCCAAGCTCGTGTGAGGCGTTGGTGTATCATATCTATCGTCCATGTACGGGAACTCTTACTTAACCTTCAACTATCATTTACCTTTCAAGCCATCTTACGACCTAGACCTACCCCTTTGGTTATGCTCAATATTAGGTTCGTGTGTTTATCTATAAATCCATATCAGGTCTAGTAAGAATGATGAGAGAGTGAGGAAGGGGGTGGTCTGGGAATGCAAAAGATAGTGAGAGAGAGTAGGGAGGTTTAGAGAGAAAAGATGATGAGAGAGTGAGGGTAAGGTCTAGTTATTAGATGACGACGAGAGAGATTTAGGAATAAATAGGGTAAGGTTTAGGGTAGAAAGAATATTCTAGTATTTAAGGTAGGGTTTTCAAAAAAGTTGGAGAAAAAAAAAAAGAAATAGAAATAAAATGAAACTAAAGAAAATGAGGGAGAATAAGAAAATAGAAAAGGGATTAAAATATATGAAACAATAGGGTAAATATAATAAAATAAAATATATATACTTTATTTATAGAATAAAATTATGCTATTTTTTTTTATTACATGTGATAAGAGTTATTGAAGAATATTATTAAGAAACTTAATTTAAACATCTATTCTAGAAGAGAAAATTTAAATAAGCCTAAAATTACTCTAAGATTTATAAATTGAAATGTTCCCTTACTAAAATGCATTTTATATTGTCATGACCTAATTAAATTTTATTACTTAATTATTATTTTTACTTTGATTAGGGTGTTTCATTTTTCCCCCTTTGAAGAAATTTTGTCCTCAAAATTTCCACTAAAAGAAACACTTAATATATTTGCATCTTCTATTTATAGACTTTCAGTTACCATTATCGATAAAAAAATTTCAATTAGTACTAAATGGGGTGGATGAATGTCAACTCAACATTGACTCTACTAACCAAACTTGACTGACACTTAACTTGACTCAAACTAACAAACATGACATAACCTTTACCAACCCATACAAAACCAGCATGCCATCCATGGCATAAAAGGGACTCATCCGTCTATCCCATTATAAGCATCCATATGTTAACCTTCCTCAAATCTTTTAACTCCAGTTTCCTAAATTAACTATTTATTCCTCATTCGATTTCTTATGTGTTACTACTCACCATGAAAGGTTTGGTGAGTTGTCTCGAGTTTGTATGGATTGTACATAGGTGTTTATTATATTATCCTACTAATTGTGTTTGTTTATACAAGTTACGTAAGCCTAAAGATACGTCTTTTGGGGATGATGTTTATCAAGTTCCTCTCTAAATATTTTTATATATATTCTTAATTTAAACATTTTAAGGATACCAAATTAAAATCAAATATGAGAAGATAGGAACTAAGGTAGCTTCTCATTCACTTTTAGATTGAACCCATATTCTGGCCAATTCCCTCATTTGCTCACCACATTTCCATCATGCCACTTTGATCAATTGCCTAAGCTTTCTAAGATCAACCAGCTTAAGCACATCTATGATTAGTCATCCTAAGTTGTTAGTGATCATCAACCTAGGTCCTTCAATGATCTACCTCTTAAGCCATTTTATGATCTTCTAGCCTAAGTGTTTCTTAATTCCACCAACTCAACTCTTCAATCATCCGTTGAGTTTATCTCCTAAGTGGTCATCAAACCCAAACTCCTCTACAATCCATAAGCCTAAAATCCATCTAAGGTCTACAAATGTAAGCTCTTTAGGGGTCAATCAACCTATGCTCAAATAACACCAAAGCTATAACACCTTAGAACCCAAGGGCACTACAACCTGCCATGTGTCCCTACTAATCAAGAACATGTTAAGACTCTAAAACCAACTACATTCTCCAAAATTACTTATAATATCCACTTATCAAGTACAAAATAACAATTCTCTAATACATCAATTCGAGTGGCTTACAAGTGAGTCACTTTAGCTACAAACATATTAAATAACTAGATATTAATCTTTTACAACATATAAAACTAACTGCCTCTCTTTCCCAACTAATGATAGCAATTTCCATATTTGTTATAAATTTATCAAATTGACCTATAGTTATAAAAATAGAAGAATGAGCTGAGGCCTAGTACGCGTGCACAAACATACATAGATTCCAAGCCCAAAACATATATAAGCATATAATGCAACTGTAACAAGTTATAAATAAATAATGGTTTAATTATCTTTAGTTTAGGCTAGCAAACAACATTAGGGTTCTCATGACCTCGCTATACCTTAATCTTTATCCACATACAAAGGTGGATACAACACAAGTTTTCTTTTAAGTCCTTTTACGCCCAAAATCTAGAGTCTAGAAACTTAATGTTATAGTTACATCGTCCTATATGAAAGTCCTTTAAAGAAACCTCATATATGATCAACAGTTGCTCCCTAGGGATCTACTACTACGAGCTCCTAGAGCAAGTAGGTCAAGCACAATAAGTAACTAAATAAATTAGGCTGAATATAACTTAATTTGGTTTGATTACTAAGTCCTAACATGCACAAGCAACAACCAAGCACGACATACCTAAGATCGCTTCACAATGGCAAATTGAAACTCCAAACTTATAAGCCCTATACCAAACAACCCAAACTATTGATAGTCATTTTTCATCCACTTGTCTCACTCATCCATTCAACTATCAACAAGCCAAGCAATCCATATTCTCGGTACCTCGCTAAGTAATCAATATTCTCGACACTACGTCGAGTAACACAAATTTGTTGCTGATTTGAATTCAAGTTCATGGCATAAACAGTTATCACAAGCACGGTTATATTATAGAATTGCCTACTTTCCCTTCATTTCAAGGAAGGTATCTAATCAAGAAGCTTCTACATGTCTCGACAGTTATTCTGATAATTGCTCCTCAAACATAACAATCTCCTATAAATATTGGAAAGGAACCCTATAAGAGACATCTGATAATTCCTAACGTCTTTACTTTACCCTTCCCATTCCTACTTACTGACTTAGGCATTGAAGTAATCTCACCAGACTAGACCCAATACCAAGCATTTTTCTTATCTTTGTAGGATATTTCCAACCCCTAAAATTCACCAACAACTTTTCGACAACAAGGTCTTCTTGGAGCTTTCTCACCTCCATCTCAACCCTTATCCTTGCATTCTCAACAACTGCAATCTAGGCTTTGGATGCATTATATGCATCCACAATTTTCTACAACAATTTCATTTAATATGATGAGTATCGGAAATGACTCAATAGAATACATGAAGACTACTACAAATCATACCTTCTTAGTTTGATTATTAGACTCATCCAAAGCCATCAAAATGTGGCTGTTTATCTGAAAAATAAAAAGGAATATCAGTAATTGAGTAAATTCAATAGTGAAAAAGATAGATACAGACACTCACATTGTATAACTTAGCCACGATATGGGTCTTATTATAACCGCTGACCCTGTCAACATTCTTCTTGGCAATCTCTTTATCCTTTAGAAAAAAAATCCCTTCCATCAAGGGTAAAGATTTTGTCATGTTGCCTAGAGCTAAGTCGGTATCCAAAACACTCTAGCTCCAACATGGGACAAAGTATTCGCTAACCTTCTTATTAGGGACGAATTTGGTGCTACCAATGCCAAGAGCTTTAGTCTACATTGCCTCCTTCATCCTCTCATCTAAACCCATAGACCTTTTAGCGGGTGATTAGCTGGTGAGTTCCTTTCTTAGTCTCTTATCGACATAAGGCACTACCTCCAACACTAACAACAACCCTTCGGTAACCGTACCATCTATGGCCTCATTGTGGGGCTATGTCTCTTGACCACCCTTTCTCTACTCAGCGGAAGGTTGAATATTGTCAACCAAAGGCTCCCCAGAATGAGTGACCTCAACTGGCACTGTCTTCTCAAGCTCCTTCTGTCTCTCAACCGATCAAGAGGTTTTCTTCTATACTGCTGCCTACTTAGATGTATCCTCTTTTGTTGTTTTCTTCACAGTAGTAGGACGAGTGGTAGTAGCTACTGTGGTTGCCCTCTTGTCCACTTTTGATTTTTTGGCCTCAACTTGAGCTAATAGCTTAGTAGGATTTACCTTATCAATGCCCATATTTGTAACATGACCAACCAAGTTAATATTAACATAGGAAAAAAATAAACTTACATTCTCTATGCTTAGTAAGGCTTAAAGGCAACAATCCTCCCCCTAAGTCGCAAGAGCAGATTTCCTCTTTTGGCTATACTTAGCATAGTAGTAAATCTTTAGCGTACCTTCCTTCTTAGAAAAGATTGGATTTCCGCTTTCATAACACCTGATAATCTTCTCAGTATCCTAGAAGAACATTTTGTTCCTCCTCCTCTCTTGGATTTTCTTGGCTACCGCAACATCATTCGATATTAATTCTATGTCTTCATACAGATTGGTTTTGTCTACTAAGTCTAAAAATCCAACTCTTTATCTGATGCAATCAATACAAATTTGTCATGCCACTTATGGATCTTAGACTCCAACCCATCTCAAAAGTTACCAAAAGCCTATATGTGTTGAGTGAAAGCATACTCAATGCGACTCTAAAGTAGTTGAAGAAATCTTTCACAAAAGTCAAGAAAGGGAAGCACAACCTAAAATCTAAATATTTCAGGTATATATGAAATTCACGCTCCCTTGGGAAACACACCCTCTCCTTCTCTCTCGGCTTCCCTCAGACTCCACATCCTAAGAAGATCTTACCAATACTTGTTGTATTTCGTGACAAGAACTTTGTTGGTAGAATTGGCAGTTCCATCTAAAGAGTTGCGGAATGACACTATATTGTTATATAGATATCTCACCAATGATCTCCCTTCTTTGTCCTTGAGATAATTATCCATAGCAAAAGCATTTATTTGGGTGAGTTTATCCCACCTTTCCTCAATACTGTTGGTCGAGCTACTAAAAGAACATGATGCCTCGCTCCTTATTTGGGGAAGAGAAGTGGCCTCAGTTTTCATTACTTTAGAATCAAACAAGACAAGTCGACAAATGATGTTGTGAACCATACCTAAATGGTTATGAAGAATGGTATCATAGAAGTCGAAGAACTTAAGAGTAAAGACGAGAAAGCAAAAAAATTTGTTCCTAAGTTTGAATAGAAATGAATTTTGATTTTAAAGAGTCCGATAACTTATCCCCATAACTGTAAATTTGTTTCAGATGGTAACAATGCACTGATTTGATAGTAGCGCAAATTGTTGACACATGTTTCAAGATAGAAATCTAGTGGCTGACAACTCCTCAGTAGTTATTAAGCTTATGGTGTAATGATAGCTAAAGCAACAAGTGTCATACCACCGACTTTTTAGTTTCTTGAATAGGCAAGAATTTGAAAGTTGTAACTTTTAGATCAGGATGCAAACAGTCTTGCTTCCTATCTCATTCGGCATCTAAAGAACTACTCCCCACTCAACCTCTAGAGCATTATGTATTACTCCCTTTATCAAATTCTCGAACACGGGAATTGGGGGATAAATGTTGATAGTCAGTTTTTGTCCACTCATCTTACTCGTCCATTCGGCTGCTGATAAACCGCGTAATCTATACTCTCGACACCTCGCTGAGTAATCAATACTCTCAACACTATGTTAAGTAACACAGATCAGTCACTGATTTGAATTCAAGTCCATGATGCAAATAGTTATCATAAGTACAATTATGTTATATAACTGCCTGATTTCCGTACATTTCAAGGAAGGTATCTAATCAAGAAGCTTCAACATATCCCAATTGTTATCCCAATTGTTATTCCAATAATTGCTCCTTCAAACATGACAATCTCCTATAAATATGGGGAAAAAACCTTGTAAGAGACTTATGATAATTCTTAATCTCCTTACTTTACCCTTCTTATTTTTACTTACTAACCTAGGCATCAAAGTAGCCACACCGAACTAACCCCGATGCTAAGCATTTTTCTTATTTTTGCAAGATATTCCAACCCCCAAAATTCACCAACAACACAAACCACTCAACAAGGAAGGAACTCGATACCTAGTACGAATCTATTTGAAATTAAGAACAAGTATATACATTAACCTTCAAATGATCAATAACTAAGTTTCTATCTAAATATTACTCATGAATCTTTTATTATCTGTTACATGTTATTACAACTACTTGTCAATTCAAATGTTCTAGTAAAATTAATTGACCCAATTCATTAGTCAAGATAGGAATTGGAAATGATATAATATTATATAATATAATAGAGTAAAATGTTGACATATTATTATAATACTATTTATTTACTCATATTGTAAAAGTATAAAATATGGAAAAGAATATAAGGTAAACATATAACGAGAATATTAAAATATATGGCTTACTAACCAATATAATAAAATGAATACGTAGATTATTAAATAACACTAAAATTCATATAAGTACGTAAAAGAAAAGCATTTTAGTAATTGAAAGTTGAAACAAATGTACTATATTATTAGTACCATATATTACATAATAATAATAATAATAATAATAATAATAATCGTAATATAAATAATTTAATAATAATTATAACAATAATAAATCCAAGGCATAATATAAGTGAATGAAATCACCATGAACTAAATCAATAATTAAAATAGTATATATAAACTCTACATCCAACAAAAGATACACATCTATATATACAATAATACAATATGTGACATAATTTATAATATACAACTTCTACGTAAAATAATGTAATAATGTATATTATGTACTTTGTAGTAAGAACTAATTACTAACACTATAGTTATTTATCATTATAATGGGGAATCTAAAACAATAGTTACATACATGATATTGAGGAAGTAACCAAGTTAACTCACTAGAAATGGTTGAGAAAAGGAATATCCGATAGATACGAAATTGTCACCACATAATAATTGTCATATCTCGGCTTAGCACGGAATGCACCATTATATAGGAATACTTGTTAAAAACTTAACTCAACTTACTCATTCATCAAAAGACAACATTATTTATATGATAATGGGTTGCTACATGAAAGTTTAAATAGACATTTGGTTACAACTTATATATACAACCTAATATTACATCAAAACATGAACCATCCATTTCTTTTGTCATCTTCAATATAGTAGGACTCCTGACTTAGTATAAGTTTCATCCAAAAGTTGCTGACTCTAACTAACGCTCTCAGTATACATCCTAGCTATTATTGGGCCCTTCATGATGCTGTTAACCTGAGAATAAAACATTTTATCCTCTTAGCTATTGAAACTGAGTGAGAGTTGATAACAAACAATACAATCTAAGCAATATTACAATTGAAATATTTCAATCATAGCCAGCACATTTAGCTTCACACATACATTAGCCTAACTAGGCATTTATTACTAGCAATGTAGCATGCTATTCTCATCTATGTGGTATACATCAATATTGATATCCTATATCCTTCCAATATCCTCATCCAGTTAGTCAATATAGCCAAGCATCTAAATACAACGTCTAAGAACCTAAGGCAACAAGGAGTTGCTTGGGAGTAGAACCTACAAATTTTTTTTACCAAATTAGACTATACAGTGTAGTCTACTAAATCAATAAGGCAATAAGGAGTTGCCTAGGAGTAGGACTTCCAACTTTGTTTTATAAAATTAGACTACACACTGTAGTCTACTAAATCAGACTATCAAAATAGTAAAGATGTTCGAGCAATGAGAATCTATGTGCTTCCAAAAATTGAGTTCATAAAGCCATGATTTTTCTTGATTACTTAGAAGCCTCATTCTAAAAATGCTAACCCATAGATCTCTTTTATGCCATGCCATATTATGCAATACAATAACAACTCAAGTATATTATTCAACACTATCAGTTTTTAAATTGTATTCAACCTAGTTATCTGATTCCAGTTTTTGAACTCTCCTTAGCAAAAATCTAATATCTCACTTAGGGTTTATTTAAGTGAACACCTAGAAGATTAAGTTAGCAACCCTTCAACTCTCTAAGTTAGTACAATCATTCGTAAACACTACATCAATACCTAATATAGTAGCATAACAGACTAACCAAGATATAGTTACCATCATTCAAAATCACCACATCAGCATCCGCCATAATGACATATTAGTTCACTCAAGATATAACCATATCCAATCAACAAATCATCAAACAACACATAATGTTATGAGTTATAATATATCTACTCTAAGTATAGGTTAGATCTACTTACTTAGCCTTAATAGTAATGCAAAATCCTAAACTTCTCCATGTAGTCCTTCTTTACTTATTACACCTAGGAAAATAAAAACACAGTCTTCAAGTCAACTACAAGTCAAACCCAAACTCTTATAAGGTTTCATTATCGCATTTTTAAACTTTATTTGACTGTATCTTACTCATTTCTTGTCCAATTTCAATAAAATTTATATCATAATAATCATTATTTGGAGTACCATTAATATATATTAAGAAACAAGATTGATTAATATGGTTATAAGCTCAAAAATACTCTTTCTCGCTACCAACTCAATTGTATATTACCATAACTCCATAATTAACCCAAATAGGCTTTAGTCTTAAACTAAAATTTATACTTTCCAAACTTGAACAACATCTATTTTATACATAAAATACTGATCTTGCACAATCTTATCAATTATCATAATAGTATTATTTACTATTTTACATATTAGGTCAATATATAAGCTTATGTTAGGAAAATACGTAATGAATAGTGTATGAGCCTAAGTAAATCCATGAAAAATCCTATAGACTCACAAAAATATTTAGTTTAGATGTTGACCATCAATTGTACTAAATTAGTTTATCGCCTATATTTCTAAAAATAGCATTTTAACTCAAAATTAGGGAAAATTAGGAAAATAAGTGAATTTAATTATAAAATAAAATTAAAGTGCTCTAAACCTCATTATACACTTTCAAAATTTAGAATATATAGAGCTCATACATTGATTTTATCATAAACTAATTAATCCAATAAAATAGCAAAATTGCCAATTTTATCCAAAATAATTATAATAAATAGTAAACTTGCTTATTTCCAAAAATTCTTGTTACTGAAATTAAATAATTATATTAAGTGTATTATATACAAAAATTGAGCTTGAAACAACATCATATAATATTTATAAAAATTAATTCAATTTTTGTACAAATAGGGCATTTTCTTAAGGACTCTATATATCTACTAATTATTCAATTAAAATAAAATTACTAAGTTAATCTAGAACTAAAATAACCTTAGAAAACCAAATTTCATAATTAACTAACAACATTTAGTATTTTTAGAAAATTAAATAAGATACAGATAGAATTTTGATTCACTTAAACCAACTACCTGCAATCACACAACCTTATTAGCACAACTCCTCTCCCGATGGACCTTCTACCCCTAAGGTGGCTTCAAGTTAGGCTATGGATAGCCTATTGAACTACCCTAGACTTGATTAGCCCTTATTTTTTGTTCTATTTTTATTTTATTTTCTTGTAATTTTCATAAATTATGTTCTTGTATTTTCATACTCCTAAATATTGTAAATGAAGGTTAGGGTCATATTTATAGATTTTCAAGTTGATTTGATTAAATAAAAATTAGACTTGTGTATGCTACATATCATTTTTTTCATTTTCCTAAGTGTTAACTATACGCCATGTGTCATCCTTTTGTTATTTAGGTGCTAGCTCATCACTCCAAGTGATTCTCAAGTTATCACATCATTTGTTGACTCACCAAATTATTTTCTAAAATATTTTTTGTTAATTTTACCTTATTTTGATAATTTATTATTATTATATGTATATATTTAATACATATATTGCATATCACATGTAAATAGATGTATATTATATATAATTCAACTTTATTTATTACTTTTATAAGTTAAATAACTTATCTCTAATATCTTGCTATATATAAAAACTCAAATTTTATGTTTTTTATATTTATTGGCTTTATCGATAAATTGACATTTTTATCAAATTAATCATTTTACATAGCTTATTTTGAGAAATTGACTTTACTAGAATACTTCGTCTAACTTTTCTAACTTTACTGTGAAATTTAAAATAAAACTAATAGTATAGTCCAATGCCCTAAATTTAAGGGATCAAATAGTACGGTTATCGTATTAGCTTTAAACCCTAAAATATTACAATAATCCTAATGGCAAACAATAAAGCCAAAAATTACACTTTGTTTTATGAAAACTCAAAACAACTAGTAACAATTAACTTTACTAGAATAGCTTAGAGAGATGGTCGAGAACTCGTTGCCATTGAAAGGATTAAAGAATGACTCGAATCAACTATTGACAAGAATAAGAAAAAAAGGGGGTAAGGTTTGGCTAAAAGAAATGATGGCAAGGGAGAAGAGAAGAGAGATTGAGGGAGTGAAGGGTAATGATGGGGTGGGCTCCGATAAGGTGAATGATGAGAGAGATGATGAGAGAGTGAGTAGAATTGGGGGGTATAGGTCTAGTGAGGATAAGAGAATGACAACGAGAGAATTAATGAAGGGAGGGTGGGGTCCGATAGAGATAGGAGAATAAGGGAGTATAGGACGGCTTAAGAGAAATTGAAAGATGAGAGAGTGAGGGTAAGGTCTAGTTATTAAATGACGGCAAGAGAGATTTAGGAATAAATAGAGTAAAGTTTAGGGTGGATAGAATATTTTAGTATTTAGGATAAGGTTTCTAAGAAAGTTGGAGAAAAATTAAAAAAAAAAAGGAAATAGAAATAAAATGAAAATAAAGGAGATGAGGGAAATAAGAAAATAGAAAAGGGATTAAAATATAGGAAGCGATAGGGTGAATATAATAAAATAAAATATATATTCTTTATTTGTAGAATAAAATTACCTTATTTTTTTCACATATGATAAGAGTTATTGAAAAATATTATTGAAAACTTTAATTTAGACATCTATTTTATAAGGGAAAATTTAAATAAGCTTAAAATTACTCTAAGATTTATAAATTGAAACATTCCCTTATTAGGATGCGTTTTATATCATCATGAACCGAATAAATTTTATTACTTAATTATTATTTTTATTTTGACTACAGTGTTTCAAAAGGTCTATCAATTACAAACTAAGCAAAAAATAATAAACTAATCTCTTTCTAAAGATTCGTTGGAATGCTCAAGGAGGGGTCTATATACTCTACACCCCTAAGATGGGCAAAAATTAGTTCTCATATTGCTTTGTCGCGATTAGTGTTAAACTATTGACGCTTGAATAAGTACACTCGAGCCCTATTTTGGTTGTTTTTTTCTTAATATAATCTATACTAAGCCTTGTCTACTTAATTTAAGTTACTTAATAGTAAAATTAAGTAGAAACCTAAATTTTAGAAAATTCTTTTCAAAGTTAGAGTAGCTACTAACTAAAATTAGAAAATGGAGAATTTATGACCAATTGGATGGATTCATCCTAGTTTGCAAATTTTCTAAAAAATAATTTTTACAAACTAATTAACCAAAGAAAACATGGGCTTGGAGCTTAACTTATTAAAACCTTGAGGCTACCACATGGGCTTTTTCAAAAAAATTAATTATAACAATTAATTCTAAAATTTCCTTCATTTTTTTTTCTTAGATGATGAGAAAAAAATGAGAAGATACATTTCTCTATTCTATTGTTGTTCTATTTTTTTATAATTTTTTTTGGAGAAAAATATTTCATTTTAAGTTTTGTTGGTGCTCGAAGTGCGTATGTACCTACTAGTCAAGATCAAATCTACATAGTTCTATTTTTATAAAACTTTAGTGTATTTCACATTTTATTTAAGAAAAACCATCAAGTTTACATTATTAGCCAATTTATTTTTATTTAAGAAAAATCCTAGAAAACTTTAAGCTTTATTGCCCAATTGCAAAAAACCAAGGCATACCTTAGTTTTTGAAAAAAACAACTAATCAAGGTTTTATTGTTTATGAAAACAATTTTCTAAGTAACAAAATGATTTTGACAAACCCTCGGAACAACACCTTTAGAAGTACCTTCTGAGTCATATTCTAACTTGGTTTTTGAAAATTTTTTTACTTAATTTATTCTTTATGAACCCAAAAATCATTTTCATTTTTCATTTATTTTAGTTATTCTAAAATAAAAATCTAATATGGGCTCTAATCATTCCCAAGTGGTAGTCAGACTAATTCGCTCAAAAGCTACACTATTTTATTTATTTTAATTATGACACACAAAAAATGCCAAAAAAAAAGCATTTTAATTATTTTGTTCTATTTAAAGATATTGTAATAAATGCTAAAGTTAAAAAAAAAAAGACTACTTCTTTTATTTTATTTTAAAAAATTCAATAAAAGTCAAAATCATTCTTTTGCCACATTTTATTTTTTTTCCTTTTGTTTTTTTGTTTTTCAAACAAGTAATCGTTCCCAAGTAGTAGTCAGACTACTTCACTCAAAAGTTACACTATTTTATTTATTTTAATTATGATACACAAAAAATGCCCAAAAAAAAGCATTTTAATTATTTTGTTCTATTTAAAGATATTGTAATAAATGCTAAAGTTAAAAAAAAAAAAAAAAGACTGCTTCTTTTATTTTATTTTAAAAAATTCAATAAAAGTCAAAATCATTCTTTTGCCACTTTTTATTTTTCTTCCTTTTGTTTTTTGTTTTTCAAACAAGACATGATAAGTAATAGGCAGCTAATCAGATCCAAGATGGATCATATACGAATAGTAGTTAAAGCCAATAGCACTCCTAGGGTTCCCTCATTTGGGATCTCTAGAGAAGAGGATCAAGTTAGCCCTTACTAATAACTTGATGCACTATCTCTCCTCAACCCTTCAAGCGTAATGCGGCAAAAGGAAGAAAAATCCATGAACTAACCTCATCGTCTCCACTCTATAAGAACCAGGAGATCATCCTCAGTTTTGAGGGGAGATAGGATAAATATGAGGCCCGAACTAAGAACAATTGCACTCTTTGGCTCCTTTCTTAGTTTTCTTATATCTAGTTCCCTAGAACCATAAGAATTTTTACTTAGAATGGGATTCCAACTTAACATCCTTTGAGATTTTGAGAAGAATTCCAAATTGAAAAAACAAAAAAGATATAGCCGAAGCATCATTAGTTTTGTGGCACGGCACAAAATATGCCATTTTACTAAATTTGTTGACTACCACCATGATAAAATCTTTTCCTCGTGCTGTCTTCTACAATCTAAAAAACAAAATCCACACTCAAGTTTTCCTATGGTTTAGTCAATATAGGTGATGATATAACTTTCCCTTGTCAAATATATATAGAATTGTGATTACATTTGGTTTTAGTTTAAATAATACGAAGTTCACTTCAAAACAAACCCTAATTTTCAATCTTAATTTGATCTGTTTTAATTAGTTTTCAATACAAATCTTTAATATATTATAAAATCTTTAAATTTCCATTAAAAAAAAAATTGGCCTTGATTTGATGAGATTCGATCAAATCTGTTGAACTTATCTCGTTTCTCTCTCCATCCTCTCCTTGACCTTGTCCAAAGGTTGAAGGTGATGCATGCCTAGCTTCATACATGCTAGTGCATGCTTTACAAGCACCTAGTGAAAAACACATCCATTTATTTTCCCAATTTCACCTATTTTTTCATTTAATAATTTTCTCCTTATTATTTCTTTCTTTTCCTTTTTTCTTTTTCAAAATTTCTCTCTTTATTTATATTTCTATTTTTTTTTTTGGTACTTTAGTGGACCTGGCAAAATTTATAAAAAAAAATAAAAAAAGGAAAAAGTAGAGGGCAAAAATAGGGTGTCTATAGAATGCCTTAAAGTTGCTTAGTACCACTATTTCACCAAATGCTTTTAGTTGCATCATCTAGTCAAGATGATGCTAGATGGTTATCTATTTAGTTATTTATTTTTGCCAAGATGCTAGGTGGTTATTGAAGTTTATTTCCTTGATTATAATAAATTTTTCTTAGAAAGTTAAAATTCTCACCTTATTTCTTTTCTTTAGATCCATACGAAACACTCCACTATTATTTATATAGTTGTTTACCAAATATCAATTAAATATTGAAGTATTTACAAGTGGGAATATATAAAAGAGTGGAAGGAGAAAAATAATTTCAAGTTTCACTATTCTACAACAATTGAAAATATTCCATTGTTGATTATTAAGAAAAAAACATTTGGTAATGATTAGGAATTGTAGCAATAAAAAAACACCTAAAAGCTATTCACCGTTATTCTTGAAGGAAATTTATATCTAAATATTGTTCATAATGTTGTTTATTCTTTAATCAACAAGTCATACCAAACATGATCTATATCTATGTTTATTTATATTATTAAAGTGAAAGTATCTTTTGGTGTCCTTTTCAATATGATTGAATTGCTCGAAAAACATTAGTTATCTGATTTTAAATTTATCAAAAAGCCCCTAAATGCTTAATAATGTTAATAAATCTCCAAGAGGTCAAATTTATTGCATTGAAAAATTATACATATAAAACTGGTATCTTTCCAAAATTTGATTCCACTAATAAAAAAATCATCCACTAAAATAGCAATTTCCTATCATAGCTCCAACTTTAATAGTCCATTCATCATATTTTCTATTATAAAGCAATTAACATATGATTAGTATTATTGTTAATATGGTAAAAAATCATGGGCTAAAATGGCATAAATACTTCTTCTATGGATAATTGTAAAAGTTTAAATGAATTTCTTTTTCTTCCTTTTCATCTTTCATCCAGTATATGAGTCACCCCTCATAATATTACTATTAGCTTTGTTTTCCTCTTTTCTTTTTATTTTTCATAATAAATATTATTAAGAGGTCTAGATTTTTTTTTTATTGCACATATTTCTCGAATGTGTTACTTGCTAACATTATCTAAATTGAAAAGCTTGTGGACGGTAGAAGATTAAGTCACAATCACTGAAACCATTAGGAAAAAGAATGAAAGGAAAAATGTAATATCCCATAAATCAGCAATCAAAACATGAACATCTAAGTATTAGGATAAAACATTGTTCTTGTACGATTAGTGTCAATAGTGGATTTAGGGCATTTAGGAAAATAAACCAATTAAACTAAAAACTTACGAGTGACATGATAACCTTAATTTAGAAATTCGCGTACGTTTGAAAGTCCATAATATAATAAGAATTTCAAGAACATAATCAAAATAGTAAGAAATTATTCTCTATGAGATCCTAAAATCGTATTTAGGATAATCGTACTTAAATTTAGAACTTTTAGGAAAACTTATCCAATTAAGTCAAAACTTTATAACTAAGTTAAAAAAGTTAGTTGAAATGATTCAGTAAGATTAGATTTCAAAAATAATGACCAAAAATCCTAAATTTAGCCTTAAAAATGTGATTATTCAATATCGTATAAAAATGTTAGAAACCTTTAAAATCGAGCTTGGAATGCAATGAGAACTTAGAGATAACTTAATTAGGTAATAAAAGAAAATAATATAGCATAATATATTATATAAGTATACACGTATTTTTATGATTATAACCGGTATATATAATAAATATACTTTTAAATTAACTTAAAATTATGTAATTATGCATAATGAGCGATAAAATTACAAAATTAAATAAGAAAAGTATCATAAAAATAAAAGATATTCTAGAAACATGATTACACGTATATTAGTACTTAGTATATGTATGATATATATAGAACATATACTCATATATTAACAAAATCATTAAATACTAATATAAAATACCAAAATAGCCTAAAATATCAACTAAAAATTTAAAAGAAAAATAAGAAACAACTTGGAATATAATTAGATTAAACGTGGAGCACCTTAAAAAGAATAACCAATTGCATCAAAAGTAAATAAACAAAAAATTGACACATCACACATGTAAATTCCTTAAAAGAATAGATAAATAAATAAAAAATAATTACTTAATAGCTAAGGAAAAAATCAACTAACCTAAACTGCTATAAATAGGACTGCTAGGACTAAATTATACACTTTAGACACTTAGGGGATTTTTGGAAAAATTAATAAAAATTAGAAAATAAAATTAGAAAAATAGGGAATTACTAAGATAAGCTAGAAATCGAACCAAAGGAGAGTCTGCTATGGAACCCGACTGATCACCACTAATCAATGATGCATTTTGGCCATCTAACAGCCCCTCTCCGACCAACGGTGGTTGGAGCTCCGATGAACTTAGGTAAGTTTTAGCCTTGTTTTTCTTTATTTTCGAAAAAATATTAAATTAATTAGGAAAATCTAAAAAAATTAATTCCTAGGTTATTTTAGACTTATTTTCATTTAGTAAATTTATTTTTACAAAATTAGGAATATTTAATATACTTGCTAAATAAATGTACTATTCACCTAAAATTTGAAATTCAAAATAAATATACTAGATGATGTAGTTTCTAACTCAAAATTTTTTTGTAAAATACATCCGATATATAGATAATTGCTATGTAGCCCAATTTTTTATTTGAGTATTTTTAATATTTATTGTATTTTTTTGCCTAAAAATAACTCGAAATTAGGTTGAAAAATGTGAAATCAATAGGATTTATGAAATTAAATGGTGAAATTGAGCTATACTGATTTCTAATAAAGTATAATGATGTTAGGATAGGTTGAAAATAATTTTGTGCAAAAAGAATCAAATTTGGGTAATTAAGTGTAATTTAGGGGTAAAATCATAATTTTGAATATATAGGTAATGAATCGATAATATGAAACTAAGTGATGACTAAATTTCTCATATTTTTAGGAGTCTATAAAAATTTTTGGAGAATTATTTGGTAAATTGAGCTATTTATTACAAATTTATATAATAAAATAGCTTAAATAACAAATGGATACCCAATTTTAGTAATAAGAGGTTAAAATATGGTAAATAGTTAAATAAAAACTATCTATATGTGTACTGGTCAAATTGGATAAAAAGCATATATTTAATGATATTTTAATAATCAAGATACGTTATAAGGTTGTTAGGGTTAGATAATACCTATATTATGGGTTATATTGATAAATTAGGTAAAATATAGTTTAATAACATAAATTACGTATAATACGATAATATTTGATTAGATATGTATAACTATATTAAAAACTCGAATTACTTATTAAAAGTTATCTCTAAAAATAAGACTTATAATACGTGTCGTTAAATTTGTATGAACCCAATGATACTATTTTTACTAAAATAGAAAAATCTTAGATAATATAACCTATAACTTTATAATATTACTACAATGTACATATTATGATAATCCTACTAAAATTGAAACATGATTTAACCAATTAAAAGTACGTTTCGATATGATTAAAATAATATAATTACGTATATTATTAATAATTAATAATTTAACTCGATATATATATAATATAATAAAACTATATATTATTATGATAATATACTATATATATATATATAATCATTTTAGATATAATCCTAATATTTTCATAATTATTACAAAAACTGAATATAGGTTTTGTATATATAGGGCCTCCCTATAATCAAACCATTGATGATACAAGTTTTCAAAAGTGAGCATTAAGACAGGTAAGTGGGATCAATGTTTTACAGCATTTTGATATATTATTTCAAAATATCTGGGGATTTTAGTATATATTAGCTTGTGATTGTAGTTAGCTGTTTGTGTGTATGTAATGTTTGTGGTTAGGTTTTGATTTGCTGTAATAGAAGCTAAGCTCCATGATATTGTTGTTCTATGAATATTATCATACTTGAATTATTTAAGCTTAGTTGATCACCTTAAGAATAAACTAATTCAAACTCGGCTTAACATCTAACTTGATATGTATCACAACCTACTAAGGGTAACGACTAGGATTTTCGGGCCAAACATGAACTTCCTTTGATGAGCATAGCTGAAATAGTCCTTTCCCCACCCTTACTCAAACTAAGTGATAGGAGAGAAGGTCATGGAATATTAGGGGCCATGGTTTAAAGGTAGTCACGGGAGGAAGATGTTCTCCATTGCACAAGCTCTAATTTGGTTTCGATTCGTAAAGTGCACGATGTCAATCTCCTCATCCCAGATTAAAGCAGGCATAATTTCTTTAATTTTACAATGGGCTGAATAATATCTTACAATAGCATTTGCTTGTACATGCATTACATCTAACCAACTTAATTGAAAACCCTATTTGTGATGTGCTGAATACATACTTCTATCTTCACCCCACTTACTGAGCAAGTTATCACTCATTCCTCTATATTTTCTTTTATAGGTCTCAAATAGATTACAAGTGCATATCCAACAATAGAACACTAGTAAACTGGGACGAGGAGTGAGATCTAACAAGAAATAGCTGGTTATTACTCTTACTATTAACTTTTTATCTTTTAAGAAAAACTTCACAGGACTTCTCAAAGGGCTTGCTAGTTTTCAATATTTTAGTCTGTATGTGAAATGATAAATACCTATAGGATTTACTACCACTCTTTTATAAAGTTAAATTATAAATTTATCATTACAAATTATTTCAAAGAATTACCCCATAGGTTTCTATCAAACAAGTATCAAATTTGATGCTTCAAAAGAGTAAGATCAAGTACACCCAGTGTAAACTAGGTCTAGGATAGCAACTGTAAAAATAATTTCCATCTTAGGATAGCTCACACAGCGAGACTGTTACAACTTCACCTTTTCAAGGCATGACAAAAAACATATTTAGTAACTAAGGCATAGTAGATGTTATTTCCTAAAAACTTACATACATAAGCTAAAAATACACAATAAATTAACTATAAAGGAAAATAACTTACTTGTTTATCTATGCTAATTGCAATGAGTCACAATATTTGCAAACACAGAAAAAAAATAATAATAACCATTACATGTTTAATTTGTAAGAATGAAGGGTCTAAAGTTAAAAAAAAATAAAAAAATAAACTTGCTTATAGTAGAAATTAAATGCTCCACAAACTTTTTGAATTTTCTTCATCAATCATTCAGCCTTTTGTATTGAGCCTTTGCATTTTTCATTTATGATAATTGTAAGAAATATTTCAGCAGTTTTTAAGAGGGAAACATCCCAATATTAGAGCTATATTTATCTTTACTTACATCAATCGAGTGTAGAATGAGTACAAACCTTTGACAACTGCAAGAATGTCCCTCCAATAGGCTTTTTTATTTTTTTTTCCAAACTATTGATTAGAAGGTAGTCCTGATGGAATTATTTTATTGTTACTTTTTATTGTTACTTTTGATAGGGATATATATCTATGATTGGTAAATTAAAAAGAAAAATTATTTACTTAGTTATGAAAAGTACTTTCCTGCTATAAGCTCCCTTACAAACACCACCACCATCCCTCCCCCTCGGGTTTTGCCTTTTTTCTTTTTTCTTTTTTTTTTCTTTTTTTTTTTTTTTTTTTGTCTATAGTGATTGTTGCTACTTGCTTAATTAAATTACCAATCAAAGTAAGATACACATTGCACATGTGTGCAGCATAGTAATGGTAATACAAAAAGTTTTAATTTAGTAATGAATTTGACATGTTAAAAGTTCACGTGGTAAATTGAGCTCTCAACCATCATTTAGATAGTATTTGCAACATTATCCGCTTACAAATGTACATTAAATTAAATAAATCCAATTACACCAATTTTCTATTCTATTAACAGCGCTCGAGGTGACCTGAAAACCCAAAGTTTCCTGATGATCTTAGAAGCTCTCTAATGGGTGCCGTGATAACCATTGCGAGAAGGAGAATAATATCAACTATGTTATGCATGTAAAAAAGTGCACTGGTTGGTCTTCTTTGACCAATATCGTAATCAAAGGGAGGTGATTCGGCTAGTCATGCTAAAAATAAAATTCTGTTTTCTAATTTATATGTTCAATATAATTAGGGTAATATATCATATCATATCTGTGGAGATCCAATGTATATGAAAGGCATCATATCAAGCATTTTTAATAGACATTCCCATGATCTCCTAACTCTAAAGGGAAATGAGAATATATATAGGCCTAGGAGTGTGACCCTGTCGTCAACACGTTTTCCCTTTCTTCGGATTCTGACTAAACAGGATATGGCGGCTACCCTTTTAGGTTTTCTTGATGACCAATCATTATATGTGAGAATTAAGGTATATTTGCATATGCATGAAATGCAGCAAGAAAATAGTATTACTTGATTCATTTATCCCTTCGCAAGCTACATATATGACTTAATACCTTTTTTCTTTCTTTTTTTTTTCCCTTCCTTGAGGTTCATTTTGGAATAATTTATGTGGTCGAATCCTACATGCATTTCAAACAAAATAAGACAAGAATCGGTACATGAATGAAGCCCGTGTGCATCCGATGGTGGAGCCAGGTGGATGCCATGATTTTCTGGAAGCATTAACGTAGAGATCTATTCCATATTTTAATTTGCCATATATAAATGAAACTCGTGTACATTCGATGGTGGAGCCAGGTGGATGCAATGATTTCATGGAAGCATTAATGTAGAAATCTTTTGCCATATCTTAATTTGGATCTAATGTCTGGTTTGGTATTTTCTAAGAGAAGGAATCTGCGGAATTTTCCAACATGGGACTCCGCATGTTTTGTAATATAATCAAAAGAGTAGGTTTTGGTTAAGAATATCGAAAAAATAATTATATGAATTGACTCTTCAAGTCATAAGCTGTAACATATGATGAGTGACTAACGAATGGTAATACATTAATAAAAGTATTGCTATACTTACCATATTTTAAATAATTTATGATCGGATCATAATGAATTTAATCTACAATGGAATTTTCTTTTGAATAAATTAATTCAAGCCTAGTAATTTGTTTAGCGCTTCTTACATCCAATTACACTAAACGTTGTTTAATAAGTTTAAACTAACGTGGCTATGTAAATACTGCTGCATGAACAAAATTATAGATGTAGATGCTCTGTTATAAAGTGGGAAGCTCATTATATTTTCCTATCTTTCGAGTTTGGAAAAAACTTTCCCTTTCCTTTTTATGATTCTTCTTAAAATATATGGAGCTCTCTAGGTCATATTTTGCAACTCATACTTCCATGTCAATTTCTTTAAAGTAGATGCAGATAAGATCAACATTTTTCTAATCAACTCTAGACATCACATTTCCCCAGTTCTACTCATAAAATTGTACATATAGAGATGACTTCCTATCAATACCATTCTTAGTTATGAGTGATAATCATCATGCATTGATTAGGCATGAGTTAAAGGAAAATGCTACATCATTTTACTGTCATTCTTACTAATCGTGGTTGGACCAACTAAAATATGCAGACTCATGTGAGACCCAATTAAAGTAGGCTTGGACTTCGACTCCTATTCCTTGATACCTACAAAAAGCCTCCTATAGATATGGCTACGGGTGCCTTTCGATGCTCAAGTTAATAAGGAAGACTAAGAGAAGAGGAGACAAACACTAAGGACCTAAGAGACCGTAGTCACCAAGTGTGTATATAATGTGTCAAACTTCAATTCAAGAGAGAAAGGGAAGAGAAATGTTCTTAGAGAGTGTAAAGTGTCCCTGCTTTCTGGCACCTCTTATGTAGGTTACCTAGACACGTGGCGATCAAGAGTTCGCTCGTATTAGCTACTGGCAGGCAGTGTGCTCTACAGTAATGACTGAGCTTCACTCTAGGTGGCATGTTGTGGTCAACCAAACCACTAAATCTACAACTCAGTGATTCGATAGGAGCAAGGGCTATTAGGTGTACTGGCTCTACCATTGATATCAGACACTTATTAATGAGTTGCAGTAGATAATAGGTGCTAAAGACAAAAGTGAGGATAAGATGCTAAGAAAGAGATCGGATAATACTCAATTAGGGAACGAGTTAAGCTTTGAACCTATACTAGATAGTTGATGCATGCTGGCTCAACAATCGACGAGTGACCTACTTGGATGGGTGTTATTTGGCTTATCAAGCAAGTTACAATGTAGAAGACGAGCTCGCTAATAGCTTGTGTGTTTCTTACATAAGCACATGGCCTCATAAAGGGGGTCACCAAGTAATTGATAAGCTCATAGATCATTCGCATGATAGGTCTTTATGATGGGCCTAACTTGTTGGGCCTTGGTTCAGGCGAAAATCGAGTGTTAACACTTATCCCCCCACTCTCCTCGTTATCCAATGCTAAAGAGAGTAATCCATGCAAGGTAACCAAGCTAAGGCTAAGCTATCTATTCTTCTAAGTAGGGGACTAGTTTAGCTACTTGGAGTCATGGCTGATAATACTTCTAGTTAGGCTCATCTTCTCATACATTGGGTTACTGCATCATTGATGTGATCGATGGGCTACTCAATGTGTCATGATGGTTATCCTTGGAAAATGTAACATGCATTAATGGCTCATAAAGAGCGGCTACGTACGTGAGGTGATCCATTGTAAAGCTATGTCATGAATCCATGTATAGGGATCAATCGGGGCCTTTAGTTGAGGGAGTAGGGCATGTAGACGGCTGAGGTTTAATGCATGTCCTTTCGTAGGCTTATGCCTTAAGAGTGGGAGAAACCATTCACCTTCTCCCCTTGTTTGTCTATATAAAGAGGGGGGAGGGGGGCTTGGGGGAGGCTTTGTTTACTTAGGGGAAACTCTGCCAAAATTCCCACTTATGAGGTAAATGTATTTCACCATGTGCTTCCATTCTTAGCTGATCATTCATGATGGGTGATCAGAGTACGACCAATAACCAAAGTGAGTCCTCCCTTCTTTCTATTTTAAGGGAGGTAGATGAAGGTTATGAGGGCTTGTCCCAAGCAAGGGGTAGTAACCCTCTTCACCCCAAAACGGCGATGGCAGCAAGGGAAGAATATGAGGTGATACTATCCTAATAGGAGAGGAGGGAATGCATGTAGCTACGTCCTTATGATGTGTACCCCTCGAATGGCAAGGAGGACAACATTGGGCGGTTGTTGTGAACAACTAGCGAAAACAAACATGCATGTTGTCAAGTTCCTTATATGGTAAGTGAAGAGAAGTTAAGGCTAGTTAGTCAGGCAGTGGAGGCAGTGCCTAGGTGGTGAATAGAGGTGTCCATGGGTAGGTAGCAAGCTTATAATATAGGGAACGAGCGATTGTTCAGTATTAACGTAAAGGTGTTCAAGCTCAATCTTCAACTCCCCTTTTGTGGATTTCCTTTTGGAGTTTTTTCAATATTTCAAAGTTTCACTAGGTAATCTTAATGCAAATGTATAGATTCAGCTACTCACGTTTAAGGCATTGTGCATTTAGGAGTTGCAACGGCTGACTACGTAACTATTTAGGCATTTCTTCTCAATGGATGGGTATACATTACCACCCAAGGCAAAGATCTAAGTATTTTTTATAAGCCACCAAATAAGGTTGAAGGATGGAAGGAGTTATTCTATCATGTTCATACTCCCAAGCCACTAGATTTCCCAATCAAGTAGAGATGACCTATTCATGGAAGGAAGTTGAGGTCTTTAAGAGATGAGGATATAATGACCAGTATTAAGCTATTGAATTTGGTAGGATGGAGAAAATTGAACACTTTATTGATATGACAAAAGTATAAGGATAGTACGCCATTATTTGTGATGGAGATAAGTATTTGTTATGATTGGTCGAGGAGGGGCTTGGTTTTCTGCTACCACATTGCCTCATTGTTGGAGTGGAGGGAATTGGGCTACTCATCCTCGGCTTAGTAAGTGCCTTATCTTTTCTTCAGTTTGTTTTCCTAATGAGTTTATTGGTTCTTTTGTAGCTTTGGAAATAGCCACAGAGAGAGTAAAGGCAAAGCTATTGGCTATGTAGACAAAGTAGCTCAAGAGTGCATTGAAGCATAAGAAGAGGAAACAACCCACATTGGAAGGGGACTTTATGGCCCCTAGAGTGCCATTTGGGGCTTTAGGGCTAAGCTAAAGGGCATTTGGTGAGGGTCCTATTCAGGAGGTTCAAACCAGGGTTGCAATTGCTACACAAAGGCCCCTAGTAGTACGTATTCAGGTGGATACAAATCGGAAGAGCTTCAAGGGAACCCTTAAAGATGCTACTACGCATGCTACCAAGATCCCTGATGATGAGGACATCTAACCTTTCGTCCATCATCAAAGGCAAGCAACTCTTATGCAGCCTGCAAATCAACCTACCTAGAGGTTTATGTAGTTACAAAAGCGATTCGAGAGATTGGTTACAAGTTAAAATGACGTTAAGGCCTTAATGAAGTTGCTAAGGAGGAATAATGAGGTAAACTACTCGAATGTTTCTATCTAAGTGCTTGGTTTTGGTTTTATTATTGACTATGTATTGTCTTTGTAGCTATATAACTTGCTTGACTTCATTCTTGCATACAACTGGTCATTCCTTCTGTTGGAAGGAAATTAACCGAGGGCTGAGGTTGATAAGCTTCAGAAGGTACTAGAAGAGAAGAAGAAGATGTGTAGCGACTTAGCCATCACATTTAGCAACTTAGAAAGCCAACACATAAAGCTCCTCTATCAAGTGGGCAAGCTAAAGGGTGACCTAAAGGTGGCCAAGGAATCCAGCAAAAGTACTAAGGATAAACTAACAACTAAGCTTAAGGTAAGGGGAGAAGAGCTGGAGAAAGTGTGGGCTGAGTTTGCTAAGAGAGAGTTCGAGCTCTTGAAAGGCAAAGGGTTTTCTACTAAGGTCAAACAAGATATCTTTGTAGAGACCTTGGAAGGCCATCACCACAACTGGACATACAATGGCGGAGGATTTGCAAAAATAAGTTCGGCAGAAAATGCCTGATGCAAAATTATCCTTCTTACATTGGTTGGATGAACCTGAGGTTACTATTAAAGGTAGGCTGGGTGGTGAGTCATTTAGTAACTGGTTAAGAGCTTCCAATAGTGACTTAAATGTAGACCTTGAAGAGGGGCATGGTGATGAGCAGGGTAAGTAAGAGCAGCGAAGCAACAGCAGTAACAGGAGCAGCAAGTTGAGGATGCTTAGGGACATCTTCAGACTTTTTCTTTCTTTCTTGTAGCTAATATAGGGATGTATCCCCATTTCTAATTTCACTTTTTGTAATCTATTTCTTGTAGGGGTCGGAGTGCTGACCTACCTTCATGTAATTGTGGTAGACTCTAATCAATGAAATCTCTTTGTAATTTTCTTTGATAGTCTTTCTATTTGCCTTGGTTGCTACTTCTCATGTTTTTACTATTATCACGTGCTTAAACTTTATTCATTTTTTGTCTATTGTATTGAAGGAGATGTTTTTTGAGCAGACCTAGGTACCCTATTTCCTCATAAGATTACCTGAATTCTGAGCAAACTTGTGCCTACTCGCTAATATTTCTTTGTAACCTTACTCAATTACTAGTATGTCATTGCTTTGCACTCATCCTTGATTTTTTTTTTTAAGTGTTTTGTGCTTACAACAATGCTTTCTCGTAGGTTGAGGTACTGTATCTCCTAAGTAGATTGTAATTGATTGGGTCCATGTAAAGGCTCGGTGTCATTGGGCAATGAGCTCACCAAAGTAGATCTTGTGATGATGTCATAGGATCTCTAGGGTAAATCTTTGCTGACATAAGTCATCTTATCAATAAAGTTCATTTCATGCAACGTGCGTTCATGATAGGTGGAGCGCCTTGGGTAAAGAGCCTTCTAGAAGACATTTAATCAGCGTATGGCACATCATTAATTTCTCAAGCATCGCTTAGGTTCTTAATATGTTAGGGTCTCACGACCGTTGATACGTGTATGGTTAGGGTTGCCTCATGGCTTCTATATAAAGGGTGTGTAGGTCCTTACTTTGCTACTCCAAATATCCAAACAACTTAATGGGGTTTAGGTAAGAGCTACCATAAGCGTATCCAAGGTGATCATGTTGAGGGATGGAGTGCTCAAGCTAAGGAGGGGGTCATCTTTAACCTCTTCCTTTATGTTGTAATCATAAGGCATAGATAGTTGCTCGATAGTGGTAGGTAAATCTCGAGCAGTGATCAGGAGGTGTGCATCACCTTTGTATCCTCCCTTCTTTATGTCTCAAAAATGCCGAGTAAGGGGTAGGGGGGATGGGCTCAGGCACTAGGTACTGCTTGTCTATGGTAGTCTCATTGTGGAGGGCACTCATCTACTTTTACATATACTATCCTAAATGACCCCTAGCAAACGAAGGTGGCCAAGTGACTATGGAGGCAAAGTAGGTCTTTTCTACCCCCCTAACCTGTAGACTAAGGCAGTCATGGGGAATCCTTTACTTCATGAGTCCTCTAGTTCACTCTAGGTGAAGCATCGACTTTCGTTTGTTGTTAACAGGCCTTGGCAACTTAGCACTCTATGTAGAGTAGTTGGACTAGCTGTCTACACTGCTACTTTTATGGAAGAGAGGCTTTAGAAGGTAAAATAAGGACCTTCTAATAGGAATCAACTTGTTAGATTAGTCATATATAGCCAAGCTGAAGGACTACAAGGACTCACACAAAGAATACTAGCTTGAATCCCCATCCAAGATGATTACTCTTATACTAACATATACCTTTCACATTTCTACCTACCTGAATACCACGCTCTAGTATAGACTAACACAATTCCTTTGCTTTTGAGTAGAAGTGTTGACTAACTAAGTAACCCCATCCATTACCAAGCTTGTATCATGATCCAATTAGTTTCTAAGCCGACCAATGTCAGACCTCTATCCAAGCTGAGCTGTGAGATACCCAACCTGAAGAGGAATCTAAACATCCTTTAGTGACTAAGTTCTGACCTAAACCAGATTAGGTCTACTCTAACCATTGACTCCTTTCTTGACTTCATATGAATTATTCTATATAAAGGTCAAGCTAGCTCAATAAATGCTTCAATAGAGACCAGTTGTATCCCAGATCACCAACCACAATGAGATAGTGTCTTCTAGCACAATATTCTAAAAAGATTCCTTACTTTTTTCAATATAGAATATTCTTTGTCTCTTTTACTCTTTTTAGTATGTTTCATGTATTTAATTTGTAAATTACCCTTTTGTCTTTTCATGTATGTATTATAACCCTAGTTGGGTGAATATATAAACCCTCATTTACTTGTACATAGAAATTATCACCTTTCATTATTGAATACAAACATTATTCCTTGAGAACACTCAGTCATGTCTTCTCTCTTATCTAACTTTTTTAGCAAGAGTTAGTGGCAAGCAACCTTAGTATTACTTTTGTGTGTCATATTGAGTGTTAGGATTAAGCTAAGTAGGATCTGCTGGTGTGTCATAACTAGTTAGTAACCATTCAAATTTGCTAAACCCCCTTTTATTTCTTTGTTTCTTGTTCATTATGGTGTGCCCTTCGTATGTATGCCCCTAGAGACACATCAGCTTCACTAATATCAAAGCATTGTTCTAAGAGTGAGCGTGTGAAGTTACAATGAAGTTTTGGTTCGTACTTACTTTTAGTAGCTGCTGTGCTCCTTTAGTAACTGCTAAAGTATGTTTGAGTGAAGTAATTTTTAAAGTTATAAGCTGTGTAGTGAGGTTCATGGATTGGTAAGTGTTGCTCTTGTTGTTCATTTCTATTATATTCAAGTAAGTGTTAGGTGTTAGAGTTCTTAGAGTATGTTAATAGGGTTTTAGGTTGTGAGGAGAAGAGTTTGTTAGGTATTGTGTTGTCAATCTATTGGAGAAGTATTATACTATGTTGGATTCAAGTGTTCAAGGTGTTATTGGTAACCTGAGTAGTGGTGCTCATGTTGGTCAAGATCAAAATGGTAGTAATACCCCTAAGTCAGTTAATAATAAACTTGACCAACTCACCAATCATGTTAAGAGTGTAGTTACTGCAATGCAAGACAACAAGTGGCAACTATAGGGTATACACATCACAACCCACTTGTGAATGTTCCTAAGAGACCATATGGCTAAGGTAACCGAGCTAATCACTCAGTTCAACCTCATCAGCTAAAGGAGTTACGAATTGAGTTGTTAAACGAAGGCTAAAGTTAGAGGAGATTGAGGAGGATGTTGAGAATGTGGATTTAGAGAATGATGGAGAAGAAGAAGAAGAAGAGGTTGAATATTACTAGACATAAGAGTGAGGATGCTAAGCTCCTCGAAGGTTTGACAATGTCAAGATCCAAATCCTACCCTTCAGTGGAAGTAGAGATGTAGATGAATATTTAAAGTGAGAAGAGAAGGTGGAGATCATGGGTATACAAATGCCATTAAGGTTTGACTTGCTGCACTTGAGTTATTTGGATATACTATCATGTGATGGAAGAATCTAAATGTAGTTAGAGCAAGAGATGGTCGACGAGGTGTGCAAACTTGGGAAGACATGAAGAGACTATTGAGGGGAAGATTACTCAAGACTTACCTATAAGATACCTTTTCTAAGTTACAAAAGCTTTATCAAGGAAACCAATCTATTGATGACTATTTAAGAGAATTTTAGATGCTGATGATTCAAGCAAATGTGGATGAACCTAAGGCTCGCATAGTATTAAGGTTTATTTTTGGACTCAAATGTGAGATTCACAACATTGTGGAAGTATAGAGGTTCCATACATTGGAGGAGGCCATTAAACTAGCAAAGAGGGTTGAAAAGCAGAAGAGAAATGCTTCGAGCTGACCCGAGCAAACTTTTTCCCTGACTCCTATTCCATATCATCTTGCTCATGCCAAGTTAAGGAAAAACACGACCTACCTGATGATGGTTGAGTAGGTTACAAGAGCCAAGTTAAGGATAGGCTAACCTCGAGGACATATGAGAAAGAATAGACCTCTGGATGGAAGACAAACGAGGTGAAATGATTTAAATGCTTAGGTTTTAGACACATGGCTACTGAGTGTCTAAACTGACATGTCATGGTGCTCCGAGGAGATGTAATGGATAACACCATCAAGAGTGAACCAAAAGAAGAGAGAATACTAGAAAAGTTGAAGCCAAGGAAGAAGAGGAGACTTATGTCTACGCTAACTAGGGAGAAGTGATAACCTTAGTACTGAGATGAGTGTTGAGCTCCTTGTTGAGCTTCAAGGAAGACTAGAGAGAGAATTTATTCCATATAAAGTGTACCATTAAGGGACATTTATGTACCATCATTGTAGATGGAGGGAGATGCACAACATCGTTGTACAATCCTTCGTGTAAAACTTAGGACTGTTGGCCTCTAAGTACCCCCAACCTTATAAGTTACATTGACTTCATGATAAGGGTATTTTATATGTTACTGAATAAGTAACTGTAGCTTTTAATGTTGGGAATATGTATAGGGATGAAGTGGTGTGTGATGTCGTCCCTATGGGAGCTTTACATTTGTTATTTAGATGACTTTAGTTGTTTGACTAGCGTGTTACTCACGATGGATACAAGAATACCTATGCCTTTTTCAAGGATGAAAAGAAGATCATACTACAACCCATGACACTAGCTTAAGTGAATAAGACCCATAACTATCCTACCCAAGCTAGTAAGAAGAAAGCTTTAGTAATGAGCTGAAGAGAGCTCCAAGCTACTAAGAGGACCAATGATCCTATGTTTCTATTGATTAGAAGACTATTGGAGTTGAGAGATCTTGAAGATGTTCTTGATGAGATCCGTAGATTGATTGATTAATTTTCTAACTTACTCCCCAAAGAATTACCTAAGGAACTACCCCTAATCCAAGGCATTAAACATTGTATTAATCTATAACTATGCGCATCTTTGCTAAACCGACTTACCTACAGAATAAATCCTGAGCCAGCTGCTGAGCTGAAAAGGTAAGTGGATGAATTGATAGAGTGAGGTTCTATAAGGGAGAGCACAAGTCCTTATGCTATACTAACTTTACTCATCCCAGAGAAGGATGCCTTATAATACATGTGCATCGACAACCAAGCTATCAACCGTATCACTGTCAAGTACAAGTATCCAATACCAAAGCTTAATGACATGTTTGATGAGTCATATGGTGCTTGGATATCTATGAAGATTGATATCCAAAGTAGCTACCATTAAATTTGCATGAAACTTAGTGATGAATGGAAGACTACTTTCAAGATGAGGCATGGTCTCTATGAATGGTTGGTTATGCCATTTGAGCTTACAAATGCTTCAGGTACATTTATGTGGCTTATGAACCATGTGATGCATTTGCTGATTGGAATATGTGTGGTTATGTGCTTTAATGACATATTAGTATGCATAATTGACATGAACAACCATATTTAACATCCCCAAGCTATTTTTGACATTCTACATGCTAAGAAGTTGTATAGGAACCTAAAAAAGTATATGTTTTGTCAAAGTGAAGTTTCCTTTCTTAGGTATGTAGTATCTAAAGTTAAAATCCGAGAAAATGAGGAAAAGGTCTAAACTATTTTCGAATGGCCGATACTAGAGAATATCATTAAAGTACGAATTTTTCATGGTCTTGCTTCTTTCTATAGGCAATTCATTAAAAACTTTAGTACAATTGTAACCCCCTTAGTTGAATTGACAAAGAAGAGTGATAAATTTCAATGGAATAAAAGGGCTGAGTAAAGTTTTAGGGAAATGAAGGAAAAGCTCACTATTGCTCCTATCTTGTCCTTACTAGATTTTAACAAGCCATTTGAATTGGTATGCAATGCATCAAGCATTGACATTGGTGTAGTTTTGATGTGGGAACATCAACCAGTTGCTTACCATAGTGAGAAGCTTAATGGTGCTGCATTGAACTACTCAGTGTATGAGAAGGAGTTATACTCTCTCTTCCGAGCTCTTATTGTTTAGTAACACTATCTGTTACCTCAATAATTTGTGATACATACGGACCATGAGTCCTTGAAGCATCTTAGGAGTTAGAACAAACTTTCAAAAAGGTAAGTGAAGTGGTTAAAATTTATGGAAGGTTTTTCTTATATGATCTAACATAAGAAGAGTAGTATTTGATGAGAAATAGCCTCCGACTACATCCAAGCCGAGGCAAACCTATCCGAAGCCGAGACCTATCAATGCTTACTAAGGCCGAGCTGAAGCTAAAAGGATAAGAGGAAGATAAACACTCGGCATTAAGAATGTCATCAACCGAGGTACCGAGATACCGCAAGGCCGAGTACTCAAGACCAAAGAACCACTAAACAAGGCATCAAGAGACTCTCACTAACTGATTCTATTACTCGATGATTGTGGGTTGACTTCTCTGGTGTCTCTACAAAGCTACGCGAGACTTTTGGGACTCCTTCTCGAACCCGTACATCTAATTGCCGACCCCATCCAGTTCAGTTACTACTCCTTCCAGGACATGCCGAGTAATTGCATGCCAAGTGACTGCATGCCGACTTCCCCTATAGAATGCACAGTTTTATATTCTTGTACATGTTTTCCTTTATTTTATTTATGGGCCTAATTCTTTAGGGTTTAAGGCCTTATATATTATTTATAGTTTAGCCACTAGAGTTTAGGACTTGTTATAAATAGCAACATCTATAAACATCAAAGATATATGTCAATATATGAAAATAAGACATAAAGTATATTCCTACGTTTTGGAATCTTTCCCTTTTTGAGTAAGGCTACTCTTGAGCTAACATTACTGGATTATCGAGTGTAGATCAAACTCTTTAATCGTTCCCGTGTTCTTATCAATCTTGTCCTTAAGATTGGCGAACCCCTTTATTTGAGCGAGTTAATGACTCATATCTAACTCTCATTTGAATCCCCAAGTGACATTTAGTGATCATGAGTTGTATCGAACCCTATTTCGAGCTGAAACCCCTGATTATGTTTGTGTCTTAGTAAGTTATGTCTATTCATATTCACCATAAAAAAACCTTCTTGTTCCTCGTAACCATTTCTTTTGGAATCCCAAATACCCATTCCGGGTTCCCAACCTACTACCGTTGATCCGTATCATCTTTAGTATCAGATCTTTGGGGAGACATGCATGTTAGTGTTCTTCAAAGTTTGATTCATGGTTTGTACATCTCTGTTAATCATTTTTTTGTAGTGTAACGTGTTGTTCATAGTAGTCATGTTTGTCAATAGTAAGTAGCTATGGAAGCTAAGTAGTAGTTGTTTTTGGGTTATTGTAATTGTGTTTTGTTGTTGTTTGATTTTTCTAGAAAATCACTATACGGACAAGAATGTCAGAAGACAGTGTCAACAACACTGGTGATAGTCCTTGTGGAAGTTTCAGACGATGTGTTGATAACTTAGAATATTAGATCTAGAATCTCACTAATTCTATCCAGGAGCTTACTAGTTTAGTTAGAGGCCATAGACGTAATGACCGAGAAGAAAGAAAGGAGCGAACACCCACTAGTAGAAGTGGTTCTATTAAGCTTGATAATGATGAACGATAGCCGAGAAGAGCTATTAAGCTAAGAAGAAGAGAACCGCGGCCAAGAAGAGATGTGGCTGAGCAGAGCTCTAATAGAAGTGGCCGAACAGAAGTGAATTGACTAGCTCAAAATGCAAAGGATGAACCCCGAGCACCTGGTCGAGAACTTAACAATGTTAAGCAGAAACTTCCAACCTTCAGTAGAAGTAGCCGACTTGAAGAATTCCTTAACTAGGTTCCTAGAGTCAAGAAGTTGTTCGAGTGCTACGAATGTGATGAATGAACAAAGGTTAAGTTGGCTTCATTATCCCATGTTGAATATGCAAGCGTTTAGTGGGATAAGTTGGTTGCCAAGCAAGATGCTAAAGAAGAAGAGCCGATCAGAACTTGGAGGCTTATGAAGTCTAATGAACTAGCACTTTGTGCTAACTTACTTCAAGCAGGAGATGCTCTATGCTTTCTAGCACCTTAGATAAGGTCGAAACACTATCGAAGGGTACTTACAAGAGTTCAAAATCTTAATGATGAGATGTGAGATTGCTAAACCACAGGGCCACAACATTGCCAGGTTCATAAGTGGACTCTGAGAAGAAATTGCCAACATAGTTGAATTACAGCCATTCAACTCTCTGGATGAGCAAATTAGTTTGGCATTAAGAGTAAAGAAACAGAAGAGAAGAAGGCATCAGAGGCCAACTAGCTAACCTCAATAAGGCAACCTTGAGCCTGAGAGGAATGCCTAAAGAAGGCAAGAAAAGAAGATGGAGAAAGGAGAACCTATCCGACCTATCCATGCCGAGAAAGAGAAGGCACTCAGCAACAAGACCCGAAAAATGAAGTACTTCAAATACTCAGGCTATAGACACATTGCTTCTTAATGTTCAAATAAAAGGGTCATGGTCTTGAAAGGTGAAGGACCCAATGCCCAAATAGAAAGTTAGAGTGATAGGAGTTTGAAAGACTAGTTGATAAAAGAAGATGTCTATCTCGAAGACTAAGATAAACTCTTAGCTACGGCTATACAAGCTAACCTAAAGGTAGATCCTGGACAAAGGAAAATTTATTTCATATGCGATGCTTAGTGAATGGGAGGACCTTTTTCTTGGTTATTGATGGAGGTAGCTGTACCAACATCATTTCTGCCGGGTTAGTAGAAAAGATGAAATTGCCGACCTACCTACACCCCCTTATGGATTGAAATGGTTTAATGACAAGGGTGTGGTCCATGTGCATAAAAGAACGTAGATCACATTCAAGGCAAGGTAGTATGAGGATGAGATCAACTTTGCATGGTACCTATGAATGCCGCAAATCTACTTCTTCGCCAGCCATGGGAATTTGATCAGAAAGTGATTCATGACGGATTCCTCAACAGTTATACTGTTCAAAAGGATGGGAAGAGCTATCTCTTAACTCTTATGAGCATTGAGGAAATCCAGAGACACTCAGCAAGCATGGTAAAGCGAAAAGGAAGAAGGAGCTTATTCGGCATCTCGACCTGTGCTCAACACTTAACATCGAGGATGACATCCTTTCAGACCAACGGTAATGATGGAAATCAACCTCTGATTACATCCAAGCCAAGGCAAACCTATTCAAAGCTGAGGCCTATCAATGCTTACCCAAGCCGAGCTGAAGCTAGAAGGATGAGAGGAAGGAAGATAAACACTCAACATCAAGACCATCATCAATCGAGGTGCTAAGATACCACAAGGCTGAGTACTTAAGACCAAAGAACCACTCGACAAGGCATTGAGAGACTCATATTGATTGATTCTAACACTTGGTAATTGTGGGCTGACCTCTCTGGTGTCTCGACGAAGCCATACTAAATTCTAAGACTTCTTCCTGAACCCATACATCCAACTACCGACCCAGTCTAGTTCAAATACTACTCCTTCTAAGACACACTGAGTAACTACATGTCAACTTTCCCTATAAAATGCACAGTTTTGTATTCTTGTACATGTTTTCCTTTATTTTATTTATAGGCCTAATTCTTTAAAGTTTAAGGCCTTGTACATTATTTACAATTTTGCCACTAGGGTTTAGGATATGCTATAAATAGTAACATCTATAAACATCAAAGATATACGTCAACATACAAAAATAAGACAAAAAGTATATTCCAGCGTTTTAGAATCTTTTCCTTTTTGAGCAAGGTTGCTCTTAAGTTAGCATTACTGGATTATCGAGTATAGATCAAACTCTTTAATCATCCCCATGTTCTTATTGATCTTGTCCTTAAGATTGTAGTGAACTCCTTCATGTAAGCGAGTTAGTGAGTTGTATCTAACTCTCATTTGAATCTTAAGCGACATTTAGTGTTCGTAAGTTGTATCAAACCCTATTTCGAGCTCAAACCCATGATTATGTTTATGTTTTGGTGAGTTATATCCATTTGCATTCACCATCAAAAACCTTCCTGTTCCTTATAACCATTTCTTTTGGAATCCTAAATACCCATTCTGAGTTCTCGACCCACTACCATTGATTTGTATTAGTGTTGATATAGTCACAGATGCCTTGTCACAATGAAAAATCTTGCTAACCACCCTACTGACCAAATTATTAAGATTTTCCCTTATCACCAAGCCATTTGACTACAACCCCCATTTTAGTCCTACTCTTAAGCAATGTAAAGGAGTTACTATTGGAGGATATTACCTCAAAGATGGCTATCTATTCAAGGAAAGAATGTTGTGTATACCGAGTTGTTCCATGCACAAACTGTTGGTTAGAGAGGCTTATAGTGGTAAATTATCTGGTCATTTTAGAGAGACCAAAATAGGCAACCTGTTTAAAGAAAACTTTTACTAGCTTGATTTGGCCAAAGATGTTCATAAGGTAATCGATAATTGTGAAATTTGCAAAAGGGCTAAGGGAAAAAGAGAGCCACATGAAGAGTATATGCCCTTACCTACACCAACCTCACCTTAGGCCAACCTTAGCATGAACTTTATCCTAAGATTGTTCCAAACATCTAGAGGAAGACTCAATCTTTGTTATAGTGGACCGCTTTAGCAAAATGGCATACTTCATTTTGTACCATCATACTACCGATGCTTTACATATTGCTAATTTGTTTTTGCAAAAAGTTATCCCACTACATGGAGTACCAAATACAATTGTTTCAAATCAGGACACCAAATTCTTGAGCTATTTTTGGAAGACTTTCTAAAGAAGACTTGGGACTAAACTTATATTTAGCTTTAGTAGCCACCATCAAACTGATGGCCAGACTAAAGTAATGAGTAAAACGCTAGGCAATTCACTTCAAGCTATCATAGGAAAGAATTTAAAAGATTAGGATTTGTGTCTATTAGTCATGGAATTCACATTCAATCAAATTGTCCATAAAACCACTAGGAAGACTCCTTTTAAGATCATCTATGGCCTCAATCCCACTATTCCCTTAGATCTAATCGGTACCCCTACAATTGTTGAAGAGAGTAAATTTAGAGTCACTTGAGCCTAAGAAATACAAGAACTACATTAGTCTGTGGCAAGGAAGATCGCCAAGTTGAATCGACATCAATAAGACATCGATAATCGTAGCCATTAAACTGATTGTTTCAAACCAGGTGACTTAGTATCGATATATCTCAATTGAAAACAATTCCTGTACTTGAAATAGAACAAGCTATCTCTATGAGCTGATGGTCCATTTAAAGTCCTAAAGAAGATCAATCAGAATGCCTACCAGATTAAATTACTCGAGAACTATGGTGTTTCCTCTACCTTCAATGTATCCGACCTAACTCCCTACCAACTTAAAGAAGACCCAGCATAAGCAAAAATAAGGTAAGAGCAAGAGACCTCTTTGGATTTGAGGGAAAATCTTTCCAACCCTCAAGAAAATTATAAGAATCAACTTGTTGGACCAATCACATGCAGCCAAGTTAGAGGACTACAACAACATGCATAAGAATACTAGCTTGAAACCCCCTTCAAGATGAGGAATCTTATCTTGAGACCCAACTTTCACATTTCTACCAACCCAAATACTAAGCTCTAGTATAGATTGACATAATTCCCAAGCTTCTAAGTAGAAGTGCTAACTTACCAAGGAACCCCTAACCATTACCAAGCTCACATCATGTTCCAATTAGTTTCCAAGCTGACTAACCTTAAACCTTTGTTCAAGCTAAGCTACGAGATACTCGACCTAAAGAGGAATCTAAACATTCTTTAGTGACCAAGCTCTGACTTGAACAAGATTCAGTCTATGCTAAATGTTGACTCCTTTCTTGACTTCATTCGAATTGAATTATATAAAGGCCAAGTCACCTTAAGATATGCTCCAGTAAAGATTAGTTGCATCCTACATAGCTAGCTATCACGTGACATGTGTCTTTTGGCACAATATTCTAGAAGGATTCTTTACTTTTTTTCGTATAGATTATTCTGTTTCCTTTACCCTTTTTACTGTGTTTCATGTATTCTATTTGTAAGTCCCCCTTTTTTCTTTTCATATATATATTATAACACTAATGGAGTGGGTATATAAATCCCCATTTTACTTATATGCAAACATTATCACCTTTCATTATTGAATACAGACATTACTTCTTCTTGAGAACACTCAATCATGTCTTCTTCCTTATCTAGCTCCTTTAGCAAGAGTTAATGGCAAGTAACCCTAGTATTCCATTCATGTGTCATATCAAGTGTTAGGATTAAGAAAAGTAGGATTTGCCATTGTATCCTATCCAATTGTTAGCCATTTAGATTTTCTAAACTCTCTTTTATTTGTTTGTTTCTTGTTTGTTATGGCACGGCCTCCATGTATACAATCCCATAGATGTATCCCCTTTACTTGGAGGTCGAGTGTCGTTGAGACCCCTAAAGCTTAGAGCTCGATTCTGCAGAAGCATAGGAAAGTAGTCATAGCTATCCCTTCAGAGGTTGTGGGTCGAGTTGAAGTTGAGGGAGTTCCTCATGTAGAAGAGCTCTAAATGGGAAGCTAAGTCAAAATTGAGAGTGGCCATTCTAGTTAGGCACATTAGCATAGTATAGAAAGTAGTGACATGATTTAGTATCGCTTATTTTTCTTTCTAGATGTAATCGGTGTTGGTATATCGACCCATCGAACCTTGTACTTTGCTATTTTAACAAAATAAAGTTCTTCTTTTCTACTTATCGTTCGTTGTTTGCTCATTTTATTTCTCTTTGATTCTCACTATTCAATTCAACTTAAAGTTGTGTTTAATAATTATCATAATAATGTCTTAACTAGACAAGTGCTTATGGATGAAAATTGACTTGGCGTTAGGGGCTCAATGTAGATTAGTGCTTGAGTAGAGTGCCCATGGTGTTAGTATAGGAACTAACTTAAGCAAGTTTGAGGATGAAATTTGACCTAAGGTTGATGGCTCAATGTAGAACAATGCCCAAGAAGGATGCCCATGACAGTAAAGTAGGGAATAACTTAAGTAAAGCTTAGGAATGAAAATCAACCTAAGGTTAGGGGCTTGATGTAGATCGATGCTCAAGAAGGGTGCCTACAACATTAGTATAGGAACTAACTTAGGCAAAACTTAGGGATGAAAGTTGACCCAAGGTTAGGGGCACGATGTAAATCGATGCTTGAGAAGGTTGCCCGTAGCGTTATTATAGCAACTAACTTGGGCAAAACTTAAGGATGAAAATCAACCTAAGTTTAGGGGCTCAATGTAGATCAATGCCTTTGCATGTTTCTACAGTGTTAGTGTCAAGACTAATGAAGGAAGGTGTTTTCAGTGATGGACATCAACTCGAGGTTATGACGTTGCATGGGCAAGCATTGCACAAATGCGCAAGAAGTAGGAAAGGAAGAGATACACATGCAAGAAACTTCATCGACTCATTCCATGCAACCATGGTTACAAAATTCTTTTGATTCTCATTGTTGTATTTAAGAAAAATACGGTCTTAGGTTCTAAGCATTCCACACCCTAAGGATAGATCGTCCTTCCAATGTCTCAAGCTTGTAAGCACCTTTTCCCACATCATCGACCACTCATATAAGGTCTTTTCGGTTAGGGACAAGCTTACCCTACCCTTTTTTTAAGCCAACAGCCTTTAACCTTCTATACACTAAGTTTCCGATGTTGAAAACCTTATGTAGGACACTACGATTGTAGTATCAGGTGGCTCACTGTTGATAAGCCATCATACTTGCTCATGTAGCATCACGAACCTCGTTAATAGTATCAAGGTTTACTTGTAAGGCCATATGGTTAACATTGATGTTGAAGTGCTAAGTCTCACTGGTTAGTAATTCCAATTCAATTGAGAGGATGACTTTTGTTCCAAATGAGAGATGGAATGGGGTTTCTCCAATAAAGTTCCTAAAGTATGTTCGGAAGCTCGTTAGCCTACCTACCTCCTACTTACTCTACCCTCTTGTTTAGATTGTTGAGGATTATCTTATTGATAATCTCAACCTAGCCGTTGGTTTAAGGGTAAGCTACCAAGGTGTAGTATAATATGATGTTATGCCTATTGTAAAAGCCTCTAAAACGATCGCTGTCAAATTGCCTCCCATTATCAGTGATCAACTTCTATTATATGGTACTCCAAAGCAAGATAGTATATGGGTGAGCACAAATCCTTCGGTAACTTGGGCTATGATGGTTACTACAACCAATGCCTCTACCTACTTAATGAAGTAATCCACTACTACTAACATGAATTATCGACCCGCCGAGGCTTTTGGGAAGGGACCAAGGATGTCTAATCCCACTACACAAATGGCCATGGCCTTATCAAAGGATGTAACTCTGAATTGGGGGCGTAAGTGATTAGTGCATGCTTTTAGCAAAAATGGCATCTCTAAACCATGGTCATGGCATCCTCCTTCATTGTTGGCCAATAATAACCCAATCGAAGCGCTCAATGGTATAGTGCTTAGGACTAGATGTGATTGCTACAAATCCTTACATGAAGCTCCTTGAGCACCCTGGTGCCCTCTTACGTCCGGAGGCATTTGAAGAATGGAGTGCTATGTCCTCATCTATAGAGTACATTAATGATCAATGTATAGTTAGCTAAAGCATGACCCAACTTGTTCGCCTCTAATTGTTCCTTAGGTAATATCCTTGTCTTAAGGTACTATATAAGGGTATCCATCTAAGAGAGCTCAGGGGTTACTTTTTTCATTTGGGTGACTTGTTACTGTTGTACCTTTGTACTTCTCTCGGGGAGATACTATATAAAGAGTGGCATATCACAATCATGTAACGTAAGGATGGCAAATGAAGCTATCATATATAATTTGTCTGGCTCTACATTTTCTACTCGAGGATCTTGTTGTTCCCAAGAAGTGAATTCCACAAGAAAGCCTTACACTAAATGTAAGTACTTAGCCACTATTTCACCCTTAATCTCGTATTCTCTCTTGACTTACTGTACAACCAGCATAGAGTTTAAGTATATGTTGAGTTTTTTTACTCCAATGCCTTTGGCAATTTTTAAGCCAGCAATGAGTGCCTCATATTTGGCTTCATTGTTACTTATTACGAAACCAAACCTTAAGGCATAGAGAATCTTTATTTTATACAAGCCTTGTAATGTGATATTGATCCCATTCGCCCCCTTAACAAAGGAGTTATTGATGTGAAGTGTCCATATGGGTATGGTGAGCTCAAGTTTAGGCTTGTCCTCTTCGGTGTATTCTGCTATGAAGTTCATAAGGACTTGTGCCTTGTTTCCCTATCTTGGGCAAAACTGTACTCCATGGATGTTGAGCCCAAGAGAGTACTTCATCATGTGACCTGAAGTGTTGGGCCTCTACAAAGCAGTTCTTTGTAAGACGTCCATCAAGATGGCCACTAGATGCAATAAGAAGTAAGGCTTAAGCTTTCAAGCTGCAATGACAAACATAAGGGTGAACTTTTCTATTTTGATGTATTTAAGCTCTAGCCCTTGGAGGATGTAACTAACGAAGTAGACTAATCAGTAGTCATGGCCTTCAACTCGAACGAGTACTGAAGATAATGCTTTATCACTAACCGTGTAGTATAAGTATAATTCTTCTCTAGGTAATGGTTTGGAGAGTACAGGTGGTGCTACCAAGAATTTCATCAACTCTTAGAAAGGTCGTTGACATTTTAGTGTCTAATTGAACTCAGTGCGATGTTTAAGCAAATGAAAAAATTATGCACATTTGTTGATGCTTCGAGAGGTGAAGCATTAAGGGCGACTATCCTTCTATTAGTCATTAGACCTCCTTGATTTTGGTCAAGGCTTGTATGTCCTAGATTGCTTTGATCTTGTTAGGATTAGCTTCTATCCCCCTCTCTATGACCATTAAACCAAGGAATTTTCTTGATGCAACCTCGAAGATGTACTTTTGAGCGTTGAGTTTCATTTGGAGTCAGCGAAAGGTTTAGAAGATCTCCTAGAGGTCGTCGATGTGGTCACTTCTTGCTCTTAGCAATCATGTTGTCAACGTAGAACTCAATGTCCTGGCCTATTTATGGCTTGAAGATGTAGGTAACTAGCCTTTGATATGTAGCTCCAATATTTTTTAAATTGAAGGGCATTACTTTGTAGCAATAGGTCCTAAAGTCTGTAACAAAGGATGTGTCGACTTCATCTTAGGGAGCCATTCGAATCTAGTTATATCCTAAATAGGTATCCATGAACTTGAGAAGTGAGTGGCCAAATGTCGAGTCGATGAGTTGGTCTATACATAGTAAGGGAAAGCAATCCTTAGGGCATGCCTTCTTGAGGTCCGTGTAGTCGACATACATGCACCACTTTTCATTTGCTTTGAGCCATCTTTGGTAAATAAGCATATCGAATTTTGTAATGCTTGGTCGGCCAAGGATGGCATTGTATAGTGACTATATGTCGACAACGACAAAGTCTATCGACTAGGTGGCGATGTGTTCGTTGTCACTTAGTCGAATGGGCAAGCTCATGATTCCTTTAGCAAGCACTGGTTTGTCACCTCAAAACCCTCTAAGGCTATGTTTGTATGATTGAAGGGGCTCATTGAGCTATTATTTCATTTGCTTAAAGGTGCTGTAAAAGAGTATATCTGCCAAACTCTCACTATCGACAAACATTTTAGAGACGTCAAAGTACCCAATTTCAACATTAATGATGAGTGTGTCATTGTCAGGGAAGTCAATTTCCTGCTTGTCAATATCTATATAAGTTATGGCTGTGTCAGTCTTTAGCTTCTTATTTCTTACAATGTGAACCTCATGTTTGGCTATAAGGTTATATCACTTAATAAGAGGCCGAGGTCATCGAATATGGTGTTGATCTACCCTTGCAATCCCTTGTAGTTCTATTCATCTATGGGGGCATTGGCCTACTAATTGTGATGTTGTTGTTAGTTATCTACTTAGTGACATTGGGTTGGCCATTAGATTTGGTTTTTCTTGTCTACAACAAAGTAGTCAATGTAGCCTTTGCAAATAAGGCCATGGACAACATTCTTAAGATGGCGGCATCCATCAATGTTGTATCCATATACTCTGTGGTAGTTACAGTACCTTCCTAAATTTATTACCTCTAGCATTTCGGGAATGCTAGATGGTCTCAGGAGTTTCTCTCGGACCTCGTATATGATTTCGCCAAGTGGTTAGGTTAGGAATGTGTAATTTGTGTAGCTTTAGAATTTGTACCTTTACTTCTCATGCTTTTCTCATACAAAGGGTTGTAGTCTAGGACTATAAGGTCCTAGACAGTCATTTGCTATAATGCACTTGTTATTTTCCACTTCAGAGCGAGCTCAAATGGCATCTTCTTAAGCTATGTGTTTCTTGGAAACTTTCATAAATTCATCTAAGGATTCAAGATTATCTAATGACACTACATTGAAGAGCTTTCTATTAGGATCTATGCTTGTTTGGAATGCCTACAAAGCCATTCCCCTATCTAGCTTGGCAACTTGCAACTTTGTTTGGTTGAAGCACTCGAGGTATGCTCATAGGCTTTCGTTGGGGTGCTACCTCACATTATAGAGGGAGTAGTATCTTCGTAAGACTTAGGAACTAAGGAAGTATTGTTAGAATCTGCTTCTTAGGTCGTTAAATGAAGTGATAAATACCTCGAAGAGGGTGTTAAACTAAAGTAAGGTAGCTTTCACTAAGGTGCTAAGGAAGGCTTTGCACATTATAGCATTTGAGAATTTGTAGAGACTCATGATTGTCTGAGAGTGGAGAAGGTGGTCATCTAGATCAATAATGCCATCGTCGGTATTGAGAGATGGTAACCTTATGGCTATAGGGAGCATTTCCTTAAGGATTAAAGAGATGAATGGGCTCCTTGTCAATGTAGAATGCAATGCCCATGTGGACAATTTAACTTTTTTCTAGTCACATACGCTAGAGGCATGGTAGATGTTCTCATTGAGTTCATCCATGTTCATGTTTTTGTAGTCTTTTAGCGACAACCTTGGTGATAGGCTATCGACAAGCTTACTTGTCACTATAAAATCGCTTTTCGTGTGTGTTTTGCTATGGTTGCAGTTCAACCATTCACACAGGTCTTCGTGCTATTGCTGATCGTGCTGAATTTGTTCTTGCGAATGTGCAAGGTATATGTTGTGTAGGTCATCATTTTTTCGACTCTTACTCCTCAATATCTGCAAAAAAAACCCCTATGGGTGTAACCTCAGCGACCCTCCAACACTCTAGTTAATAAGGTGGGCCAAGAGAAAGGGAGATAAGCACTAAGGACTAAAGGGATCGTACTCACCAAGTGTATATATAATGTGTCAAACTTCAGTTATGAAGAGAAGGGGAAGAGAAATATTCTCAAAGAATGTAAAGTGTCCTTATCTCCTAGTGCTTGGCACCTTTTATGCAAGTTACATGGATACGTAACGATTAAGGGTTCACTCGTACTAGCCATTGGTAGGTAATGCGCTTCACAATAAAGACTAAGCTTAGCTATAGTTAACATATTGTGGTCGACCAAACCACCAAATCTATAGCTCAGTGATTTGACAAGAGCAAGGGCTACTGGGTGTATTATCCTTACCACGAATGTCAAATGCTCATTAATGAGCTGTAATAAAGAGTAGGCACTAAAGACAAAAGCCGAGCTGAGATGCAAAGGAAGGGATCAGCTAATACTCAATCGGGGGCAAGTTGAGCTTTGGATCTACGCTAGATGGTTGATGTATGTCGACTTGACAATTGAGGAGTGACTTGCTCAAACAGATGTTATTTAGCTTGTCAAGCAAGTCCTAACGTAAAGGACGGGCTTGCCAACAACTCGTGTTTCTTGTGCGAGCACGTGGCCTCACAAAGGAGGTCACCGAGTGATTGATAAGCTCATAACTTGTTTACATGATAGGCCTTCATAATGGGCCTCACTTGTTGGCATTGGTCTAGATGAAGATTGGGTATCACTAATTCTCAAATAATAAATTCAAAATGATCCATGAATCAGCTAGTTACGAGATGTAAGTATAGCACTAAGCATTAGAATCTATTGGATTTCATAATCTTCTTAATTTTATATGGTTAAGTTCCACACTATATATTAAATGTTTTGTAATAGGTTATTTCGATACTAAATTTTTTAAATTTGCCTCTAGAGTGGTAGACTAAGAAGTAAACATTCTAAAACATATATTTAAGCTTACCATATGTTTTAGCTTTTAGAGTACCTATAATTTTTTATTATATGTAGGCAGCTTTTATTTATCAATCTTGTAAAGTATCAACGATAAATACAATAGAGTTTGACATAGAGAAATAGAAATTTGACATCCATGAAGTTATGTCTTAATGGTAAATCACTTAGCTTAGAATGTCAAATTACTTTGATTTAATCCTCATTTGGAGCGAGAACAAAGAAGATTACTCATCTTCTTAATCCTGAAGGGCATGTAAGGACTCGGTGTGCTACTTTTGAGTCATCACAAGTAATTACTGTCCCCCTCCCCTTACCTGACATAAAAAACTAAAAAAAAAAAAAAAAAAGGCACATTGTAATAGAAACCTAACTAGCTATATTCTAGGCATATTCTTTAATAAAATTGTCAAATATGTGAATACTTGAAAAATAATCCCATTTGACATCCCAACTTAAGCTACTATTGTAGTTTAGCTTTTTAAGCTTATTTTATTTCAAAGTTATTATGTGGTTTTCAAAATGAAACATCATTTATTATCGTTTATCATTAAGCAACATTAAACTTGTAAAATATTATAAAGTTAGACATAAACTCTACAGTATTCTTAGGAAAAAAAAAATGCATGTTACACAAGGGTTTTTCTTTTCCTTATCTTTTTCTTTTTTTCCCTAAATAAACTCCTAATGTAGTTTGAATCTTTAGGTTTTATAAAATACAATTTATTTTTTAAGGAGTTTGAGTGAGCCTTATAAAACAAATTCTGATCATACTCATTCCCTAATCTCTAACATTTTCAAATTGGTTATAGTGGATATCATGGGTATAACTCATGGATGAACCCTTGGTGGTCCAGTAGCCATATGCAATGATGTAATTGCAAAAAGCCTCATATGGCATTGCTAGTGAGAGCCCTCTAACACTCACATTAGTGAGAAGAGTATTTGAGCTCCAAAGAGTATGACAGTAAGTAAATTAAGGGAGTTTTCAAGAGGTTCTAAGATCCTTTACCTACTAGCTATCCTTCCTATTTATAGGTTAAGAAGGTTTACCTATTCAGACACATGATAAGAGAGGACTGGCTAGAATGAAAACTAAGGAGGTAGTACTATCAATACGAGCAAAGACTTCAACCCTTTTGCCGATTGGTAGGAGCTTGGAGGATTAGCCTATCCTATCAATAAGAGGTAGCTTCCTTAGCCTAACGACTAGTTTATAAGCTGTGTGTCGTAGTTATTTGGCATTTAATGAAAAGAAAGAAAGAGATCATGAGAGTAACGAGCCTAGTCATGCTAAAGAGTAGGCTTTACGAAGGCTATCTAAGCTGAAGGCAAGCTTTCCCCTGGTAGTTGGAAGGCAAAACCCTAAGTCTATGGGGAAGGACCCCTAAGTGCTCCTCTAAGTGCTTAGGGTTTGGTCCAACCTATAGGCAAACGGTTCCTTAGTCATCCAACCACAAGGAGGACATTAGTAGGTGTTTAGTGATTGGGGATCGTCTATAGAGTTTGCTAGTGACTAGGGCCAAGTAAACGACTTAAGAGTACATCCCCAGCAAATCGACATACTTAGTGGAAGGGTTCATTAGGTTGAGGTGAGAAATGTTCCTGGCCATGTGGACCAAACTCATTGGTGGGCTTTGCACCTTTAGAGCCTTAGGCCAAAAGGTGATCATCAACACAAATAAACCTTAGCACGTAAGGAAAGATGATTCATCAACACTAATGCATTATGAGTTGCATGTCTAGATGAATAATAGATAAGTACTACTAATATTTAGCACACATTAAAGATGATGGGCATTTTTTTTTTAATTTAAAAAGAAAATATCTTTCACGTGTTAAACTTTTATAGATACCTATGTGCAATTCACACCACTAATTTATTCACATGGTGTATAAATATTATTAAAGCTTTTCCATACTTAAAACATCACAATTCTTTCTTAGCAAAAAGTATAAGACCCTATTCACATAACTCCTTTCCACCAACTACAAAACCACCATGGAAGGTCAAAATATCATCACCACTTAAGCATGTATATACAAAGTCAACTCAAAACCAATCATGCATCAATTGAACCGTTGGAGTGAATTATCACACACTATGTTTTGACTTGTGCAATTGTGATAGAGGTTGGTATATGAGTGCATGCCATTCTTGTTAGGAGTGAAGGTGATGTGCATAGTATCCAATTAAACATTTAAACTAAGCAGCAAGAGAAGGAAAAAAAAGGCCAAAGTAGCCGAAAGCACCCACAAACAAATGATAAGGCTCTCTGTGGTCTTAGTCTTCCCAATTTTCCATTTTCCCATAAAACGATTTCCTGTTCCTAGTTTCCTTTCTTAACCAAAGACCACCTTTTCTTATTTTTTCTTTTCTCCTTTGATGAATTACATTATATACATATATATGTATATTGTAAATATAGCCTTTCTATTTACTACATGTACGTTCTTACTATTTATCTTTAAAATAGATACTTTTAAAATCCATTCCATTATTTTACCTTAGATTAAATAATTCTAAAAATTATTAAATATGATTTTTTTAATTAATTTTTCAAAGGAAAATATGATTTAAGTAGGGATTGAAAAGTACTTTTCAAAGATTTGGGATCTACATGGCTTAATTCTAAAAATAATTGAGTTAAGGGCACACAGAGGAATGATACGAGAACATATTTACAATTTATCTTAAATTTTATAAGATGGATTGGTCATACATGGATATGGTCAAACTAAGAAAACATAACAAAAGCATAAATCATTGTATCTATACATAATTAATTTTTCTTTTGGCTTTTTCATAAAGCTAAGTCACACTTCCCAGGTTAAGAGTGTATGGGTACACTTAACAACGACAATGTAATTGTAATCATTTATTTCATTTTATTAGTATCGTACATGATTTTATACCATATCTATACGGTGTGTCCTATGTAGAATTTATGCATTAACCATATGAATCGATCAGTTCAATTATATGTACCATGTTTGTATTTTAAATTTTTCTCTTGGAACTAAAGAAACAAAATCCCTCCTAGATTAAATACTGTCTTCATTCATCTATGACCTAGAATAGATCCAAAGAAACAGATGTTGCCATCTTTTTCAGTTATCCTACTTGCAGAAAATCAACATCCGGAACCAATGGATGAAAATGGAATTATACAAAGAACTTGAATATATTCCTCATACGTACCCCAAAAAAGGCCTAGCTATCACCTAGTTTTCTTATCAGAATATGACGAAAAAGCAAGAAATTCTATTAAAACATTCTTATTTATATTTTCTGCTAGGTTTACTAGGATATAACAATAAGAGCAAACATGTCCTTTTCCTGGGATAAAGTAAGTTCTTGATGGTTCTTATACCTAACCAATACGCTGCAATTATAAAAGAGAGGTTCCTTATTAATGGACTAAAAACGACTAAGCTTTTAATAAATCAACCACAATCTCTAGTGGAAAACCTAATACTCTGTTTTAGGGAAAAGAATGGTTTTCCTTTCTAATTAACCCATAAAGGCAAGAGATAAGGCTTTGAGTTGGTGTTTTGCCCTTTACAGTGTGAAAAGGAAAAAGTCCTAGTCCTGTCAATTTTCTAGGGTTTTTCTTTACTTTATTTCTTTATAATTTACTACCCAAAGTGGAATTCTGCGAGTTTATCCAAATGTCACAACCCTACATAAGCACACGGTTTCTATAAATAAGCTGTTATTATGTTACAATTTGCAAACGATGAAGCGTTTTGGTAGTTGGCTAGTACTTGGGGCATACGTAGCTATGTCAACTTAAAAGGTTAAAGATTTATATCTTGGCAATTTTATTTATTGGAGGGGTAACGGAACTCGTTGCGAATTAAGCCGTGATTAGGAATTAGATCCGTCTGCTAAAAATATCATTGGGAGGCAAAATAAATACATACAAGGAGATAAAAACTTTTACAGTTATTTTTAAATAAGTCATTAATGTTTTATGAGAGTTAAATAAGTACCGATTTATAGTCTTAACTCTGAATATTAAGTTTTAAATGTCTTAAATAAATCAAATAAAGAATTCTTTCTCTTGACAATTTAGGTTTAAGTCATTGGGGGATCACATCTAAATTTTGTCGTTATACTCATAATATAGCTTATCCTAATCTATTCTGACGCTATCCTCGAACTCTAAATCAGTCTTTACATATTTACCACATATCCGAATATTTCCTATATAAAGGTGGGGGTGTGGTTTTAAGAAGAAAATTGGTCTACCAAAATTCCTAACATTGACATCTAAATGTTGCTGCTTTTACACTACAATATCGAACAATTAAAATTATCTAAAGTACAAATCCATCTAGATGAGGAACACTTTGGGTCAGTTACTGAATTAGACTAAGGGTCTTTTAGCGGATGCTCAATGTGGCAAACTAATAAAGTTATTGGGTATCATCACTTAAATATTTTAAGTGATATCAGTTATTTTAAAATACGAGAAATAAAACAAATTTTAAATGATGATTGGGTATTTAACTAATATGGAAAGATTAGATTTTTATTGGAATTTATATATTTTATATGTTCATATGCTTCCCTTCTTTGTCCACTCAAGCTTACAGGGTATCAGAGGCTATCTAGAATTGGTTCAAATTCCTATATGTCATTCCAACAAGTTGTGTTAGAGTCAGACCAAAAAGCCAGCTTAAGCTTAAGAAGAATAAGAAAAGGTTAAAGATGGAGAGTATCAAACCAAAATTGAATTAAGATCAAATCGAAATTAATAAAAAAAATTGAAATGTAATTTGTATTTATTTATAAAATAATAAAATTATCTATATTATTGATATATAAAAGCTAAGATTTCTTGACAATTTAATTTACTTTTATTTATTTACATTTATTTTTTATTTTTTTTATTATTTCAATATTTAATTTTTTTTTTTTTGTAAATTGATGCAATCTTTAGAGAAAATAAAAGAAAATAATATATTCTAACTTAAAAACCATTGAGTTCTATAAGATTTGGGTTATACGAGTAGGATCAATTAGGTAGAACTGAAGTCACTATTAATGGAGTCAAAAGATATTACAAGATGAATTTTGTGAATAGATTAATCTGAACCGAGTTAAACTGGATAGATCAACTTAGGTCAAATAACACTTTGATTCCAACTTTGTTGGATATCAAGTTTAAATTAAAAGCAAGTATAGATATAGTGATTTACTTCAGGTGTGGTTCTCAATTTTTGCCACAAAACCAATTGTGATAAAAATGCTACATATCAGCATTCCACTTTTCTGAACAATTTAGACCCATTAAGCACTTATACGTTGTAGCCAAAAGAGTGGCTTTACTTGGGTCCTACTCCTACCCCACTAAATGGGAACCGAAAAACAGTACATGCATCACCATTTAGCACCTACATGTGAATTCATATTTGAAGCTCCACCTGAGATGGCTTTAGTCATTCCAAAAGGTTTCAATGCTGCACTTAGCACTTTTGGCATCTTTATTTTTTGAACAAAATGGGCCATAGCATGACACCATCACGTTAATAAACTAAAGAAAAAGTGTTTTGTCTGACTCAGGATGATGTGGAAGCAGCTTAGACTACAAGGACAAGATCAAGTAAAAGACATTAAATTTACCCATCCATGGCTACCACGAGTATCACCAACTGAAAATCTTTTCTCTATATTCCACGTTTAGTTTCATAATCAACTGATTTAATGTAATAAGAGCAAAATGATTATAGGGATATTCGAACTGGTAAATTTCTACTTGATAGTATGTTATTTACTTCGAACAGTAAAAAGGTGGATATATAGACCATTAAATCACTATAATCCATTTAGTCTAACCATTAACTTCCAAATAATTTCCGATGATGTTTACAGTGTGCAGACAAGAATATTTCGGATTAGGACCTCTCTATACGGTGGCAGACTTGGCAATGGTATATGATGGATTTTATTCTTTTCAATGGAGGTTTTTTTTTTTTTTTTTCCATCCTTTTTTCTAATTTTCTTCCGAAACATAGTGGTGGAAGTGGAAATTTTGTTGTCCCATTATGTACAGAAATCATTACTTCTTACTGTTAGATGTGCCAGATGTATCGTTTTCGTGCATGGAGAAGATTCGTATAATCTTAAATCCTTACTACATCTCCAAAATTTTTGATATAGGAAAGGCAAATTTACTTTTATGTAATTATTAGAAATATTTACATATTTTTCAAAACATAGCGAAGGTGCAAAAAGAATTGTCGACAATCGTGATTTTTTTAAGTAATGTTTTTGAGTTTTTAATAACGGTTTTGAGATATGTTAAAGCACACTTTATAAAACCGAATTTTATGAAAACGCAATTCTAATAATTTGATAAATTCTTTGTAAAGGTGTTTTTGATAAATTACTTCATCTTATATTCTATCTGATTTTAGAGTACAATATAATGAAACACTGGTTCTCGATTTATAACTTTATCATAAATAACATGTGCTAGACTTAAAAGGATACTTTATTTATCAAATTAGATGCCTTTAAGCTATGTACTATTATTATTATTTTACATAAACATACTAATTTTAGTTCTATACTTTGAACTGAATCATCAAGATGTTTATTTTTACAGTTGCCTTCAAACTTTGGTAATTATATATATATATATATATATATAATTTTCATTTAGGAATTGTCAATTTTATAGTTATTTGCACCAACTGTAAAAGTAAAAAATTGTAACTCGCCACCTTTCTCGAGTAAAATCCTGGGCACACCATTATCCTTAAACGAAAATATATGAAAGAAGCAACGGTCAAAAAATGAAATAGCGGGAGGGAGTTACTCTTAGGTGTGAACTGAATTTAGTGTTAGTTTGGTGGGGCCATGACTTTGGAATTTTGAGGATGCTCGAGACAAGCAATCTCAACCTTTCGGTGTATGTTTTTGGACATTTTGGTTCAGCCACCATGCATTCAATTCCCTATATATACGTCCTTCCTCCTCCTTAATCTTTTACTTTTACTCTCCACAACATCTTCTCAACCAAAAAATAAAACAAGAAACATCTTCACTCCTCCCTCCTTAAGCTTTTGTTAGTTTGAAATTCTAAGCAAGGACCCCTTTCAAAATCTTTGTTTTTGGACAGATTTTGATTGGTTCCCTTTATCATCCTCTTTAGTGGAACAGGTTTCAGTATTCAGACAAAAATTTCCTGCACCTTTTTCGTCCATCCGGCTGCATGCTGTCACCTGTAATATTGAATACTGACATTAGAGCAGCGTTAAGTCTCGGTGCTCTTTCACTAATCCATTTGAATTACTATAATTAGTTTAAAATTGAATCTTTAAGGGGATTTTCGGGGTTAGGATTTTTCGACATAAGAAAAATTCTGGGTTCGTTTAGGACAATGTTATTGTTGTTCAAGGGGTTCATCCCATGGAAGTTTCAGTCAATTCTGAACAATAAGCCTGCTGTTGAGAAAAGTTTCTACTTTTGGAACTCGGCAAGATTGTGGGGTTGCTGTCCTTTTCACAAAATTCTTAGTTTGACTTTGCAATTTCGACATCGTTTTGCTCACTAGCATTTTCAAACTTCTATTTGAGTGGTACAATCTTACGAGGAATTTCAGAGTAGAAAAATGGGAGGAGCATCATTGCCACCCGGATTTCGTTTCCACCCTACCGATGAGGAACTGGTGGGGTATTACTTGAAAAGAAAAGTAGAGGGCTTCGAGTTCGAGTTAGAAGTGATTCCAGTAATTGATCTCTACAAGTTTGATCCATGGGAGCTTCCAGGTATATATATATATATATATATATATATATGTAGTTATGCTAATAAGACTAATCCATTCAAATTAGCCTGTGATGGTTCCCAGTTTATGTTTTGCTAGAAGTTAATAAGTTCATATAATGCTGTGTAGCTGATGGTTCCTAGTTTATGTTTTGCTAGAAGTTAATAGGTTCATATAAGGTTGTGTAGCGCGTTAAATAGAGAAGAGACTGGCATGTTCTCGTTGAAATTGTAGATGCATGAGATATGATGTCTAGGGAGGAAACTTTAATTTCGAAGGTGAATGCGAAAATCCGGTACGATTTTTGGCTTTTTAGGTCAGCATATAACTACAAGGTATTGGGAGGGGAAATCAAACATATTTCATCCTAATGAGAGAATGGTATTCAAAATAACTGGGCTATAAGGACCTTGTGATTTGGTTTTAGTTTAATTGTAAAGTTTGATATTGTCGATGCAAATTCTTTAAATTTAAAAGGTACATTTTCATTTTTTGGTGTAATCATTACTTTTCTTTTGCATTGCCTTTAAAGTACAAAGCGAACAGCAATTCCTCTACTTAATGTAACTTTTATGTCTCCAAAGGAGATTTAAGTCTGTCCTGCTTTAAAACATCCTATCATTTTGCTGTTCTTGGTATGTAATAGACAACCTTTCCTCAAAACAATGTTTGATCTCTTAATACGTGAATTGCAGATAAATCGTTTCTTCCAAACCGGGACTTGGAATGGTTCTTCTTCTGTCCAAGGGACAGAAAGTATCCGAATGGCTCCCGCACGAATAGAGCCACCAAATCTGGCTATTGGAAGGCTACAGGAAAAGATCGCAAGGTGGTTTGTCAATCTTCTGTTTGTGGTTATCGAAAGACGCTTGTATTCTATCGAGGGCGAGCTCCATTAGGTGATAGAACGGATTGGGTTATGCACGAGTATCGGCTATGTGATGATGCTGCTCAAGGACCACAAAATTTTCAGGCAATTTGAGCAACCTCATTTTCGTTCTGCCTAACCACTAAATACAAACCATAGGGTTCCAATCAGTTCAAGCTTTTAGATCAATTAGTTGTGAACTTATATCTAACATGGTATTGAAGTAGGAGGTTTTGAGATTGATACTTGCATCATTATTTGACTCCTATTTGAACTCAGACCAATCTATAAGCTTAACTATTTTTATAAATGGTTGTGGAGCAACTTTTTGATGCTGCATGCTAATACATCTCAAAGACTACACTAGATATAACTTTGTCATATGCACTGATGGTGCTTTTTTCAATCACATCAGTAACATATTTTGTGATATGGTTGCTTGATATCTCTTCAGGGAGCTTTTGCTTTGTGTCGTGTTGTGAAAAAGAATGAGCAGATACAAAAAACAAGTGAATCTCAATCAAGTAGCAAGATGGTGAGCTCAAGCAATGGGGAAGTTTCAGCCATGGATATATCAAATGATCCCTTTAGCATTTCCTCCGACATATTGCCTCAAGGAAATTTTGTGTACAATAACAGCCACTACTCATCTCCTTATGAAGCTGCACAGGGGAAAACCTCGGGAATATATTCAATGGACATCAATGATTCTGGGACCTTTATGGTCTCTCCTGATTTGATTCTTGACTCTTCAAAGGTAGAAGGTTATTTTGATCAATAAATATCAAACCACATCAGAGCTAACATTTTAAGTATGTGTGGCCATGGATATTGTTGGCACTATATTATATCTATGCATTTCCAAATATTTAACCCATCATGCCTTTTCCAGGAATATCCACAAAAACAAGAAATAGTGCCAGATTATATTCCACAATATGATTTTCCAAGCCCAATGACCTCGTGGCAGCAATATGATCATTCAGCTATCTCAACTAGTTCATCATACTCAAATTTTACAGGAGAGGTTGAACTCTCCGATGATTTTAGTCAAATTGGATGCATGCCATCCTATTCGGGCCAGGGAAACTACATGGGGCAGTATGGAAATGAGGACATGCCATATCAAGTTTATGACTACAACAGCTCATTGGGATATCCAAAACCTTTCTGAGGGTGAAAGGATTAATCGTCTGAGAGACATCTCATTTGAAGGCAAGTAAACTGGAATGGGAATCTCAAGAGCACTTAGCCGGTTTTTAGCTGCTTGAAGAAACTTCATGAATTGTGATGCATAATTCTACATGGAATGGTTTGCTTATCTTCTAGTATCGTCATCTTAAAAGGGCACATCCGTGACCATGCCTTTTAAATGTTGGTTTACGGAGTATAAAACTGTGTAAAGCCTGCACCAGATGGAAAGTGTTCCATGAAAGCTTAATTATGCATTATCTTTGAGTTCACTTTTCAGCCAAACATCCTTTCAAATTTCTGTCCATGTAGTCCTTGGATGTAGAACTCCTTGCCATGATCATTTTTATAAGATCACACCTGGGGTTGGTTTGAGTGATTGAAAGTTTCAGTCCTTATGTCATTAAGTAAGCTTTTTGTTTTCCTTGGAAGCTATAAAATGGTGTATAATAATGGTTCGCCTCAAAAGAAGATACTCCCTGTATGGATCAGCTTATGCAGCATTCAACTTGTAACAATACACGTCTTTTTGCTGTTAAGTGTTCTGCACATTTGACATAATGTGCATGAATATAAGCCTTTTCTATGAGAACATATATCATGAATATGAAAGTCCTGTTTTAAGATTGTGTAATTATCAGTTGCACCTAGCAGTTTGTCTTACTGTTTTTTCCCTTTTTTCCATTCTTTTAAGTTCTGCTCATGAATACTACTTCGTACATGTTTTGAACAACAACTTTGTCCCATAACTAATTACTTTAACTGCTAAAAAGCTAAATGAATCACATTCAGATGGCCAAAAGTCCTGTTTCAAAATTAACCATTCTAGTGATTTCTTTCAGTTGTTCCTATCATACGACTGTTTCAAGTTCTTAAAAGCATTATTCTATCAGTACACAGTATAAAAAAGTTACTTTTAAGTTTGCTTAAAATGAAATTCTATTGCAAGTTCGTTTATATATAGTCATGGTCCTTTTAGTCTCTCCATGATTTTAGTTGTTCCCACAAAATTAATCATATGAAGATATCTTTCTCGGTTATGCAAGTTTCTCAAGACCTCAAGACAACAGACAAACCGTTCCTTGACTGAGCAATATTATTCCTTGCAGGGAATTTCTCAGCCCTGGTGAAGACAGAATGGCCCTTTTGCAGCATACCGTTTGATAGGGAAAAAACGAGTATATGCCCCATCCTCGTAGACCAGGTGAGAACAAAGTACAAGTATCTTGCATATATGTACACGTACCTTGCCCTGATTTGGACCCCGAAGACCAAGTCTACAGAAGAACTTTCAACCTGGTGGGCACATCTTGGGAGCAATGTGATCCAAACATTTCTACTTCAATCCATCTTCTGAGAACCACCTCAGTAAGCCATTTCATATGTCCAAGCCAGGCAAAATATCTACAGGGACTTATGCAAGTAATTTTCCTCAATGAATTGAAGGATGAATTTTTCTAGTTTGCTCTTCATAAGTGTTGCGCCAAGGTACTGTCTAACTAAATCCAATTCTCTCTCGATATGATGCCAATGAAACAACAATACCCCAAACCCAATAAGATGTATCGCTCCCTACCACTGAGTTAAAGGGGTCCCAATTTTTGAATCAATCAAATCACTGCTATGCAGACAAGATCTCTCTAAGATCTATATATCTATTTCTGTATCTATATAATAATCTATATGTATGTATATACATATACATATCAAAATTCTAGATAATACTAATAGGCTAAAACAAGGCTGAACTTTGCAATTTGAATGAATTTGTTCAAACTAAAGTCTAATGGATGATCCTCCTGTGTCTTCTGGTCTACATTTTAAGGAACAGAAGGAGCTATCTTCCCTCTCCACAATTATCAGTCAAAAAGACATGTATGACTTACTGCTACCTGAGACAAGACAAAAGGGAAAGAAAGTCTTCTCTTTATATATTTTCATCTCGTGCCATTGTTAACTCCTTCTAAAGATACTTCAATCATGACACTGCCTTCAAACAAATAAGTGACAGCCTTTGTCCTTAACAATCATGGAATGGATTACACTAATTCATGCAAATAACCGCTACTTTACTTCAAAATCCAGTTCCTGTGTGAAGCTGCGCGTCGATGATGTCATTTCAGATAACATTGGGTGAGAACACATCAACTGTGTGTTTCACTTAGCTGCTAAAGTAACATGAAGATATTCCCTACCCACAAATCCCTTTAGGAAGATTCTCAATAAAGAAACTACACTAATGCTACTTTACAATTGATCTTTTAAAAAGACATTAGATATAGAACTCTTTCCATCTACCAACAAGTGATATTCTCCAGCATAAATTCTTTCAGCTCCACCAGCAACGGGCCCTTAACTTTGGAAAATTCACAAAATTATCTCAAAGAAAGAAAGAAATTTAAAAAATTTTCAACTTTTCACATGCTTAGTTCCTTAATTCTTGTAGTTTCGTCCTGCCTTAGAATTAAAATTACACTTCCCTTTCAAAATCCACTGATCTTTTCCTATTACTTTTATGTCCATGTGTACTAAATTAATTAAGAAAGATTGCTTTACTAGATGCTGCACTCGTTTTGGTTATAAATAAGATGTGAAAGTGGAGATTGACGAAAGGATAAGAGATAACTATAGGTATCATCTCTGCCAACACGGTGTTTGAGTCATAATATCTTATCGAATCTACCAAAGGTAGTTAAGGATTAAACAAAATCATGTTGGTATGGAAAGAAACACTTTCGTAAAAGCTTCATTCACATTAAAATACTACATAGTAGAAACTCAGCATATGAAGATTCCTTAAGGTATTAAAATTGTATGAGAGAATTAGGACTTGTCGTAATGGACATCCGATTTCTACAACAGCTGATTGATGAGCTCATCATGAATAATAATAACAATAATAATAACAATAATAATAATAATAATAATTTCAATTCATTCTAATGAATTTGGCCTGCGTTAAATTCATGAAAAAACATGCGATGCGTTCGACACAAAATGGTCATTTAGAAAAGAAAAACAATATGGAACTTGCGTGAATTGTGTAAAGTTTACCCCTTTCATACGCATCATATTTATGTAGGCTTTCATATTTACTACTCGAAAATCAACCACACTTGTGGCTTGAGACTTGATTGAAATCTATTAGTTGGACGTTTTAATTAAATGGGATTTGCATATATTTGAGCTCATGGCCTTATACTCCGATATTATATTGAATTTAGCCCTTAAAACAAACCAACCTAAAGGACTCGAGCCAATAGATTTGGTATAGGTTTTTATATTTATTGTTTGACACAATTATAGTCATCTAACGTATAATACTATGACATATATGTGAAATTATGAGTTTTGCTCTAGTAAGTATGGAATGAGAAGAAAAAATGTATCCCGAACATCATGGATCAAGTAGAATGCAAGTAGGACTAAAATTTTAGCATCCTGAACGTTCTTCTAATCTATTTCTTGGGAAGAACTATAATTCGTGTTAATTTATTTTTGGCATCTCTCACTTACCAAAATTTCAGCACCCTGTTAACCAAAAATCTGAAGGATTCCTTCTCACATTGTCCATTTCCAAAAATACATCTTGTAAATGACATCTAAAACTTCTTAATGCGACTAATACCTGTGCTGAATATTATTCTAAAAAGATCTCAGGACAAGCATTTCATGGTACCATTCTGTTAATAATAAAAGCAGAGCGAAGCTATTGTCCAAGATGAGAAGAAGATTCATAAGAGCAAGCTTGCCAAATTTAGCTCCAAAGCCAACTGATTTATACGTTCTATATTTAGTACTCAATACTTCTCCTTATTTACCAGATTGGACTTTGACTGAAATCCATCAAGTGGACTACTCAATCAATTAACGATGATGTAGCTTTTTGAACTCATGACCTCCCATTCTAATAATGTAAGAATTATTAGCTTCACAACAGACTAACCAAGAAGCCTAAACTTGTACATTTTGTCATGACTTTATATTTATTACTTCATAGTTTTGCTCAAAACTTAAAAAACGGCGTCTGTAGTTTCTTTTTTACAAGTAATAATTGAGCAATTGAGTACAATCAGCCATGAAAGTCTGAATTTGCGCATGAAGAGAGAACTTTGATGTGAAAACTATAGTAAATCGTTAATTCTCTCTCATCAATTCGTTACAATTCTGCTGTGTCTATTTATATACTCTGCTATGAGCCTAACTAACAACATGAGTCAACTATCCTAATCAGCTATCCCGGTTACCTATTTTATCCTAGTTAGCGAGTTATCAAAATAAAATAAATACGCTGTATGGATACAAATAAATAAAAGAAGCTCCAGAGAGACCTGCATGAGTTAAAATATCCAAGATGTATTTGCGTAAATTAACTAAAAGACCCTATGAAGTGTGACAAATTTCAAGGCCAAGAAGGAAAGGCGCCTCGTCCATGTTTTTAATATTAAATCTATCTTCCGACAACTACTTTAAATGATAAATTGCAGTAGCATTAGTCCTAGTAAGAAGCAAATCATCAACATAAAAGAGTGTTGCAATAACACCAAATGAATTAACCTTAGTAAAAAGTGAGTAATCTCTACGAGATTGCCGAAATCCTTGGTCAAATAAAAACTTAGAAATTTCCAAGTTCCATTTGAGTGAAGCTTGCTTAAGACCATATAATGAACACTTCAATTAACAAACTAGCCCATCCTTAGCTTTGTCATATTCTTGAGAAGGATACATATAGATCTCCTCATCAATATGTCCATGAAGAAAGGCATTATTGATGTCCACTTGATGCAATGGCCACCCTTTAGCACTAGCAATAGCCAACAAAATCCTCACAGTCCCTAACTTTGCCATTGGAGAAAAAGTATCATGATAATCTTAACTTTCTACTTGTGTACAACCCTTTGCGACTAAACAAGCTTTATAACATTCTACACTACTGTCAGGTTTAAATTTTACTTTATAAACGCATTTTGAAGTTCCCAAGTATCATTCTTTTCAAGAGCATTCAAGTCCCTTGTCATTACATCAATCCATTCATTGCGTTTAATGGCTCGAGAGTAAGAAGAAGGTTCAGGTACAGCTAATACGTTGGCCAATGATGCTACATAGTCAGATGGATACTGGTCAAAAGTGGTTGAAGTGATTAAAGGATATAAAGATGTAGATGAGGTAGGAAGTTTGCTGAAACAACATCTGGCGAAGAGCTGTGAACTGCATGTACATAGTCACTTAACCATTGTGGTTCTCGTCTTATTCGACTGGATTTTCAAATATCAGTTTGTGAACAAGGAAGAGATGCATCAGCAGAATTATGTGAAACTGAATCCTCTAAGGACAAGACATTCCAATGTGTATCAGAAATGGAAACAAGATCAGCAGACGGAAGTCAAATAACATCAGGAACCGAGCATGACAACTTGGAATCGTTTTGCAGCAAGTCATAAGAATGAACGGGAAATACATCCTCATAGAAAGCAACGCCACAACATTCATGAACAAGATCAAAAACTTTATGTCAATTTTGTCCTTGATTATATCCTGGAAAAATGCACTTAGTACCTTTGGGGTCCAATTTTTCACAATGAGAATTGTGTATAGGAGCAAAACAAAAGCAACCAATTGTTCTTAAATGTCAATAATCGGGTGGGGTGCTAAAAAGAACCTCATAAGGTGTTTTCCACTCCAAAACTCTCATGGGCATTCTACTGATAAAGTAATTGCAATGAGAACACATTCACTCCAGAAGTCTTTAAGTAAATTGGCTTGAAGTTTTAAGTGCTCAGGTAGTGTCTAACAAATGCTTGTGTTTTCGTTCAACTCACCCATTTTGTCAAGGTATATATGCTATGGTACATTGGTGTATTATACCTACGCTAACATACAAGGACTTACATGCATTAGATACAAACTCTTATCATTATCTGTACGAACAAACTTTGGTTGAGCATGAAAGTGATTAGCAACATATTTGAATAATTTGGTAAGAATGGAACAAACTTGAGACTTATATAGTAAGTCCAAGTACATCTATTAAAATCATCTGCTGTGGCCAAGAAATAATTTGCACCAACGATAGAAGCAACGTGATAAGGCTCCCAAAGATCAATATGAAGTACATTAAAGGCAAAACTAGAATGATATAATCTTCGGTTGTAAGGCAAACGGTGTATCTTGGCTTGATGACAGATTTCACAAGCAAAACTTTTCAAATAAAGACCTTTATAATCAGCCAAATGTTCTAACTTTGAAATTGAAGCATGAGCTAATCTGACATGAATCAAATGTGCTAAATCTTTATTACATGATTCTGCAATATGACGGAAAGAAGAAATAGATTCAGCACCTGTTCTATGAGAACAATGCAAAGAATGACTAATGTCTAGTACATACAGTGCAAAAGTCTCCCTAGCAGAAGCAATATGACAGTTAGTTTTCAGGTCCTAAAATACAAGAGAAGATAAATCAATGATGACTTTAATTGATGGTTTTGCCAATTTTGCTGACAGAAAGTAAATTGTGAGTAAACTCTAGCAGAAGAATGACATTGAGAAGCACAAGACTTGGTTGTATGGTGACTTGGCCAACAGTTTCAACAAACTTGGTAATGCCATCGGGTAGTTTAATGGGTATAAGGTTATGAAGTGTTTATTTACATTGAAGTAACGATGCATATGGGGTCATATGATCAGTGACCCAGATCCACTATCATTAAACCTATTTTATTACTTGAAATATTGAAAACATGTACGGATAAGGATGAAACACTAGTACCTGCATATTAAACAACATGAGTTGTCATGATTTTAAGAGAAGCTTAGTAAGATTGTCTAAAATTTTCATATCATTTATATACCCATAATACAAAAATCATCTTGTAAGTTGAAGATTGCAAAACTCTAAATAATTAAATACTAAGGTTTTTTATTTTAATTAAATAAGTTACTATAAAATATAAATAATTATAAATATCCAATATTCTACAATTAACTAAAACTGCAAAAAATTGGTATACCCTACCAAATACTAAGATAAGGTAAAACAACTTAATAATTTATAAGAAATACTATATCACACGTAATCTTATCATATAAACATTTTTCATATCAATTGTTTCTATATCAACTATACACATCTCAATCAACTTTAACATTATCAAACCTATCTCCAGTTTGTATTTTGCTCTCAAGGTTGTCATAATCCCTACTTAAATGAATCTATAAAAGAAACTATAGAAGAATGAGCAAATCACGGCTCAGTGAGTTCGTTTCTCACTACTACCTTTTGAGCAAGTTATCAAATATTATTAGTATGCATACAAGCTATCTACACATAAAATAAATGCAAGCATAGTGAATACAAGCAACACATTCATAAGAGTCTAAAATTATAAAAAGTGTAGATTTACGTCGTTTACACATCGATTTTGCCTCCATATTTACCCATACAGAGCACCTCACCTTAACCGCATGAGGCTTCCTAAGAGTAACGTCTCATTAGACAATACTCGACTATTACTCTAGTCTGAGAAACAACAATCAATATAAGTAAATCCCAACTAAAGTCATCCACCGAACATATCTAAGGCCCCTTAAGCACACAAAGCAAGTCCTCTCGCTATCAATATATATTAAAGGCTCCTTAGGTATACAAAACAAGTCCTCTTGTTATCAACATATATTCAAGGCCCCATAGACACAAATGTATATGTCCTCTCACAATCAATTAGAGATACTATGTTAGTTTGCCTTAACAATAAAAATATGATTCACGGACACTACAAGCCCTCACAAAAATCATACAAAATATATTTAAGATTAAGAAAACGTTTACCAACAGATATAACTAGTTATTTTAGTCGAACAGTTATATTTACCAATTTAAGAAAGTGATCACAGAGATTATAGCACACAAAACAATTAGTCATTCAATCAAACAATCAGTATCAACCAACAAGCAGCATACAAATAACAAACAATAAGCAGATAGCAGATCATAAGAACTTCCTCACCTAAGTTAATACTTACTCTCCCAACCTTTGGGATTTCTAATTCTTAATAATTAAGCTCCTAAAAAATAAATAAATTTATAAGTATTCTGAAAAACAAGATTCATTAATTAACTAAATATCTATCATTATTTGCCTAATTTTCACTATAACTCAAGTATGGTATAAATATAGTTTAATTTAAATCTTTTACTTACTTTTCTCTATTTATCTTAAATTTTCAATTGAATATAATTTTTTCATTTTAACTCCAATTTTTGTGAACTTATAGTCGATCTTTATTATTTTCGAACATACTTTCGCATAGTAGGGTCCATTTTGGATGTTGTAACCCGCATTTTTCATTATAGTGTAAAAATATTACGAATTTTATTATTTTGACTTAAATAATTATAATATATTATTTTAAGCCTTTTCTTTTACATATTTATGATTTAATAAATATCTAATTCTTATATTTTATAATTTTCTTATTTTTGCTTTCATTTTACCATGATTTACATATTTTTCCATTTTTAAGGGTTAACACTTGTTTATTTCATTTTTGGCTATTTTAATAATTTTCTAATTAATTAATTATTTTCTTATTATTTTTAACTACGATTTTAATTAAAATTATTTATATGCTGACGTGGCAGGATAAGAAGATACCACGGATCATTTCCAATTTTTTTTTTGGTACATTTTCAATCTTTTGCTTATTTTGTATTTTTACATAATATGTATATAATAATATTTACTATTATATTTCACTAAATTTTACCAATTAGTTATTTTATAATTCTTTATGGATTATGGTACATATATCCATATATACTACTTTACTTTATTTATTAAATTAATATTATAGTATATTATATATGTACTATTTAAGTATACCCTTATTTCTATGTATATTATACAATTAATATAAGCATCTTATACGTATATATATGCTTATGTATTATGATAATATAATTATAAATATAATACATATGTTATACGCATGGGTATATAAATATATGTAATTGTATTTATGTATTTTATAAATATATATACAAATTTTCAGTTAATGCTTATGTATATATATATATACATAAGTAAGGAAAATACATGGTATATATATATTATTATATGCACATGTATGTATGTACATATATCCCAATTTCTTATACTAAACATTTTGTAAAATCCAATATAACATGTATATAGATATGAATATATTTTGGTTCCTATACATATATGAACATATGTACACAAAGAAATACCAATATTACATATATTTCTATTACATGATTTCATAATACATGTAAATTCTACTAAATACATGTATGTACAAGAATACATGAAAATAATTAAGACAAAATAAACATATAATACATGCTAAATACTCTTCCTTAAAGTATCTTGAATTAGTAATCCCCAAAGTTTTTCTTCTTCTTTTTAATTTATTTGTTGAATTGGAGAATCAAGAGGAATTAAAAAGAAAAAAGAAAAAAAGATGAGAAGCTTCACGGTTTTGAAACATAAAAAGGGATGTGTGATTTTGTTTATGTTTTGTTATGTTAGTAAAATAAGTGGATGTTTGCTCCTTTTTTGTTCCAGACGTACTGGATAAGAGAAGAAAGGCAACAACTAAAGTAAGAAAATAAAAGGAAAAAATCAAGACAAGATAAAGTAATTAATGAGATAAGACATGGGTTTTATCTTTTGTTTCTTTTCTCATTATTAACACATGCTAAAAATAACTTAACTACAAGTGTCCATTAGAAACCATCTAGAAGTGGAAACGTAGCTAGCAAAAGAGGAAAAAAAATTGGAGAAGAAAGAAAAAGGAAAAAGAAAGGGAAAAGAAGGAAGAGAAAAAGAAAAGAAAAATAAGAAGGAAAAATTAGGAACTTCCAATTATAATTTATAAAATAATAATTAATAAATATCATTTGAAATTCATTAATTAAATTGTTACCCATTATATTTATGATATTTACAAGTTATTTCAATATGTTCGTTAATAATTTTACACGATTACGTGTATTAGTTGATAATTATATTCTACTAGGGTTTTATTACTAATGGGTTATATTTATTCATTTTATAAGCTTTGGTTTATAGTTTTAGAGTTTTTATTAAGTTCGAGTTCAATTTTAAATACTTACGCATACATAGGGTTTAGAGTTTTCATATGTGATTAAGATTTCAATTGAAATTTTTTAGGTTTTTCTCCTTCGTATTATGTTCGAGTTTAAAATTTTAATTAACCTTAAATATCAACTCCGTTGACTTAGAATAACTACCTATAATATTTAAATCGATTCGATACCTAAAAAGCTAAATTTATAGGATTTACATTAACAGTTGCACATTGCTAGATGTCTGAAGAAGCTCCATCCTTTCCTTTCAAAAGTTTCATAACTTCTTGACATACTACTTGAATGACTTATGAATTTACTTGATGTGATCCTCACCCTACCCACACCACCCACAACCCCTCACCCCCACTATACCCCCACACCCCACCCCCCCCCAAAACACATACATACACACACTCACTTACACTCATAGAATTAGAATCATGTTCAAAGAGTGTATCCAAATCTGCAAGAAATCTATCCACAAATGAAGCTGAAGAAGTAACTAGTTTCTTCACTAGCTTAGTAATCCTTCTTCCTTTGTACCAATTCAAGTACCCAATGTTTTGAAAACAATTTTCAATAGAGTGCCCTTCATTGCGATAGTGTTTACAAAAGATCTTTCCTATTCCAGCAATTAGTTTATTCTTCCACTTATCAACTCCAGATTTTACTACATCTCTATTTACTTGAAAAGCAACATGATCTGAGTTATTGACCATAATGATCTGTTTTTGCTTTTCAATTTGTAGCACAAGATAGAAAGCTTATTAATGCTTAGCAAAGGAACTATTACCAAAATCTAATTCTAAACCACTTCGTAAGAATCATTTAAGCCAAGAAAGAATTGCATCAGCTTGCCATGTGATTCATGTTCTGTAAGTCTATCCTTCAACTCACAAGAGCAACCAGGCATTACTCTACAACAACAAGAGGCCTTGTCATATCCTTATAGAGGATACATCAGTGGAACTATGTGAAAGTCAATCAACTGATTCTAGAGTTCAAATGCAAATTTAGAATATGGGAAATTTTGTGAAATATCATTTACCATTGAGTTAAGAATCTGACAACGAAGCACATAGTCACATCTTATCCACTTAATCAAATATGTTGAGTCATTTAAGTTTTGCACCTAGTGCCATCTTAAGAGATCTACTCCAAGTAATAAAATTTAAACCAATAAAAATAATGTTCCCTAAGCTCATCCCTGGATTATAAGACCCTGACAATTATAAAAGATCGAATATGACTAAATTACCACTACTCTACCCAAATTGCACAACCATGATTGATAGTGAGATACGAAAACAATCGATGAATAGACGAACTCATTAAAGAACATGAAGCAGATCCGTATCACCTAGTGAGCTCTAATACCATGAGAAATTAACTATAATCAGCCGTGAAAGTCTGAAGTTTCATGAGAAGAGAGAAATTTGACATGAAAACTGTAGTAAATTATTAATTCTCTTATCAGTTCGTTACAATTCTGTTGTGTCTATTTATGTACTCTACTATGAGCCTAACTAACAAGATAAGTTAGCTATACTAATCAGCTATCCTGGTCAACTATTTTGCCCTGGTCACCATGTCATCAAAATAAAATAAATAAACAGTACAGATACAATACTTCAGTAGCAGCTTATATCAGCTCATAATAGTGACATATGTGGTTGGCTATAATGGCAAATATACATTTTGTTTCCATTTTATGTGATGGATTTTGGCTCTAATTCGGCCAATTATTAAATTGTTTCTCATAAGAAGAGGCAATGAAAAGCCTTTTTGCAAAGAAACTGCGGTTTCTAATTCCAACAAATATGTTAAGATACTAGGTGGCTCCAAGGTATTAAAAAGAAGATGCTTATAATGAAAACCGTAATATTTCACAAGAAATAATATAAATAAATCAAAGGAAGCGGATAACCGATTCATAATTACATTATTTCACCAATGACCATTCATGTGGTACTCTCCCAATAAATGAGTTCCAATCTCAAGTTCATTATTCTGCAACACGGGAAGACAAAATTATTTCCATGAATATCTGCTCGTGGTATCTCACAAGAGATTGATATGTCATCATCAGGTCTGAATTCTTTAAATAAGCTACATCACCCGCTTTAACTTCGTGAATCACAAGATCAAGCCAGTTATGATCTCCACTAGTGAAGATGCAAATACAGCAAATGGAACTGCTTCAGCAAACTCAAGGCTAGTAACAGCAATTTTACTCAGTTGTGGTCTCGGCACTTTTAGTCACTTTGTGTAGGTTGTTCGGCAGCTTTCTTGGTCTTCTATTCCATCGATGCAGTTGAATCAGTTTTTATGGTTGGTGAAGAGACTTATGAGTTTTCTTTTTGCTTCCTTTGAGTGTTGTCCTCTTGATCCATGTATTTTTTTCACTTTTTGACAAAATTTGGCCAGTATCATGGGTTTGTTTTTGTAAAGAGATATGAAGAAATCCATAGAGAGTTTAATACCCAAATTAGCCGTTTGTACAGCTATTCCTTCATCAAGTTGCAGTGTCTCGACCACATGTGCGTTGAAAGAGAGCCACAAAGCTTCGAAGTGGTTTGCCGTTTCTCTATCGAATCAGGTACAGGGATGATGAGTCTTTAGCAGGCGGCTTGCTCGCCTAGAAATGTTTTTGGAAGCATCGAGCGAGCTCGTTTACAGAGGAAATCGAATTTTTAGCCAAATGGTTAAACTCTGATCGGGCTGCCTTGCATAGAGTGTTGGGAAAGCGTATGGTGTCGCTTTGCTCATGCAAATTCGTGATAGTTTTGAAACGAGTAAGATAGTCGGTCAGGTCGACTATTCCAGTATAGGTCCATTTGTAGCTCTACTTTTACTAACTTTTCCTTGAAACACAAGGTTTCCCTCGTCTAAAATGATACTTGTATGCAGCATTCAACTTTTGTCTTGTGTTTTGACAGTCGGTCCATTTCAACAGTAATATCATAGCCTTGTAATAGTAGAACTATCAAGCGAATTGGGAACTCTTTTTCTTGTATCTTAATTCACCCCTTATCTACAATCTTCCAAGTTAACACTTTCTATGGTAGAAGTACTAATTTTGTATATGGTACTTACTTCAATCATACTGATTCCATTTCCTATTATAAATTTTTCACTAGCAAAGGAATGTGAGGTTTTTGTATCGAATGGAGCATAAGCAAGTTGCCCATTTATTTGTATCTCTTCTAAAATATTCAACTATCCCTAATTATTTAGAATTCATCCAATAAATATCATCAAACAACTAATCAATTCATTACTCTAAAAGTACAAGTCTCTCAAGCATAAATCATTTCATATTAATCAAAGATTAAAGTTTAGAACAAGTTACGTACTTATTACTAATCCTTCATCTACTTCATCTTCTAGATTCATAAATTCTTCCAAATCCTCATCTCCGTAATAGTCATCTAGCAAGACATCATAGTCCTCCACTTCTTCCTCACTTTCGATTGCAAATACACTCATAGGAGCAATGGTCACACAAAATCCTTTTATATGCCCAACTCCCACTTGTTGGGTTGTGTTCTCCCTTTTCTCAAATCTTGGACCAAGTTGTGGGCAATACCAATTAAAATGCCCCTTCTATCTACAACATCCACACTTAAGATTCTTTATCTTGAGGTAATTTTTAACTATGTGACCCACTTCACCACACATATAATACTTTCCTTTCAATCGATCACAATGCTGAGGATAATGTCTAGCACTGCATTTCCAGCACTTTGAGTTGCCGTTCTTATCATAAAAACTCGTTGGTACAAATTTGCCAAGATTGCTAGCCATAAAAACCAGTCTTTTTCTTTGGCTAGAACTACTATAACTCGAGTCAAATCCTTTGAAAGGAAATATATATTGAGTTCCATTGCCTACTTTTATGGTTAATTGTGATTGCATTTTTAGGCAATTGTTTTCCATTTTTTGAGCCTTCTCTACTACATCATTATAAGTAGGCAAGTCATAATCCTCAAGTTTACATTGCATCATTGGGTCAAAGCCACATATAAACAAAGTTCTCTTCAAATGTGGATTATTCCTATATAAGGATGTATCATATTGAAACAACTTCTTGAACTCAATCTCATATTGGTTCACACTCATATTCTCTTTCTTCAAAGAGAACCAATCCTAAACCATTCTTAATTGAACACTCTTTAGGAAAAATTCTTTTTTGAACTCATCTTTAAATACTTCCTAAATAATAAGTCCTCTAATCAACCTTACTTTCAAATCCCACCAGATACAGGCTCATAACTTTAACATGTAAGTCTCGTATGATATCTTTTGATGGTCGGGTATTCGAAAATCAGCAAGGTTATACTTTACCTAAGCTAACCAATCATATACCTCTTTAAGTTTGCTAATGTCACCATCAAAATACCAACCGACCTTAATAAAGTCAAGTAGGAGATTCGTATCCAAAGGTCCATTCCTCGTAGTATCTACTTCTTAGGCTCTTTTGTCTATCATATTCCTCCCAATTAAGAGGTATTGCAATAAAGCACCTTGTTATTGTATCATTTTATGCATATTAATGGGCATAAACTCAAGTAGAATAGGGGTAAGGGTAGTTGATGCTTGTGTTTGGTTAGTAGGGGGTAATGGCTATTCATTTCCAATTGGTTGTTCTTATGAAAGGTCAAGCGGTGGTAGTGATTAGCTAGTTGTAAGTTGATTTTTATTGTTATTGCCATCTCCAACTCCTACCATGATCTTATGTTTAAGTTATCACTTTTAGTTAATCCTATAATTTCAATAATTTTCATAAGTCCATATATTGAGAATGGTACGTAATTATTTGCAGTTGCTGATTGTTAGTGTCTAACATATAATATATTATTAACACAAATAGTAGACATCCATTCATAATTCATAATATAAAAAGAATATTAAGTGTTACAAATCCACTAATAGCATAGTACTTGGTGGTGTACATTAGTATTGCTTACATATACATATGAGACAATAAAGATACAAATCGATATTTATAAGATTACATACAAAAGAGATGTACAAATGTGATATTTATAACTCTTTATAGAAAAGATCTATATATACAAACCCCATACTTCGAATCTAGAAACTCAAAACATGTTAAAATATTTACAAAAGAAAAAGTACATCAAAATATCATGCTACACTAAAAAGAAGTAAGGTACATAAAAAATGCCCAATATACCAAAAAATTCTGCTATCATGTATCATGAAATGACTCTAATATCTTCTCAACTACTAACTAGTCCATATCATTGACCCACTAATTGCTTACACGGTTGGAGTTGACAAAAGTCAATAAATCTTCTAAGGGAATCCAATCCATATCTCCCAAAACAACACTTGTCCCACCATCTATCTCACTACTTAAGCTTACTTATATGACTTATGGGGTATCCAGTATCACTATAACTACCTGCACACTATTACTACTTATTTTCTCCTATTCCCCCTCGGTAGCTGTAACCTAGGCTAATGCCTCACTCAGATTGTCTTGTAGGTCCTCCTCAAGATCCCCCTCTAGATCCTCTTCAAGATCTTTCTCTTCATTTGGTTCTTCAGGTTCATTATGTAAGGGATTCTCCTTGTGTTCGTTAGATGGTCACCTTGAGGAATTATCTCAACAACATCTTTACTAAGCATGAATGGCTTAAGAGGTTCGTCATATTCCTTAAGCAAGGGATAGGCAGAGCAAGGGAACCAATCTACAACTCCTTATGGATATCATCTCAAGATATAAAATCCACCTACAGGGACAAGATCAAAACCTACAAGATAAGATCTATTGAGTTCTTTCCTGGTTAGGAAATATAATACAAGTATCATTGTGCCTATCACTCCCATTCTACACATGTGACGTCCTCAAAAGCTGTAATCATTGTGTATTGATTATAATAGTGTCCTAATTCTAAGATCATGAGGAATCAAGAATCTTTTAGACTATATGACAACCCCCTATAATATGTGTCGATAATATCATCTATGGTTATAAACATGTCACAGTCTGCTATTTCCAGAAGTAATCATTGCATAAGAGTCCTATAGTCTATAGGTGGCTCTTCCCTATACCATTTAAAAGTCAACCAAGCATTCCAAAGTAAGGTCCTACGATCTTGTTAAGTAATATAAGACAATAATCAACTCATGGATAAGTTTACTTTATAGTTTATTTATCCTAAAGTATTATTAATCATATATAAACATATATATCCCATGTCTAAAGCTTTTACTACCCATACTCAATTATCCTATAACATCTATCAATTTTTTAATTAAGATGCTTCAGAAACAGTTTTAAAGAACCATGCTCTAATACCAACAAAGAGTTTTCATGCCTTGAAAGCTATCAAATTGTAACAGTCCATCGTATATATCAATATTATGCCAGAAACTATCTCCTTAGTTGCTAACATAACCTTGACATACTTGCTATTTATTGTGAATTTTCCTATTTAAATGGTTTAAATTACTAATCAAGACTTGTTTTCATATATATTAGATGAATAAATGTTAATTATTTGGTTAATTCAATACTACAATAACTCTGAATAGATATGGTGATAAGTTATTTTCAATATTTTTTTTTTTTTTGGTATTATATAACCCGAGTTGTGATATATGTGTACTAAAGGTAGATAATGCTTTTATCATGTTTTAGGAGGAAATTATGTAAAAACATATTTTATTTAAGTAATGTCACATAAATGTGACACTACTTACTATATGGATTTATATGTATATAAGGATTAAAAGTATCCTTTAAAATTATCTTTTTGAATGGACCTCATAATACATATCATCAAGTTTATACAAACTCAAAGATACTAACTTTATTAAGACTAGATAACTTTAGATAATAAAATGAGTATTTTCTACAATATTATAGAAACTATCGTCTTATAACAAGCTTTCTGTAATCAAAACATGACTGAACTAATAACTTCTATATTTCAATGTTATTGAAACAATATATTATAGGTAATAATATAACTACATATATCTATTAATATTATCCAATTTAATATAAACTATAAAATAAAATAAGATAACTAAGGTATATGTATAAAACCATATTAGACAATATAGGGTAAGATTATAAAGATTATAATATATATATATATATACATATATGTGTGTTTATATTAGATAAATTATATTAAAGTAAAGGTATAAAGATTATAATATACTTTAGGTGTATAAAATGTGTATATATATATGTATATATGTATCTTTATTTTAAATAACTATATAAATAGTATTTTTACCAATTGTACAATAATATGAAGAACTAGATAAAGCCCTAATGTTTTAGTAAATCTTACAAAAACTAAATTTAGGTTTTAATATATATAAGACTTCTAAGTGAGTGAGATGCTGATGCTACTGACTTTCAAGTGAGAATCTGTATCAGTAAGTGGTAATTGTAATAACTGAAGTATATACTCACTTGTGGTTGAAAGTAGTTATTCATGCTCATGCCATACCCATGCTTGGTCATTGAAGTTTTGGTTGGTAGTTAAGCTATATGTTTTGCTGTGTTGTTTGACTTTGTTTGGTGTGTTAGAAATTGATTGATCACGCTTAAAAAAACTAATATAAATACAAATTAAAACTTTTAGAGGACATGCATTACATTCCATTAGGGGATGGTTAGGTTTTTATTTGGCTAAATTTTGACCCATTTGATAAGGTACAATGTCTTGGCCTTTCTTACCCTTAATCGAACTAAATGACAAAAAGAAAGTCATAGCAAGATTAAGGCGTTGATTCTAAGGTAGTCACAAGATGGGTAAGGGTCTCCATTGTACAAACCCAGAATTGGCCGTGAGAGAGCGTCATGACCTCAATGATTGGTATTGTCACTATCATATCATAACTCCTCAATCCAAGTTCAAATGGATATAATTTCTCTAACTTTGCGGTAAACCGGTTAATTTTATACAAATGGCACACTACTTATTTGTACATTACATATAATAATTGATTGATAACTTAGTTGTTTTGATTAGCTTATATATGTTTTTTACTTCTTGCCCTTTACTAAGCCATAGTTTGCTCACTCCCTATAGATTTTCTTATAGTATTTAATTAAATATGCCACATGATGATCATCATCAAGTGTAAAAAGGGTGCAACTAAGGCTTTTTACAACTAAGGCTTGAGTAAGAAGGAACTAATGTTAAACTGTATTTTTGGAACTTTTTTGTTTCTTAAGATCAACTAGGTCACTTAGGCAATCTAGTAGGATTCCTACTTTTTGAGTCGTGAAACATACGTGTGTCTTTTATAAATATTTTGTATCTAGTCTTAATGTAAATATAAGTTTGTTATTATATTAATATTAGTATATTTGTGGAACTATGAATGCTTTAAAGTAGTTTGTTGTAGGAGCTTTGTATATATCAGGGTTATGTTAACAATTGAGGAGACAGTTTCTAGCATAAGATTGATGTACATGGTGGGCTGTTTCGACTTAATAACTTTCGAGACATAACAATTCTTAGTTAGTATCATAGCGTTTTAATTAAAATTAGATATAAGATAGTGGGTATATAACAATTCTTAGTTAGTATTATAGGATAAGTGAATGTGGGTAGTGAATGGATAATAAGCCTTAGATATAAGATATATATGTATATATATGATTAATAATACTTTAGGATAAATAAACTATAACTTAAACTCAACGTGCTGATTGTTATTTTATGTTACTTAACAATATCATAGATCTTCACTTTAGAATGCTTGGTTGACTTTTAAATGGTATGAGGAAGAGTCACTTATAGATTATAACACTCATATATAACAATTACTTCTAGAAATGGCAAACTGGGACATGTTTTTAACCATAGATGATATTACCAATACATACTATAAGGGATTTTCATATGGTCTAAAATATTCTTGGTTCCTCATGATCTTAGAATTGGGACACCGTTAGAATCGATACATGGTGATTGCATCTTTTAAGGATTGTCACACGTGTAGAATGGGAGCAATAGCTTTTATGATACTTGTATTGTATTTTCCAGCAAGGTGACATTATGCAAAAATACACATTTATCTCCACTTAATTACTGCATATTCATGCATTTCATGATGTTTTTATAGTGAATTATATTTAGAAATCATGAAAAATGCAATTTTCTTGGTCAATTGCATAAATAGTGAGAAAAAGGATCAAAATGACTCAAATAGCTTTATATAAACTCATGTATTCATATCATGATTTTATTACAAGTCAGATAAGTCTTAGAAGCAAGCCAATGACTCATTTCATGAAACCCATGACAATACAATTAGTAATTACAAGGAGCTTATTGGTTAGCTAGAATAGCTTTGGTGAATTGAGAGGACTAACTAATGCTTAACTCAAAAGAATTTGGACGGCAACTCAAGCACTTAAATGACTAAGCAACACCAACGGCTCTTTGGAAAGCAACTGTTATTAAAGAGGGTTTTATATGATAGTAAGTACACTAACAACAGCTAATGTGAACTTGTTGATCAATGGAAAGAGCAAGCATTTGTATGTTATAACTAAAATTATGATGAAAGAGAAATTCCTTTTTGTAAGTAGTTGAACACATTAGATGAGGACTTTGTCCAACAACTAGCAGCTAGCACAAACTTTGGTTTATTATTATTGAGTTGAGTTAGAAGAACTTCATTGTCACTTTTTTTTTTTTTTATTACAGGTTCTGTACTTTGGTTTCTAGTAGCTGGACCTAATTGAATATGAGCTAAACATAGTCCTAAACAAAGCAATTCCCCATATGTGATAGTAACTGCAAACTCTAAGACCAAGAGCCACTTAAATGCAACAACAACAACTAATAGGAACTTCAACTCCAAAGCACAACCGAGAACAACTTCAAGCACTTGAGTTCAACATATTAGCAGTAGCTCCTTACATCTATACTTAACAATCGAGAAGCTCTATTAAGTTGTACAAGTGACTTTAGATCAAATCGATCAGCAACTAAAACATGTTACCATTTAACTAATTCAGTTGCAGGCCAAATGATTAAAAGTTCTTCAATTGATTCGACAGCAAGGATTAGAGTCCATTTACTTCGTAAGCTAAATCAATCCATAATGTATAGCAAAACTAAATTTGTTATACTTAATGTGATAGGAAATTCATTTCAATTTTATGTTTATTGCAGGTCATGGATTTCCATAATGATTAGCAACTCCAATCGAGAACTCCAAGTGACAACAGATCGCTTTGAACAACAAGCCACCACCACCAACAACCCTTTTAATGAAAGTCGTATCAAACATTGTCAAAAGCTCCACTTAATTCCAACATGCTAAGCAACTATGAGCATCTAACTACATTAAGGATAGTTGAGGTGGACATCAATTCTACATTAGTTAAAGAAGTCATAGAACAAAACAACCAAAAATTGAGCCACTCATTTGTGAAGACAGTAGTAGAACACCCTCATGTACTCCATTTAATTACTATAACAACCAAACAGCAGAGCCATTTATTTCCATCCAATAATAGCAACTAAGCACGAGCAGTAAAGTAGAATGTGCAACCAACAACATACCAAACCGAGCTACTGTTACAGCCCAAACGCAATCAATCCCTATCACAACAAACCAAGCAACTCACTACTTAGATCGAACCATAGCTCTTCCCTCTTCATGATAAGACTGAGCACCCAATTGGCACTAAAATACTCCATATGAGCAAGCTGTACATTTCAATTAATAGCTCCTCATCTGAACAGCAACTAAACTTGCAATAGCTAACCAAGCTAATGCAAAGCTCCTTTAACTGAAGATAAGTTGCACTTGAATAGCAGCAAACCGAACCGAGAGCTCCTTATTCGAACAACAACTTAGTACAAGCAAATCTACAATACCCATGCCAACTTAAAGCCTATTTTCAATTAAAGCTATCCACTAAGTGCCGAACTACAAACTTTCAAGCACACCGAATGTCATGACCCTAAGGGTGGGGGGAGCTAGTAAGATTGTCTAAATTTTCTGTATCATATGTACATCCATGATACAAAAACTACATTGCAAGTCAAAGATTGCAAGACTCTAAATAATTAAATACTAAGGTTTTTTACTTTAATTAAATAGTTTGATATAAAATATAAGTGAATATGGATATTCGATAAGCTACAATCCATCAAAACTATAGAGAATCAGTATTTCCTACCACATACTAAGATAAGGTAAAACAACTTACTAATTTATAAGAAATATTGCATAATCCTATCATATGAATATACTCTACATAAATTATTTTTGTACCATTATATACTTTTCAATCAACTCTAACATTACCAATCCTATCTCCAATTTGTACTTTGCTCTTAAGTTTATCCCAATCCTTGCTTACAAGAAACCTGTAAAAGAAACTATAGGGGAATGAGAAAACCATGGCTTAGTGAGTTTGTTTCTCACTACTACCGTCAAGTGAGTTATCAAACATTATTAGCACATATACAAATTATCTACATACAAAATAAATGCAAACACGATAAATGCAAGCAACACATCCATAGGAGTCCAAAACTATGAAAGTTATAAATTTGTGTAGTTTACACATTGATTTTTCCTCCATGCTTACCCATATAGAGCACCTCACCTTAACCGCATGAGGCTGCTTAGGGGGTAATGTCTCACCAGTTGTTACTTGACTATTACCTTAGTTTGAGAATCAATAATCAATATAGGTAGACCCTAACTAGAGCCGCCCACCAAACATATCAAAGGCCCTTCGGGCACAAATTACAAGTCCATCTCGCTATCAACAAATATCTAAGGCCCTACAGGTACCAATATGCGAGTGCTTTTGTAATTAATTAGAGATACTATGCTAGCTTTGCCTTAACAATAGAAATATCATTCACAAGCACTACAAGCCCTCATAGAAATCATACAAAATATATTTAAGATTGGAAAACATTTTCCAAAAAATACTTTTCTTAAAAATCTGCAAAGCTAACACTCTCCATCAATATATCAATTGAATCACAGACATACGACATATATAACTAGTTATCTTAGTTAAATAGTTATATTTACTAGTTTAAGAGAGTAATCATACGGATGATAGCACACAAAGCAATCAATTATTTAATCAAACAATCAATTTCAACCAACAAGCAACACACAAATAACAAATAATAAGTAGATAGCAAATCATAAAAACTCACTCACCTAGGTCAATGTTTACTTTCCCAATCTTTGAGAATTTCATGGCTCGATAATCGATTACCTAAAAGATAAGAAAACTTATAAGTATTTTGAAAAACTCGTTTCCTTAGTTAACTAAATATTTGTCATTATTTGCTTAGTTTTCAACTATACCCCAAGTATGATATAAATATAGTTTGATTTAAATCTTTTACTCAATTTATCTTAAATTTTCAATCACGTATTACTTTTTCAATTTAGTTTGAATTCTTATGAACTTATAGTCTATTTTGATCATTTTTTAAAGTACTTAGTCGTAATCGGGTCTGTTTTAAAAGTTATAACCTGCATTTTTTATTATGATATAAAAATATTACAAAAATTCATTATTTTTACTTAAATAATTATAAAATATTATTTTAAACTTTTCTTAGTATAATTATGATTTAATAATTATTTGAGTCATATAATTTGTAATTTTCTTATTTTAGGTCTATTTTACTATAATTACGTATTTTTACTTATTTTTTTAGATTTAAGATTTATTAATTCAAATTTTTTCTACTTTATCATTTTTCTAATTAATTAATTATTATTAATTATGAAAATTACTTAATTTATATATATATATATATATATGTGATGACATAGTAGCACATGAGAGTGTTACGTCACACTTGCATATTTTTCATAATTTTTTATTTCTTATATTTAACGGTATAAATATATATAAATAATTATTATTATATTTTATTAAATTTTCTAATTTACTTAATTATTATCCTTTTTGCCGATTTATGATACTCTTATATATATATATATATTAAATTACTTTATTTATTAAATTAATATTAGAGTATATTGTATATATATTATTTAATATACTCATATTTCTACTTATACATTACTATTCATATATGTACATTTATACGTATAATATTCTTGTGTATTAAATTATCTTAATCTTAATTATATATTATGTACAAGTATAATATACATGTATTTATACTTTATATACCTATATACATATACGATTGTACTATATATATGTATATATACTAAAATACAAAATACTGTTAATAATATATATACATATATACATTTAAATATCACGTCCAGTTATATATATATGCATATAAAAAATACGAAATATATACATATATACATAAATACAAAAATACTTGATACTTGTATATACATCTCATACATATATATGACAAAAATCAAAATACTATATAAATATATATATTCCTATAAATATTTATGCCTACTAATATATATATATACATAAAGGAAATACAAACTATATACATATGTACATATATATACAAAAATACATAATAAATGTACATACATATCATATACTAAAATAAATACTATGTACATACACATATATACCCATTTATACATACATATATTTTCAAGAAAATACTACATACATATACCTATATACCTATATTAACGTGTACATATATGCACATAAGAAAATACATGGTATATATATATATATTATATCATATTCACATACATGTTCATACTATATACTATGTATTACATACATATATATTCATGTATACATACATAATAAATAAAAATAAAAAATACTCAATATACATGTACATATTATAGAGTATATATATATACATGCATAAAAATAACTTAATCACCAACCTAAATTCTTTAGTGAATTAATTGATCAAATCCCCTTTGTCTTCTTCTTCTTCTTCTTCTTCTTCTTCTCCTCCTCCTCCTCCCACTCCTCCTCTTAGTATTTGATTAATCCCCTATTCTTTTCTCAATTTTATGTGTGTGTATGTGCTTTGTTTCTTTCTCTTTTTTCCTCTTTTTGTTTTCGTCCAAGACTCCTAAGCATGTACAACAATATCCACTAGGAGATGGATTAAAAGCAAAAGAAAAAGAAGAAAATAATCTAACTCAAATCTCCTCATTAAATTGGATAAGACACTTGCTTTAAGTAATTTATCCTTTGTTCTATAAATTCAATGACACCTGTAATTTATAAATTACATACATGGGCTGCTATACAATGTAGCTAGGAAATCATGTGGAGGAGGAAAAAAAATAAGAGGAAGGAAAAAGAAAAGAAAAAGAAAGAAAAATAAAAATAGAAATATGTAATTTTTCCAAACATAAAAATAATAAAAATAACATTTATAATTTAATTTTTGGATTTTACGAAAATTTATCAATTAAATTGATAACTGTTATGTTTATAATTTTTACGAGTTATTTCAACGTTTTCGTTAAAGTTTATATACGATTTAGTCAATAATTGAAATCAACTATGATTATATTATTATTAAATTATATTTATTCATTTTATATGTTTAAAGTTGTAATTTTAAGATTTTAGTCAAGTTCGGGTTCGATTTTGAATATTTGTACATACATCAGTTTTAGGGTTTTTGTACATAATTTAGGTTTCGAGCAAAATTTTAGGATTTTTATCCTTTCTATTATATTCAAGTTTAAAAATTTAATTAGTTTTAAACTTATCAGCTTTGTTGAGTTAAGATAATTACTTATAATATCTAAATTGATTCATTACCTAAAACGCTAAATTTGCAGAGTTTATACCGAAGACAATAGCTATAGCACTCCAATCAAAGCAACCGAGGACTTGAATCATGCCAAGCTACTGTCCTGATGTCGAGTAGCTTCAAATTTTGCTTGGTTGTAACTACAATAAACAAAAAACAACCAATAGTAGCTCTAGCCACCCACATGTACAAACTAAATGCCAATAGCAGCTCGAGAGCTCCTCCACGTGACAGTTGCAACTAAATGACAGCAAAGCCAAGAAACCTGAAAGAAAACAGCATGATGTGCATTAGTTTATACTAATATTAGATTTTTGGTTTAAGGACCGTACATGTGGGCTACAACGTAGACACAGTTAATAGAAGTAGGCCTATATTTATTCCATTTACCGAACAGTTTTTAAGTATGTAATTGTGGGGGTTTGAAACTAATTTAAGAAGAGATTAGATTAGTTGTTAGAGTGAGAACATTAGGTTCAAAAGGGGTATTGTATCAAGCATGTTGTATTCAAGAAAGTGACAGCTTAACTCTAATAATTGAAGCCCATACATGAGCATTTTAGGAAGATATCTAGAAGCATGTAAGGGGAATATTCTTGTTGTTGGGTACCTTTTGAAAGAATATGAGAGGCAATAGATTTTTCTGACTTATTTCTTTTGGGATGAGCCTAAAAAAAAATAGTGAGCCTATACATGGTGAAGGAAAGAAAGGAAAGAGGGTAGCTTGGAGAGTAAATATAGAGTAATTGAAAACTGAGAATAAGAAGAAGAGCTTACGAAGAGAATATAGCAGCCAAACAAGAAGGATAGAATAATGGCTAAAGTTTCTTATTTTTACTAGTATAGTTAAGAACAAAAATTTTATATTTGTTTTACTTTATTAATTTCAATGTGTTTTGTTTAATTTCAAGGCGCTAATTCCCTTTATTCTAGCTCATTAAAGGATTTTCTAGATGCCCAAATGTCTCAAAATATGCCGATTTTTTTTATCAGGTTTCAAATTTGATTATACCAATTGAGATGTTTTATTTTCCTTGTTATTTCAATGTTTATATATCTTGATTCATTTGAGTATTGTGATGAGATATTATACTTAATATATTAGGTTTTGTATTGATGGATTGATGTGTATTATGATTTGTTCCAATCTCTTTATTGATTAATTAGGTATTTTGCTATTATGTTCATCGTCTAATTATTTAGTATTTAGCCATCATTTTTTAGCTAGATAAAGTTATAGAATATTTGGTGGGAGGGTTTCGATAATTTGCAATAAACATAGCTTAAGTTTTTGAAAATTCTCATCATAGAGATATGTAGGTTTTAGTTAAATTCATGAACTTACGCACTTAATGTAATTAAAAATACGGTTTAGGTCATGAGGACATCTTGGTCAAGATTTCTAACTATAATAGTGATTCCGGTGTAAGCGAACCACTATTTACCTAATAATTATAAATAAATCGCCTTAGTTAGTGGATCTATGCTATAATTACAATTTCGCTACTTCGAGAGATGAGCAAGTTCCAGTGAGTTTAATTAAATACCATTTAGTTAATTTCAAATATCGATTCAAGGTATCAAATCAATTCAAATGAGAATAGATTTGCAAATCTCATTTTGATCCTTTTTTATCGCCTAGACCCGAGACCCCCATAGTGTAGCTAAGACAGTCGATTTAGTGTTCACCTCGTTAAATAGTTTTTACTCTTTTTTAGTTTAATTATTAATAACTTAGCTTAAGGAAAATTTTAAGTGATTTAGTATTTAGTACTTAGCTCCTTGTAGAATACAACCTTGACTCACTGTTTATACTATTTCCTTGACCCGATACACTTATCAATTCGTGCTCATACGCTTTCACCGAGTCACCAGGATAAAACTTAGCAAATCTTACCCTATAGGTTTTGATCATATCCCTACAAGTAGATTTTATATCCCGACACAATATCCAAAAGGAGCTATAGATTGGTTCCCTCACTCTCCTTATCCCTTGCCAAAGGAATATAACAAACCCCTTAAGCCATTCATTGCTAGTTAAGATGTAGTTAAGGTAGTTCCTTAAGTTGAACCATTTGATGAACATGAAGAGAATCCCCTATGTAATGAACCTAAAGAACCTGAGGAAGAGGAGGATCTAAAGTAAGATCTTGAGGAGGACCCATAGGTTGATTAGAGCGAGGCATTAGCCCAAGTTACAGCTGTTGAGGGGGAATAAGAGAAAATCAATAGTAATAGTGTGCAAATAGTTCTAGTGATACCGAATACCCCCATAAGTCATATAATTAAGCTTCGATAGTAAGATAAATAATGAGACAAGTACTGTTGTAGAAGATATTGATTGGATTCCTTTAAAAGATTTGTTGACTTTTGTCAACTCTAATAGTATAAGCAATTAGTGGGCCGATGATATGGACTAGTTAGTAGTTGAGAAGATGTTAGTCATTTCATGATATGTGATATCAAATTTTCTGGTAAATCAAGCATTTATTATGTACCTTACTTCTTTTTAGTGTAGCATGATATTTTGATGTACTTCTGCTTTTGTAAATGTTTTAAAATTTTTTGAGTTTCTAGATCAAACGTGTAGGGTTTTGTATATGTATATCTTTTATATAAAGTAACACACCTTGAAAAGGTGAACTCATAACAGTCTCATCGTATAAGCCATCATAAGATAGAAACAATCCTTATAGTTGCTATCTTAGACCTAATTCACATTAGGCATACTTAACTCTATTCCTTTAAAACGTCCAATTCGATACCTGTTTGATATAAACTTGTAGAGTAATCCTTTAAAATAATTTGTTAAGAATAAGTTTGTAATTTATCAATTTAACTTTGCAAAAGAATAGTAGTAAATCCCATAAGTACGTATCATTTCTTATATGAACCAGGATATTGAAAACTACTAAGCCCCTTGAGGAGTTTTATATAGTTTTCCTTAAAAATTAAGAAAGTTAATACTAAGGATAATAACTGGTCATTTCTTGTTACATCTTACTCTCATCCCAGTTTACTAATTCTCTAGTTTTAAGTTGGTACTTATAATCCATTTGGAACCTGCAAAATAAACTATAAGGGAATAAACGACAATTTACTTAGTAAGTGGGGCAGAAATAGAAGTATCCATTTAGTATATCACAAGAAGGGTTTTCAACTAAGTTAGTTAAATGCAATACATGTACAAACAAATGCCATCATACGACATTATCCAGTCCGTTATGAGATTAAAGAAATTATGCCTGCTCTAATCTAGGTTAATGAGATTTATGTCGTACACTCGTAAATCAAAACCGAACTGAAACTTGTACAATAGAGAACACCTTCCTCCTGTGACCACCTTCGAAATATAGTCCCTAACCTTGCCGCAATCTCCTCTCCTATAATTTAGTTTGGCTAAGGGTAAGAAAAAGACTATTTCAGCTATCCTCATTAAAGAGAGTTCGTGTTTAACTTGAGAATTCTAACCACTAGCCTTAGTGAGTTATAATGCATATCAAGTTACGTGTTAAGTTAAGTTTGAATTAGTTCATTTCTAGGGTAAAAGACTAAGTTCAAATAATTTAAGCATAATATTCATGGAACAACCATAACATGGAGCTCAGCTCCTACCATAGCAAATCAAATCTCAAACACAAATGCTACATACACACACATAAGCAAATACATACCAAATAGATATTTTGAAATAATACCCTAAAATGCTATGAAACATCGATCACACTTACCTATCCTGATACTTACTATAAAAGACTCATGTCATCAATACCTTGTTCATTAGAAGACGCTGTATATATACAACGTTCAGGTTTAATTTTCGTAGGAGTTACAAAAACGTTATGGTTTTATCTATTTGTGTTTTGCTAAATCATTATATATATAAGTATGTGTATGTATGTGTGTGTGTGTATATATATATATATATATATATATAAAGTATATTATTATTTTCTTTATATCTCATTTTATAAGTTAAGTTATTAAGTATCAATAATATACACAGTTATACTATTACATATAATATATCGTTTTTATCATATCGAAATGTACTGTTAATTAGTCAACTTACGTTTCAATTACGATCAAGTTATTATAGTTCCTAAATTCTCGTTATGTTATAGAGATATATATTATATTATCTTGAATTATCCAATTTTAATAAAAATAGTATCACTGGGTTCGTACATATTTAACAATACGTATTTCGGGTTTCATTTTGAAAAATAACTTCTAAATGGTATTTCGAGTTTCTAATATACTTATATGTGCTTATAATAAGTATTATCATATTATACTCATTTTATGTAATTGAACTATATTTTTATAAAATTTGATAATACAACTTAATAAATAATATAAGTATTATCTAATCCTATGTATATAACCTACCTTAGTCATAAAAACTATCATTATATATATTAAAAATTCATTTTTATCAAATCTAACTAGCATTTATATATAGTTTTTATTTATCATATTTTAGCTTATTATTACTAAAAACAACCTCTAGTTTGTAATTTAAGCTATTCTACTACGTAAATTTATAATAAATAGCTCGAGTCACCAAATGATTTCTTGAAAATTTTTAGACTCCTAAAAATATGGAGAACTCAATCAACATATGGTTCCATACTATCGGGTTCATCGCCTAAACACTCGTAATTATAATTTTACCCTTAAATTGCATTTAATTAAACAAACATTATTCTTTTTATACAAAATTATTTTCAATATATCCTAACATCATTACAATTCAGTAGAAGTTAGTACCTATCATTTCCATCAATTAATTTCATAAAAACCTATTTATTTCATCATTTCATCCTATTTCTATATATTTTTATGGTTAAAAATTACATTAAATATCAAAAGTACCTAAATTAAAAATGGCTACATAGTAATTAAATATATATCATATGTATTTTACACAAAAATTTTGAGCTTAAAACTACATCATTTAGTATATTTATTTTAGATTTAAAAATTTAGATGAATAATAAATTTATTAAGTAAGTATATAAAATATTCAAAATTTTGTAAAAATAAAATTATAGCATGAAAGTACATCTAAAATAATCTTGGAATTAATTTTTTCATTTTTTATAATTATTTTAATATTTTTTTGAAAGTAGAGAAAAATAGGATACATTCTTGGTCTTTCTATTCATCGGAACTCCAACCACCTTTGGCCAATGGATGGTTATCAGTAGTGATGGGTAGTGGGTACTCTATGAGTGGTTGGTCGGTCGCACTAGCAGGTTGTCATCTAGGTTAGGAATGGTTAGGGAGCAGTAGGGTGCTCTATTTTTTAAATTATCTTTCTAATTTCCTTTAATTTTTCTTTGAGTGTCTTAGGTTTCTAAAGTATGTAATTTGTGTCCTAGTGTCCCATTTATAATATTTAGGGTGGTCGGCTAAATTTTTTTCTTAATTTTTAAGTAATTTATTTTAATATTTTCCTTAAAAAACACATAATAGGAGGGGTTAAATTTTCATAAATTTCCTTTTGATGTAACTGCTTATTCTTTTTAAACTCTCTACATTTAATCTAGTCATATTCTAGGTTGTTTCTTTTTTTTTTTTATAATTTTTAGATAATATTTTAAGGTATTTTGGCATTTTATCTTAATATTTAATGATTTTGAAATTCACCGAACAAGAAAACAAAAATATTTTACATTCTTAAAAATACCTCTTCCTATTATAAAATTAAGTTAATTAATATTATTTTTATTAAATATAACAAAAAATTATTTATTTTATAATGCAAATAATTAATTTTTAATATAAATTTTATATTATGTACTGTTTAAATCAAATATGGGACAATCAATTTATATTATACTTTATTCAATTTTTTTTATACTTATCTTATTTAGTTTTTTTGGTACAATATAGTCCTTACAATTAATGGAGGAAGTAGCGTAACTCAATTGGAAAGAAAGGTGCGAAGCTTTTTATGCACATAGGGATGGTGAGGAGAACACAGTTTTGTTTTAATGAGTCAGGTATGTTAACATGGAGTAAACAAAGGTTGATGGTGCAAATAAGGATGGATCATGGGTGCTTCGCAAAGGGCGGACAAAGATAGGGTTTTTCATGAGAAAGACCTCGTGGCATGTTACTCAAATGTGATAAAATTAGAGGGTTTTCTTTCCAACGACATCTTTTAGGGATGCGAGTCGGTCAGGGAGACGGGTGTCGACCAGATGTGGTGCTACGGCTTGCTTCCCAGTCCTTGCTATGGCAGAGAACGGCTAGTTGTGTTACACGAGGAAGTACTCCGATCAAACTTGTTAAAACCATTATCCCCCTTGGTTAGACTAATTTTCATAGATCTTGGGTGGCTTCTTTGGAAAGGTCAGGAGTTGCTGTTGTGGCCCATGATGAGAATGGGCGATTGGCGTTTAGTGATTCTGGTGTTTTCATATTCCTAAGCCGAAAGCGACATAGTATCAAGCTTTGTTATTGAGTTACGCACCCCATGTCGAAAAAAATATTAGAAACAGAAATTGTTAAAACTTATTACCTTTGAGGGCTGTTAAGACACATTTTAAAAATACACGTTTCAATTTTTATTTTTCCAAAATCAAATGTGCTTTTTCTTAGTTTTTAGAACAAGGAAGCCACAGATTTGATATATAATTTCTTTTCTTAAAAAAAAAAAAAAAAAAGAAGAAGAAGATGACACATTTCAAAAATACACTTTCAATTTGAATAAATAACTGAAAGCGCATTTTCAAAATATGCCTTCTATATAAATACCTGCAAAATCAAATGATATCAAATATGGTCCCCTGATATACAGTTTCTTACCTTTTGTATGTATATATTACTTGCTATTGTACTAACATATATTTTATAAACAACTAAAGGCATGTGCCTTCTTTATAAACACCTACGAAATCAAATGATATCAAATGTAGTCGTATAGTTTCTTCCCTTTCGTACGTACATATTACTTACTATTGTAATAACATACATTTTAATTATAGTTAATTTAATGATATTTGTTTTTGAACCCTAACTATATACTTGTAATTGTGTATGTTTGGGTTGACCAACTTGGTGTATGGAGTTGGAGATATGATCAAGTGTTGGGATTGCAACTTATATGTTTGGTTGGAGTTAAGGATATGAGATGGAGTTCGGACTTGAGCATATGAGGTGGATTTTGAACTTTGTTTAACTTGTTAAATTATTTGATGTTCATTTCACCGTGTTGTTGTATTATATGTTGGATTTAATTTTTTCAAGGGAAAATGCTCCTTTTTAATATATATATATATATATACTTTTTTTTTTTGGAAAAGTTGCACCCTTAGGGTGCGTTTGTCCTTTGTAATTGACTATTAATTTGGCAAAGTTTAAGGGGGTGGAGAAATATTATGTTTGTTATAGATTGGTGCTAACACATTTTCAGCATCGAGCATCATGCCATTTTTTGTGAGAAGAATTTTACTGCTTGTTCTTCATCGAATGAAATGGAGAAGGAAGAATTGCAATTCAATAGGAATTGAAAAGATATATTTAGTTGATAAAATAATGAATAAGACATTAATAAAAATAAATAAATTATGCAATATATCCTTAAAAGCACTATTTTCTCTACTTTTCATGACTAATATAGATTCAATACAATTTACGAAGATGGGCATTTATGGAAAAGATAATAAGTGTGTCATTGAATAGCAATACATGAATTAGAGAGATGAATTGCTATTTAATATTTTAGGGAATAGCACTTTATTCAAAATAGCTATCTCAGGTCTAAAATTTAACTAAAAACCGTAATAGTTATAATTTTACATGGAATAAAGTGGGTTCCATCTAAGTAAACATGTGATTAAACTTGTGGTATTTTCTCTGTTTCAATTTCTGTTTTGTTCCTAAAACTGCTAATTAAATAGCAAATTGGGTGGCTTTTAATGTTAGGAGGGGAATGTGTCTTAATGATTAGTGATTAAACCCCCATTCTCTCTGCAGAAACTACTATGTTTAGAGTTTAGAGCTATCTTGTTCCACGGATGGTGGTCCTTTGACTTTGTTTGATTATGTTTGACTAATGAAATACGTTTCTAGGGGGTGAAATGAGAGACACTGAATTTCTCAGAAGTCAACTTAATAGATAAATCAAATGGAACGGATAACTATTTCATGAATACATGATTTCAGCACTGACCAATCATGCAGTATTGCCCCAATGTATGAGTTTCTACCCTAAGCCTACTATTCTGCTCCTTGAGAAGGCAAATTATTTCTATCAACATCTACTCCTGGTATCTCACAAGTGATAGATATCTCATCATCGTGTCTGAATCCTTTGAAACAAGCTAACCTGCTCAATTCCTCAACTTCATCAATCACAAGGTCGAGCCTAGCTACGATCTCCACTAGCAAAGACGCAAATGCAGCAAAAGGAAGTGCCTCAGCAAACTCGAGGCTTGTAAGGGCAATTTTACTCAGCTGTGGTCTCAACACTTTTCGGTCACTTTCCTTGGATTGTTCAGAAGCTTTCTTGGTCTTCCATTCCATCAAGGCAGTCGTATCGGTTTTAAAGGTTGGTAATGAGACTCCTGAGTTCTGCTTCTGCTTCCTTTGATTGGTTTGTGCTGCTAACGTGAGCATGCTTGTGGTATGATTACTGTCTGAGCCTAGAAACAGCCTTGGCTGGGATTTGATTGCGGTGTTGAGGTCTTGCAAGGCTTCATGGAGATGATCAGACAGTATTTCAGGAGAGCAATGCCGGCGATGCCTTACGCTGTTTGCTAGCTCTGTGAGGACCTTTGATACCTCTCCAGCAAGCCGAATACATGGATCTTTGAAGAGCACACGAACCGCCAGTGGTGTCTATAAATCTTTCACTGATTAGTCTTCAGAATTGTTACTCGAGTTATACGTGAATATGCAATATAAATAATTAAACATCATTCTCTTCCCAGTCACAAAGGTCTTGAACCTTTATAAATTTATTTTTTTCATCCGAGTCTAATGCCACTTCATAGCTGGATTTGAGTCCTAAACATTTTTAAAACGCCTTTTTCGGAATACTAGCATTGAGTTTTCCATCACATTTGCGGCATGGCACCTTTTTTTATCATTTTTGTACCATGTTAGTTTGTTTTAAGTGTTTCTATTTATTGAAAACATTCTTGAGAAAAATATGAGAAATATTTCATGTTTAGTTTCAATTTACAAAATTTTCATTTCTGAGATTAAGATTATACCTGAATTTCCGTCTGCAAGCATCCATGTAAAGCTACAACCGTATAGCCAAAATGGCGGAGAACTGATCCCAATTTAACGTACTGAGTCCATGGAGATATATAACAGAATCTAGAGTGCCGCGGCTCCCAACTAGCATGTAATGCCTATTTCATTCACAAGACAAGGAAGAAATAAACCACGTCAAATAACCGTACATTTTGAATGTAACTCCACAAACAACTAGATTAAAAACTTGTAGACATGCTATGAATTCCTACAATTTCTCATTTGGCACGGTCATTCAATTGTCGGCAAACACCTTGACAGAAGTCTATAAAGTGAACGACTTAATTAAATACAGATAAATGTCCATATAGGGATTTTCATATAGGATTTTTGCTGTGATACCATACCTAACTGTATGTACTCGTCATATATCATGTTTATTTTTCTTATTAAACTACAGATGCACAGTTAAGATCTGATGAGTTCAATTTCAGAGACTAACAACATAAAGCTTACTAGGGTCTCATCAGTAGATTTAGAGTCCAAGACCGTTTTGTAACCCTTGTAGATGGGATCTTCCGACGACTTGTCCTCAGCTTCTGCAGGCTTAATTTCACTAAAATATTCCGTGACACAACCTGATAAATGATTCTGATTCCATGTTATTATCCTGGCAGTACAATAGAATACGCAAAATTCATTGTAGTCTATGCAATGGTGAAACAGGATCCATGGAGCCAACTCCACCCGATAGAAGTAAGGATTGATTGTTGTCATTGCTGTAGGCAATCCTCAAACTCTGCAAAATTTATGGAAAGCTTTTATGGCTAGCAAATGGTTGCATTACTATTTACCTTCTATAGATTTTGCAAGTCCTTCAAGCTTGGATACAGTGGTATTATGGAGGTCTTCCCCTGACCAATTTGGAAATATTAACAGACTCATGAACAGGCAAATCGCACAACCAATAGCAATGGTATACAAGCGCTGATGTGCTATATTTAGCACATTTTTGACGCGGTAGCTTGAGACCGTGATCAGATTAAATGTTAATAGGAATATCACAACACCATAGTCATAGTTCTTCTTTATGTAAGGAAAGAACCTAATGTATGTGGCAGCAGCCCCTGCAAAAAAAGAAATGTGCAAAGTGAAATGTCAAACAAGTACTAGTTTCCAAAGGGTAAATGAAAAACACAAAATATTGACATTCACATCATAATTGCTACTTCCGTTCATGTTTGACCATTTCAGCATGAATGTTTTGCATATAAATCGTGGAATGTGACTTGCAAGAAAATCTAACCAATGAAGAAAACCGCAGCTCCAATGAAAATGGCTCGTAGCACCTGTCCGGATTCGTTCGCAACATACTCCATAAGAAACGCCAAGGATCCTGCTAATAGTGTCCCAATTCCTCTATTAAGCCCTTTACATAATGTTGCACCTGTCAAATGAATGATAATATCTGTTATCATCACAATGTCATTTCTATAAACTTGAAGAAAATAAGGAGGGTTAATTCCAAATACACTCCAAAAAGTAGATATTCTAAACCGCCGAAGCATAACTTCAGCCCCATTACTTTCTGCTAATACCCGCTGCTAAAAGGATCACTAATGGGGTTTAGCAATGGTTTTTAGGTGTGGGTATATTTTTTAAAAGTTGTGGGAGCTAGAATAGTATGCTTTAGGAGCTTAGTAAATAAAAATAATTAAATAAATAAATAGAAAGAAAGAAGGTGATATGAAATTGAAATCACTGACCTGCAGTGTACTCTAGCACAACAACTACAGTCATCACTGCCCAAATGGCATTTTCTCCAATCCCTTTGAACAAAGGCTCCATCAAGTACAACAGAGAAACCAGTGTCAAGGAAATACCAACTTTAAAAGCATGGATCACTCTCCGCGGATCCTCCCGGCCGGTTTTCAACATTGTTTGCCACACCAAGCCAGGAAATCTCTTCGTTTTCTCAATAAAATTCCATGAAGAACTGTTCTCGTTGTCATCATGAGTCTTATTTTCTGTTCCATCACTCACCATTTCCATTTCCTTGCCAACATGAACTTTAGAAGACATTTTTCAGTGGAATGAACGCACACAAATGCTTTAGGTTATAGAATAATGACTACGTTGACAAAGGTCGGCCAGGAGATTTATGTTAATGATGTTTCAAGGAGTGCAACCATGCAGACATGCAAGGATAAGATTTAAAATATACATATAGAATGTCTACTGCTAGGTAGGAGTTTGGTATGGGGGAGTTTGGCTTGCTGCAAGAAACTCCAATGTCTTTCGTAGCTCTAGGTGGCTAGATTTATAAGTGCAAGGAGAGAGATACTATAGTGGTGATGCTTTTTCCCTGGGTTCACATGCCCTCCAATAAGGTGCTTAGATATTACATTTGAATGCTTTCTTATTAGCAAGAAGTCAAAATTGAAGGGAAACTTTTTATTACCAATTTTTCTTTTCTTACAAAAGAACAGAGGTTGCTAAAATTTACCTGCGTATAGGAAATATCACAATTATTAGGTGACGAGACTTTTCTATATTTTGTAGCTCTTAAATTTACAGTTTACGTGAAAATATAGTTAGGTCTCACTGATCTAAGGTACATAATATATAATCTATAAACCACATGATTTATCCAATGGGAGTGCAGGGCATTTTTTTTTTTTCCCCTCTCTTTCTTCTTAATAAAGTTTTCAATGCCATATTGTATGTTTCCAGTACTTATGCATACGGAAATTTTTTTTCCCTATTTATATATCCGTGACAATATGGAACAACAAGATTAATATGGAAAATGTAAAAGATGATACAAAGCCCTTTTTATTGGATAAATTTATATCCTACTAATTTTATATTACTTGTTTATACTCTTCTTATAGGTGGAATGAGATTTTCATTGAAGTCTATCCAGTGAACAGCCTAAATAAAGATGAAATGACTGGGTCGAGTTCAAAGTGAAGACCTAGTTTCTAGAACCATGATAAACATTAGGTAAACAATCATTAAACTAAAATTTTAATTCTTGATATATACTCTTTTATATTTATTACTAGGTAACAATGGATTCAACAAGAAAAATTAGCTTAATTTCATTATCGAATCTATTATAGGCCTAGGATCATAACATTTGCTCAGAGACAAAAAAGAGAAGGCATTGTACTTGCATGAGAAAACCACATCTTAATTAAAGAATGATGAAAATGTGTCTTTAATAACGGTTCATCTTACTTTGAACTCAATTAAATTTTGAGTTCCTTGAATATGACTCACCTTGCAATAAGGTAACAAATGAGGCCTATCAAAGTACTTTCACCACTTTAGCACTTCTCTCTATTTGATTTCGTCCCATACGGTTATAGGCCTAAGATCATTTTGCTCAAAGACAAAAAGAAAGGGCACCATGCTTATATATAAAATAAAATAAACACGTCTTAATTAGAGAACAAAGAAAAGGTGTCTTTAATAATAGCTTATCTTACTTTGAACTCAATTAAATTTTGAGTTCCTTGAATATGATTCAGCTTGCATTAAAGTAATAAACGAGACCTATCATAGTACTTTCACCACTTTAATACTTCTCCCTACTTGATTTCTCCCCCATAGCAGTTATAGGCTTAAGATCATAAAATTTGCTCAAAGACAAAAAGAAAAAGGCACCATGCTTATATATAAAATAAAAGAAAAAAAAAACACATCTAATACAAAGAAAATGTGTCTTCAATAATAGTTTATCTCACGTTGAACTCAATTAAGCTTTGAGTTCTTTCATGACTCAATTTGTAGTAAGGTAATAAATGAGGCTTGTCAAAGTACTTCTACCACTTTAGAACTTCTCTCTCTTTGATTTCCCTTGATAAAAATTATAGGCCTAAGATGATAACATTTTTGCTTAAAGACAAAAAGAAAAGGTGCCATATATATATATATATGAACCACATCTTAATTAAAGAACTAAGAAAATGTGTCTTCTATAACAGTTTATCTCATATTGCACTCAATTAAAATTTAGGTTCCTTGAATATGACTTAGTTTGGAGTAAGGTAATAAATGAGGCCTATCAGATTACTTTCACCACTTTAGTATTTCTCTATATTTGATTTTGTAAACCCTACAAATTTAGTTATTTAAGAGTAGAATTGGACTTTAAATACTGTATATAACTTCATGAGTCAACAAGGCCGATTAAGATAAGAATCTTATTAAATTGTAAATTTGAATATATTATACGTAATAGAAACCTTAAAAATTCAATCAAAACCTAAATCGCATATAAAACCCTAAACGCAAGGTATACATAAGTATTCGAGATTGAACTCAAACTTAACGAAAACCCTAAAACTATAACTTTAAAATTATGAAATAACTAAATTTACCCTAATAATAATAAAATCCTAGTTAAATATAATTATTGATCAATATGCTTAATCGAGTAAATTTATTAACGAACACGTTGAGATAACTCTTAAATATTATAAATATAACGGGTGGCAATTTAATTAACAAATTTTATAAAATTTCAATATTCTTTTGTAATCAATAAATTTATAATTTTTATATTGAGAAAAGTCTAATATTTTAATTTTTCCTTTTTCTTTCTTTTCTCTCTTTTTTTTCCTTTTCCTTTTTCTTTCCCTATTTTTCTCCTTTCTCCTTGCTACATCCAATAGCTTCCAGAGTTGTGTTTTGGTGGATTTTTGTAAGTTATTTCCATGTGTTAATTGTGTGTAAAAGATAAAGACATTTGGATAAGCTTTTAGGTCAAATCACATTAACATTCATTTTTTTTTTCCCTTTTCTTTTCTTTAACTATTTCATTTTTTTTTTCCTTCTTACTCTTGTTAGTTACACCTGCTGGAAAAAGAGAAGCAAACATACATTGTTTTTCAAAAACTAAAGGAAAAACTCCCAATTCTTACTCTCTCAAACCGTAAAGCATATCCCTTTCTTTTTGTCAATTTTTTTTTTTACTTCAAATACATCAATTAAAAGCAAGAAGAAGAAGGAGGAGGAGGAGGAGGAGGAGGAAAGCACTTGGATCAACCATATTTCAAGACACCAAAAGGAGTAATCAAGTAGTACTCTAATATATTTATCTTGTTAATTTATATATACTTTTGTTATGTATATTTTGTAGAAATACATGTATTTAGGGAATATGCAAAATAGTTAATTTTGTAATTTCTTCCTTTGTATTAAAGTTATTTTTACATGTAATGATTCATTATATAAAAATTTAGTATTTCTCATATATATGTGTTCATATATGTATATAAATACTTAGGTATACACTCATATGTACATATATGTTATAATTGAATATGTAAGTGTAAGGTATAAAGAGATATATGCATATATATATATATATATACGTATACAATATGTATATTATTTATTTTCATTATATATATGTATATGCGTCTGGTTATATATGTATGTATATAGTATAACAATATAAGTATGGTATACATATAAGTAGAGTATATGTATATACGTATGGTATATATATTGTATTTAGGGTTATATTGTAAAATTAACTATGTACATATGTATGAATAAAATAAGGGAACCTAAGTATATAAGTATATATACGTATAAAAATATTTATATTAATAGTATAGTAAGTATAAGTAAATGAGTATGCTTAAATAATATATGTGTAATATACTATAATACAAATTTATTAAATAAAGTAATATATATATATATATGTATGCCATGAGTTTGAGAAAAAGGTTAAGGTTAATTTAAAAAATTTTAATAAAATATAATAATAGACATATACATGTATAAATATTAAGTAAAGTTATAAAATAAGAAAAATTGAAAAATCTGTAAAAATGACATGTGGAGCAATTATAGGCTACCACATCATCATTCTAGATTTTTAATTAAAATTCGTAATTATTAATAATAACAAAATAATTAATTCATTAAGAAATTATTAAAGTAATAAAAAAGTGAATTAAAGAAGTATTTAACCTTAAAAATAGCAAAATAAGTAAATTGTTGCAAAATAGGCTTAAAAATAAGAAAATTACAAAAATATAAAATTTAGATATTTATTAAACCATATAGATATAAAGAAAAGTCTAAAATAATAAATTATAATTATTTAAGTCAAAATAATAAAATTCGTAATATTTTTAAACCATAATAAAAAGTGCGAGTCACAACGTTTAAAATGAACCCCGCTACGTGAAAGTGCATTCCAAAACGATAAAAATTGACTATAAATTTATAAAAATCTGAGTTAAAACGAAAAAGTTATACATTATTGAAAATTTAAGATAAACCAAGAAAAATAGTTAAAAGATTTAAGTTAAATTATATTTATATCATACTTGAGTTACAATGGGGAACTAGGCAAATAATAATAAATATTTAGTCAATCAATAAACCTAGTTTTTTAAAATACTTATAGATTTATTTATCTTTTAAATATCAAATTATCAAAAACTAGAAATTCCAAAGGTTAGGAGAATGAGTGTTAACCTAGGTGAAGGAGTTTTTATGATTTGCTATTTGCTTACTGTTTGTTACTTATATACTGCTTATAGTTTGATACTGGTTGTTTGATTAAATGACTAATTGCTTTGTGTTATCATCTATGCGATCACTTTCTTAAGCTGGTAAATATAACTATTCGACTAAAATAACTAGTTATATCCGTCGCATGTCTGTGACCTAATTAATATACTGATGGAGAGTACTGGCTTTGCAAATTTTTTAGAAAAGCATTTTTGGTAAACATTTTTCCAATTTTAAATATAATTTATATGATTTCTATAAGGGCTCGTAGTGCCCGCAAATGATATTTTTATTGTTAAGGTAAAGCTAGCATAGTATCTTCAATTAATTGCAAAATGACTTGTATATTTGTGCCCATAGGGCCTTAGATATATGTTGATTGCAAGATGGACTCTCTTTATTTACTCAAGAGGTTTTTGATATGTTTGGTGAGAGGGCCCAGTTGGGGTCTACCTATATTGCTTGTTGTTTCTTAGATTAGGGTAATAGTTGAGTATCGTTTGGTGGGACTATACCCCCAGGCAACCCATGCGGTTAAGGTGAAATGCTCCGTATAGGTAAGGATAGAGGAAAAATCGATATGTAGATGGTATAAATCTACACCTTCTATAGTTACAGACTCTTATGGATGTGTTGCTTGTGTTCATCGCGCTTGTGTTTATTTCGTATGTAAATAGATTGCATGAGTACTAACAATGATTGATAACTTGTTTAAAAGGTAGTAATGAGGAACAAGTTCATAGAGCCGCGGTTTGCTTATTTCCCTATAGTTTCTTTTGCAAGTTTCTTTAAGTAAAGCTTGGGGAAAATCTTGAGAGTAGAGTACAAACCAAAGATAGGTTTGATATTGCTAGACTTAATTGAAATGTGTATAGATAGTATAGAAACAATTTATATAGAGAATATTTACATGATAGGATTATGTATAACATAAAATCTCTTATAAATTATCAAATTGTTTTACTTTATCTCAGTATTTAGTTGGGGATACCGATTCTCTACAGTTCTAATGAACTATGGAATATCAGATCTCTATAGTCATTAATATAATATAGTAAGTTAATTAATTAAAAATCGAAAACCTTAGTGATTAACTGTTTAGAATCTTACAATTTCTGATTTGCAATGTGATTTTCATATTACGAGTGCACACATAATATGAAAATTTTAGATAATCCTACTAAACCCTCTTTAGGGTTATGATAGATTTCTCCCTAATAATGTTTCCTTATATAATGGAAAAATATATCCTGTCAATTTTCTTCTTAATATAAAAGTGAACCAAATTTGGATATGGTTCTTCTCTATTGCCCTTCCCTCAGTTTTCCTCAATTTGCCTTCTCCAAATGTTACCATATGCATTAGGAAAAATTAGAGGTTATGATGAAATCTATCCAAGTCAAACTCTTGAATTGCTGGTGCTCTTTCTCCACTTCCATCAATCATTTTAGAGTAACAACAAGCATTGACTTTTTCCCTCTTCAAATGGTAGGTGTTTTTCTTTTTTTTTTCTTAATATACATGACAGTATTAAAAGAAGGGAAATTGAACGAAAGAAATAGAATGGAGATGATTCAAATTAAAACTAAAGGTAATAAGTACTAACATCAGTAAACATCAATTGCTAGCTCAAATAATATGCTAGGGAATAAAAAAGAAGGGATGTTCAAACTAAAGAACTTGAGATTAAATATGGAAAAACTAAATTTTGATCCATCAAATAAGGTATGGTTGACCAAAGTAAGTAACTTAGAAAAAGCTAAACTTTGCGATGATATAGTTGATCAAACTTAGATCCTCTTAGTTCTATTTAACAAACCTCTATTTAGTTAACATAACCAAGCAACTAGTAAATTTTAAACCATTTGAAGATATCTAACTCATCACCAAGCTCCCTTGTTTATGGCAAATGCCTAATCAATTATAAGTGATTGAAGATGGGTTTAGGGCTTAACCAACATATTCTAGATGAATACTTGATGTCCTTTGGTTGTTTTGTTGTTTGTATTTGTACCTAGCATCTATTTATGTATATGCTTGCGACAATAAAAGTAGAATTAATTTGATTAACCCAAACAATAAACTATGAGTGCTAATTGAATTTGACTAAGTGTATCATGAGATGTTACTCCTAGTGAATATGGTATAGGATATATCAATGATAGAAAAACAATAATGACTACTATTAGTTATTGGGAATTTGGGATGAAGTTGAGTGTATGGGTTCATAAGTAGGAAACTTACTCCTTATATAGGATAGTACATATAGATTATGAATCGACTAGTATTTACCATATATTTTGTAAGAGCTACACCAAATTTAACTTTATATGGCATCGCCCTACAAAACAATTATCAAGGAGGATAGTATTATTAAGGTACCATTTCATCTCTAAGATATGGAAAGAATAGTAAAAGGGAATGGAAATTTTTAATACAAAAATTAAAGCACCTTCTCTATAGAAAAAAACCTTACCACACTCTAAATGATCATTATTTTTTTTTCCATATTCTTTTCTATCCATCTGTTCATCACATACAGCCGACCTCTATTCATCAAATATGTCCCTTTACTAGTCTCAACCCTTTCTTTATTGCCTACATGCGACCTTCTCTCTTCATCAATCTCTTAGCCAAGAACATTGTTGACACTCTCTCTTTGTCATAATATTGGTGAAAACCCTCTCTCTCTCTCTCTCTCTCTCTCTCTCTCTCTCTCTTCATTTTGTTGGGGTACATTGTCACGCCTTGAAGCAGCAGAGTCGTAGCAGCCCCACCGTGTAAACTATTCTAAGATAGAAGTTGACCTTACAACTGCTATCTTAAACCTGATCTACATAAGGCGTTCACAACTAACCCGCTTTGAAGTAAATAATTTGTAATTTAAATAAATAATTTACCTAAGAAAGTGAGGAAATATATATATACACTATAATTTAGTTATTACAATTATCATTTATAATATTTCTTTGTAATATACTTCATAGTTATTACATTATTCAGAAATGAAAAATTCTAAAGTAAAAGCTTAAACCTTAAAAGTATGTGTTTATTCTTTAAATGTTTTTCCTCACTCCCCAAGATCTAGCAGTTGCTAGCTTCAGAGTAGTTGTTTGCCGCTTTTTAGCCAACATCCGCACGACGTTAATAGAGATGTGAGCAACCATAGCTCAGTAAGTTAGGATGGAGGATTTAAAACTATACCATAAACACAACAAGGTTATCAATCAACTTATTAGGTGTAATGCATGTTCAAGCAAATACCATCGCACGACATTGTCTAGCCCATCGTGAGATTAGAGAAATTGCGCTCGCTCTAATCTGAGTTAAGGAGTTGCCATTGATGCAACAACTCACGACCAAACCTAAGCTTGTATAATAGAGACCTTACTCCTCCCGCGACTACCTTCAAACCATTAACTTCACTCTCGCTGTGACCTCCTCACCTATTACTTAGTTTGACTAAGGATGAAGAAGGGACCCTTTGCAATCCTGCACTATCCCTTTCGAAAGGGTTGGTATTTGGCTGGAGAATCCTAGATTTCCCCTAATGGGTTGCTATGCAGGTTCAATTATGATTACAAGTCGTATATTCGATTAGGTTCAGTTTAGGGTAATCAATTATTTCATACAAATCACACAATACAAGCCAGAACAACAAACAAAATCATAGCATCACTCATAATCAAGCACATACACACATCCAACTATTTAATAAGCACAACCAAGCATAATCTCAAGCCTCTAAAATACAACATCATATTAATCCCAACTTACCTCGACTCCCCGCTCACTTACTCGAGGTCCGAGTTACTCAGGCCATCGTTGATCATCCCTATAACACAAACGTGGTTTCAGTTTTTCATATAACTATTATAGGTTTGTTTTATCCTATAACGCTTATTGTTATGTTTTGTTTAGGGTTTAATATGCCTAATTATCTAGGTCTTAAGTCTTTTACAATTATTCTAGGTTTGGGGTTAGGTTTGGGTTCAGTTTGGGTTCGGTTTTCGCATCGATTTCTAAATTAAATTCTAGTTCAATTTGTAAGTATTGCTTTATACTCAAACTCTAGAAATTCGTTTCAACTCATAATGTAAAATTAATCACATTACTTCCCGATTTCTTAAATACCATCATTACCCCTAATTAGTATTTTATTTCACCCGGTACACTTAAATCCTTATTAGTGTACCAAATTTATTCCTGATATGAGAAATTTTTACATTTTTCATATAATTACATAAATTCAAGTTTCCTATCAGATTCATTGTATTTTTTATTATTATCATAATATCAATTTTTATTCTAATATATTCTATTTATTATATTTTCAATAATTACATATTATGTATTATCACCTATTATATATATAATACACATCTAATATTTCTTTCACTCTAATTACCATCTCCCAACATCAATTATTATTTCAAAATGTCTAAATTCATCCTAAATCAGATTTTACATCTAATTTCCCTAATTTACAAAATTAACTTAAAATTTATTATTTTTCCCTATTACTCATTTACTATATAATTAACCTAATAATTACATCTAACACTCTAAATGCTACAAGTATTATACTCCATCAAATTTCAACATCCTAAAACATATAATTATTCACTAAATCAGTAATTAACCATTTAATTACTTTATTAACCATAAATTACCCATTTTATGCCTCATTTTAAGGCTTAAAAATTATCTAAAAATTTCAAAAATTAATTTTTGAAAACGGGTTTTATAGCACTATTCTATATCATCTAAGTAGTCTACACAAAAATTTTGGATTCAAAACTACACTCCTAAGGTCATTTGTTTCTAAACCGAAACATGCTCAATTTTGCATCATTTATTAAGGACCCTATATCACGAGACATATTTTCATCAAAATAATATTTTTCCTAAAAACTACATACAAAAATATTTCAGAATAACAAAATTCATAATTTTCTAAGAATATTTACTATTTTTTTACAAAATTACACAAAATCAAGATGGAAATTGGACTCACCGGTTTGGATGGCTCTGGCCACCGTGGCCCTGTTGGCCGGCCTGAGCGCTACCACCACCATGCGATGGTGGTAGCCGTCCACTCCCAGGTGGTTATCTGGTATAGGTTTCCTTTTAAGGTCCTAATTGCACAGTTTTTTCTATTTTTTTTTTCTAACCTTAATTTTTCTCTCTATTTTTCTCATTCTCTAAACTACCCAAATGAGCTCTGTGATTTTTTTCCCTATTTATAGAGCTTTATGGAAATTAATGTGTATTAAATTGAATAAGACATTGCCCAAATCCCTTAATTTTTGGCTTTTGTGTTGCTCTAATTTAATTAGCTGATTTTTTTCTTATTTTCCCCAGTTTCCACAACCCAATTGTGGATCATTTCTTATTTTTTCTTATTTTTCTTTATTTTTCCTTAATTAATTATGAATTTTCTTTAATTATTTAGTATTATTTTAGCATATTTTAAGTAATTACGCGTATTTCTACCTACATGTAAATTTATATATAGTACAAATAAATATTTCTAAATATTATTTAGGTTATTTTATGATTTTTAGTATATATATAATTTATCTCTAACAATTCGTTAATTATCGGAATGCATTTTACGCATTTTCGATAAATAACGAGTTATATACTTAAAATTTGGAATTTTTATATTCTTTTATTTTATTGCTTATTTTCTTAAATTCAATCTTACAAGATCATTTTTACTAATATTTCTGACTTTACTTATAATTTAGGTTCGATCGAATCTTTCAACCGATCGAAATCTCAAATGGTTGGTTGTGGAGCTTACATACACCACACTCATCCACATTAAGTAATCACTTTTCTCTTTAATGTTTCAATCTTGCTAAGGAAATGGAGACAAATGATTGAAGAAATTGCAATAAGAATGCAAAGATGAGGTAGATTAGATAGGATTCTTATAATCAGTTATGATAAAATGTTCTTCATTGAACATAAAGGTTAAATGAAGCTAAAGTTTGCACTCCTTTATTTTGCTCCATGTTAATTAGGTTGGAGATTTAGCTATCTACATGAGATTATTGGCATTATTTATGAATGAGATCACAGGATGTTTAAGCCTTTATTTGCCTATTTGGCTATAAGATTAAATCTTAATTTTGTTCCTTATCATGCAAAATTTTGAGTTCTCTTTTTTCCCCTTTTCAAGATATGTCAAGGTATCTCTCCTTAGCCTAGTCATGCACAACTCATGGATATGGAGGCTATAAGAGTCTCTAGGAAATTCTCACAAATGAAATGTATATCTCATATATGTATATTTCAAATTATAACTTACCAAATAGATATTGGAAGGAATTAACAATGCATATTTCTATTATGCAATTACAATGAGTTATGGTTGTTTGCAAGTTTGTTGTTTATTTCTTGGAATCCCTACATTGACATTTCAATTGATAATGTGGTGGTTGATTTCGTTGTTATTAGCGAACAAAGGTGCGCTAATAAGTTTGGATAAAAGAAATTTTTAGGGACTTGTTAGGTTGGATTTTGCCACCCATCAACTATGTATTAAGGTAACTATCTTTTATGGCAACAATCACTATCCTTAAGACTTAATGCAATCCACCTATTGAGCGCATGCAGTAAGCACCTCAAATGCTCGATAGGATGGTTTTAATGCCTTAAAGAATGAAATTTGGTAAAGTAGAGGTATAGATGAAGTAGTTGGATAAAATGCAAGAAGATGCTCCTAACGTGAGTATATGGTGTGTAAATTGTAGACTGACTAATAGAGACCACTTAATGGACTAGAAATCTGTAGGAACCAATACCCATATAAGATTGGCAAACATTATTTTCATTACACAAGAATCATCTATCATATTTCACTTACTTCTTTAATGGCCTATTGGTAATGACCATTAGTTTAAAAACTAGATAGAAGTGGTTACTCTAAGCACATATTATTTTACAAAAGACTGAGTATAAGGTGATGAACTACGTATTAGAGGCTAAATTAGTGTAAGTAATCAAAAGGACACAACATCAATTTTCCATGTAATAAAATTATAGCTAGAAACTAGTTTTAGCTATTTGAATTCTGGATTTGTAATTCTTTATCGTGTCAATATATATAGCATGAGAATCAAGTATTTTTGCTACAAATGATTAGGTTACCTAATAAGCTATATGCTTAATTTAGGCCATCTTCCTTTTCAAATGCAAGAAAAATATGTGAATCAAGTATTGACAGTGTTATAAGCCTTGAGTTCCTTTAATCACGAGTGAAGACATGCGTTCAAGGCGTAATATGGCATTTACAAACAAAACTAGCTATAATAATATGTTAAGTATTCTTGATACAATTCTAACACATAATTTTAAAGGAAGTCTATACCTCATATATGTTATCTACACACAAAATGTCTAATCATTATAGTTAAAATTGTATTCTTTTCCTTTATTAAGTAAAATTAACAAGTGGTTATGCATCAAATAACATAATTCTAATAATTGAGAGTGGTGTATTAGGATAGGGCACTTACCTGTCTAATCAATCCTATGGTTATTGATTCATAAAATATGAATATTGAACTTGGTCATGGGTAATTTTGCATAGTGGGCTCCTAAAGCCCATTCTAATCCATATTGGTAGTAAGCCAACTTACCTCGACCCATGACAGACCTATGGGAGTCAAATCCCTATATGATCGAGCCTCATTGTTTACTCAACTTACCATAGTGCAAGACTCCAGTCTCTTTACTAAAGTCATGATCCATGGCACCTAAGCCATGAAGACCTTGGTTAATAAGGGCATGGCTATAATGCTATGAGGTTAGACATTATAAGAACATCATGGGTATTAATTAAGTGAAAATTATCGAGATGCTGTAAGCTCCACAACTAGCCATTCGAGATTTCAATTGGTTGAAAGACTCGATCAAATCTAAATTATAAAGTAAAACTAGAAATATTAGTAAAAATGATCCCGTAAGTTTGAATTTAAGAAAATAAGCAATAAAATAAAAGACTATAAAAAATTTCAAATTTTAAATATATAACTTGTTATTTATCGAAAATAAGTAAAGTGCATTCCGATAATTAACGAATCGCTAGAGATAAATTATATGTATACTAAAAATCATAAAATGACCTAAATAATATTTAAGAATATTTATTTGTACTATATATGAATTTACATGTAGGTATAAATACGCGTAATTACTTAAAATACGCGAAATATGCTAAAATACTACTAAATACTTAAATAAAATTCATAATTAATTAAGGAAAAATCATGAAAAATAAGGAATGATTCAGAATTAGGTCGTGGCAGCTGGGAAAAATAAGAAAAAAATCAGCCAATTAAATTAGGGCAATTTAAAAGCCAAAAATTAAGGGATTTGGACAATGTCTTGTCTAATTTAATGCACAATAATTTCCCTAAAACTCTATAAATAGCAAGAAAAATTTAGAAACTCATTTGGATAGTTAGAAATCAGAGAAAATTAAGAAGAGGCGAAAATTGAGAGAAAAATTAGGGTTAGAAAAAAAAAAGGAAAAACTGTGCAATTAGGGCCTTTAAATGAAACCCACACCAGACAATCAGCTGGGAGTAGACGGCCAACACCACCACATGGTCCTGACCGGTCAACAAGGCCACAGCGGTCGGCAGTGGCCGGAGACACCCAAATCGGTGAGTCCGATTTCTAGCCCGATTTTATATAATTTTGTTAAAAATAGTAAATATTATTAGAAAATTATGAATTTTGTTATTCTAGAATTTTCTTGTATGTAGTTTCTAGGAAAAATATTATTTTGATGAAAATATATCTTGTGATATAGGGTCCTTAAGAAATCATACAAAACCGAGTATGTTTCGATTTAGAAATAAATGACCTTAGGAGTGTAGTTTTGAACCCAAAATTTTTATGTAGACTACTTAGATAATATAGAACAGTGCTATGAAGCCCGTTTTCAAAAAATTAATTTTCGAAAATTTTAGATAATTTTTAGGCCTTAAAATGAGGCATAAAATGGGTAATTTAGGGTTAATAAAATAATTAAATGGTTAATTACTGATTTAGTGAATAAGTATATGTTTTAGGATGTTGAAATATGATGGAGTATGATACTTGTAGCATTTAGGGTATTAAATGTAATTATTAGGTTAATTATGTAGTAAATGGGTAATAGGGAAAAATAGTAAATTGTAAGTTAATTTTGTAAATTAAGATAATTAGATGTAAAACCTGATTTAGGATAAATTTAGACATTTTGAAATGATAATTGATGTTTAGAGATAGTAATTAGAATGATAGAAATATTAGAAGTGTATTATATACATAATAGATAATAATGCATAATATGTAATTATTGGAAATATAATAAATAGAAAATATTAGGATAAAAATTGATATTATATAAATACTAGGGACATATAATAAAACTGATGGAAGACTTGAATTTATGTAATTATATGAAAAATGTAAAAAAATTTCACATCAGGAGTGAATTCGATACACTAATACGGATTTAAGTGTACCGGGTGAAATAAAATACTGACTAGGGGTAATGATGATATTTAGGAGATCGGGAAGTAATGTAATTAATTTCACATTATGGGTTGAAACGAATTTCTAGGATTAGAGTATAAAATACTACTTAGAAATTGAATTAGAACCTAATTTAGAAATCGATGTGGAAACCAAACCCGAACCTAACCCCAAACCTAGAATAATTGTAAAAGACTTAAGACCTAGATAATTAGGCATATTAAACCCTAAACAAAACATAACAATAAACGTTAAAGGATAAAATAAACTTATAATAATTATATGAAAAACTAAAACGACGTTTGTGTTATAGGGATGATCGGCAATGGCTTGAGCAAGTCAGGCCTCGAGTGAGTGAGCGAGGAGTCAAGGTAAGTTGGGATTAATACGATGTTGTATTTTAGAGGCTTGAGATTATGCTTGGTTATGCTTGTTAGATAGTTAGTTGTGTACATGTGCTTAATTATGAGTGATGTTATGGTTCTGTTTGTTGTTCTAGCATGTATTGTATGACTTGTATGAAATGAACGATCACCCTAAACTAGACTTAATCAAATATACGACTTGTAATCATAATTGGACTTGCATGGCAACCCATTAGGGGAAACTTAGGGCTCTCCGGCCAAATACCGACCCTTTCGAAAGGGATAGTGCAGGATTACATAATGGTCTCTTCTTCATCCTTAGTCGAACTAAGTAACAGGAGAGGAAGTCGCGGCGAGGGTGAAGTCAATGGTTTGAAGGTAATCGCGGGAGGAGTAAGGTCTCCATTACACAAGCATGGGTTAGGTCATGAGCTGTTGCATCAATGGCAACTCTTCAACCCGGATTAGAGCAGGTGAAATTTCTCTAATCTCACGATGGGCCGGATAACGTCGTACGATGACATTTTCTTAAACATGCATTGCACCTAATAAGTTGATTGATAACCTTGTTGTGTTTATGGTATAATTTTAAGTCCTCCATCCTAACTTATTGAGCTATGGTTGCTCATATCCCTATAGATGTTGTATAGGTGCTGGCTAAGAAGCGGCAAACAATTACTCTAAAGCTAGCAACTGCTGAATCCTGGGGAGTGAGGAAAAATATTTGAAGAACAAATATATATTCTTAAGGTCTAAGTTTTGTTTAATTTTAGAATTTTTCATTTTTAAATAATGTAATAACTGAATTATAGTGTATATATATAAATTTTCTCACTTTCTTAGGTAAATGATTTATTTAAATTATAAACTGTTTACTTCAAAGCGGGTTAGTCGTGGATGCCTTGTATAGATTAGGCCTAAGATAGCGGTTGTAAGGCCAACTTCTATCTTAGGATGGTTTACACGGCGGGATTATTATGGCTCTACCGCTTCGGGGTATGACAGATGCCGTATCACCTTCAAAAATCTCAAACTGTAAAGATATGTTTCCCTATTTGGGCAAGATATAGATACATTCAAATCTCCTCCTCCAAACCTATAAGTAGGGGATCAAACCTTATAGGTAGGATACTTATACAAGTGCATATTCAAGCTCTCTTGCTTTCTCTCTCTCCTTAATCTTGTGCATACTAACTTAAGTATTGAAGTAGTCATGCAATATCCCAACACCTACTAACCATATTCTCTTGTAGTCATAGGCTCGCAATATAAGCCCAATATTAAGAATCTCTACCAAAAAGATTTATACAACAACAAAACCCATCTTACAATTATTAGAATCATTGCTCAATCTATATCCTATAAAACTTATAATTACAAAGATCTTGTGAAGCTTATGAAATTATATATATATATATGTGTGTGTGTGTGTGTGTGTGTGTATGGATCATCTCAATTTACTTTCTCTCAATTTTCCTCAAATATCTTGTTAAGATGTTGTTACATGTAATCAATTATTGAGAATAAAAAGAAGACTAAGATATCGCGATGACATCATAGGATATTTCAAAAATCTAAACAATATCAATTATTGATTTATAAATGGAGAGAAATTGAGAAGAAAATAAATCGAGGGGATCTAATCTTTTATACACTAAATTCATTAAAACCAAAAAAAAAAAAAACACTCTTCATCATAAAAAAATCTTCAAAGTCTACATGCAAAATAAGTTACAAACAAATCAAAACTTCATTTAATTGATTGTATGTTACCAACATAAAGTTTTCCCTAATTTGTTGGCTATCGAAACGATGAAGTTTCTAAAGAGGGTTGATTGTTAGTCATCTACTTCTTTTCTATGGTTTGAATTATATATTTAGTTATATTCTCCTAGTAAAATGTTAATGGTATCAATGGATTTTTGCAAGCTTCAAAATGGAAAAGAGATCATAATATATCAACTGAAAATCATTCTATAATATATTTATACCCATGCTATAACATACTCAACCCTAGATATATAGTTTTATTGATTTCCTAGCCTACCAATGATATTATATGAAGAACAATTCCTTAACATCCATTTATGATATACATCCAATAAATAAGTTTCTTTGGACACATTCAATAAAGCTGGAATGATCCATTCAATAAATAAACAAAAAATAGATAAATAATGTCTATAAATATCATTTTTTAGATGCGTGTAAATATGGAGCCCTCCACTTTCCCACCTAGTGGCATTTGAATAACGATTGTCCAAGTGAAATCATGTGAAACGCGTTGATTGTAGCCGCACGGATGTTGACAAACTGAGAAGCCTCTCCCCCCCTGCATGGCAACGAAAATAGTCAAGTCATACAAAGTTCGATTAACTACATGGTTGACATTGTGCATGGATACCTTTTTCCACCTCATAATGGAACGATATCTCTCGGATTTGAATTCTACCAAGTTACTTTTCCTCAATTTAATCTCTTAAAATACTAATATATATGATTAAAATTGAAATCATGAGAAAAGAGATGATATCATGATGATATTACATGATAATCTTAATCATTGATTTAAAAATTGAAAGAAATATCAAACTTGAAAGCCACAAAAAGAGAAAGAAAAAAGAAAAAACCTTATGATTGTGTGTCTTAATTGTTAAAACTTGGCTTAAGATAGGTTGAGTTTTAACCCTCACGAAAAGCGGGATAATGAAAATTACTTTTATTATACATTTCCGAAGCCAACTAAATCTCACTGCTTTTAACTCATTACGAGCAACTATTTACCCCTTTCCTCCTTGACCGCCACAAGAAAGAAAAAGGGAGGAGCGAAAAACACTACAAGTCACGGGCAATCCATCTACATGCAGCAAATTGGTTGTAAAGTTAACTTTGTCGTGAAAGGAACCCAAAAGCTCATGGCCATGGTTAACCTAACATCACATAATACACTACAAATTTCAACAGGGTGTAGCTGTTCTCAGAGCAGCTGTGCTTTTATGTGCTTGATCTTTTATTGGGTGGCTGAATATGCATTTGATGAAGTTTCTCTCTCTCGTGCATTCTTGATCCATCAGTGATTCATATGAACATAAGAAGCTTATGTTGTTCCACGTGGCATGTTATAAAAGGTCTCACAAGCGATTATAATTTTAGGTAAATATCTCAAATGTATCTTCAGAGTATATCATAAATTATTTATACGTTTAGTTGTAAATCGCATAAATTAAAATGGACGGTGAACGGATACACCAGGATACGCACGTAAGTAGGGCTATGTGTATGTGTGTGTATATATATATATATATATATACTTTTTTTTCAATAATATGAAAATAGGTAAATATTGTTTGGATTAAGATTCTGTTGGAAGTTCCTATCAAGTATTGTAAAGATCGGCAAAAAATACATGATACGGTGGACCATACATCAAATTTATTATGTATGTATGTCTAATTTTGTGTAGGTAGCTTATAGGACAAGTTTTAACATGAAAATTAGCAAATGTCTTATTGTTCCAAATACAGAATGTAATAAGTTAACAAACAGCGCCCAAAACACTTCGAACAACGCTAGATTGTCCGATGCCATATACTGATCTTCCACCAAGAAGGACGAACTTAGCATCTAGGGGGCACCGGACTTTCACTCTATCAACTCCATATGTTGGAACTAGAATGAATTCTCTTCTTCTCACAATTATAATATATATTAATTACGAAACAAGTTATTTATTAGAAATGTAATAGCTTTGAAAAATGGCAATTAGTTCTTCTATTATAAAAGGATTTTTTAAAAGGCGTCCGTGGATTATTTTAAAAGGTGATAAGAAACCTCTTATTATATTATTTATGAGACATTTCATGAATATTATTTACATATACAAAATATTCTATATAGTAAAAATAAGATTCATGATGTCACAAATTGTCTTGTAGAAGTAAAAAATAAAATATATATATGGCTTTTAAATGTAAAAGACAATTTCCAAATAGGTTTTCTAAGAAAATACTTATTATAATTACGAGACATTTCCTAGTTAGATTTTTAAAAATCATATTATATAAAATCTATAAATGATAGTAATTTTTCTGAAACACTGACCGACAAAACCTAAGGAAAAAATTCTTGAGGTAATTGTGACTCTTTTTTAACCCCCTTTTTTTCTTCAATGTCAAACGATCAACACATTAGCTATAATCCGGACTCGCGGTTTTCTGATAGAAATCCAATTCATATGCTCTTGGATTATCATAGTATTAGTACTTGTAAATTATGCTCCAATCGATTGACTATGAGGTACCTACAATATTGCTCAAAATATAGATGAAAATGGCAGGAACCGTCCCATAATCGAAATCATGATTAGTTTGGACTTGATGATTCGCCCTTTTGTTGTTATGACACCTAGCATTTAGCAATGAAAATAGATGTAAGATGGTAGAGCGTTGGACATAATTTCTAAGAATTGTGCGTGATTGTATGTGTGAAGTCAATGGTGTAATCAATGTTTCTTGTTGCTCTAGTGGTCTCTTTCACAGTGATTTTGTAAAAGTCTTTTGACTGAGACCATCCAACAGGAAAATCCCTTTTTAGGGTTTTTGACGTCGTTTTCACATGTCTCTTTTAGTTGTCCCCGGTAATTTAGATGTGAATTCTGATTAGACCTTTCGTATTATGCCTCTCAGATTTTTTTTACAAATTCAGGATGATCTACATGGACAGACCCAAAACATCGAAAGAATTAAAATAAGGCCTCCCCCAACTATATTCTCAATGTTTATATTCAAGATTGGTATCCTCTCGATTCAACATCTAAACCAAACCAATCAATGAACCTATTTGCCAATTGGTTAATGAATCAAATTGAATTCAAAAAGAAAAAATGAATATTTGTATGGTTTTGAATTTTCGATTCATAATCCAATTCATAGCCCGAACCAAATTGAAGTATGGAGAATATTGTCATGAAGCCTAAATCCATTCTCAAATCAAACAGTAAATCAAATTGAATGAGAAAACCAAATTTCTATTCAGTCTGATCTTGTTCCTTAATTTATATACTTTATTGCAAAAAATGTACAAACCATATAGTCATACCTTTTGCATTACATGTATCATCTTGCTCTATAACTCAAACTTACATATCATTATAATAGATGACTTTGGTACATGAAGCTTCTCCTTTCCTTCTAATAGTTGAGTTTCTAAGTAGTGCTACTATATTCATTATCAAATGACCTTATCTAATCCTTAAAATGGATTTTACAAACTCCATTTCTATATTTGAAAGGATTTAAAAGGTCAGACATGAGAGAAGAATGGTTTTGTAATCTCTCGATCAATGTGTGAGTGATGGATACAATAACATGTATTGATTTAAAAGAATTAAGAGATAAGTTGATGACTATCAAATGAAATGGTCTTTTCCTCTTGATTAATATGAGAAATGGATACAATGATCCCTATGGTTTTGCAGCAATAGCAAGCACCAAATTTAAAATAAGAATAAGGGCATGGAGTTCTTCATAGAGAGATGACCAAAGCCGTGGCTCAGATTGGCGAGATAGGTGTGACTTAATTTGATCTGATTTGCTTTTAGATAAAATTAAGTCATAAAATGTAATTTGATTTTCTTTTATCACTTTTGATAACACTACACAATTCTATGTTATAAAGCTTTTAAACCATAATACTTTAGCTTTGTTCAATATGGTTTACATATTGAACCATAATTGATGTGCCTTGTTTTTTATGGACAACTACTGCGATATTGACACCAATGTTTATTATGATTCCTAATCCGATATGACCCATAGAGTTTGGAATTACAAGTGATTAATTAGGCTAACCACAATAATATCCATGAAAATAACATAATTTAAGAAAAGAATCACCATAATCAAATAGTGAATTTAATTGATAAGATTCAAGTCAAGCAAAGATACTAAGTGATAGTTTCACTAAGAAAGACTTGGAATAGTGTTTTTCAGAGCTAAAAGATAGGTTACAAAATTGCATAAGATGATATACATACTAAACCTAACTAAATTATCATATGGAATTTTTGTAAATAATTAAAACACAAATAAAACAAAAAGAAAATACAAAACACGTTGGCCTAAAAACATTGTTGTTAGGTGAATCATGGTGAGAAACGATAGGTTGGTTCTTGGTTAATATGTCCATCATCAAGCCAGTCTTGCATTGAGCTAACAGGACAATATCTCTTCTCTCATGTGACCATGTTGTGATTGTTTTACGTACTACCATCAAGCTAGTTCATTTGTCTACCATCAAGTTAATAGTTTTTGTCCCTTGATTCTAACTTCTTCTTCTTGTCCTTGTAACCCAATTGTATGATTTAAGGTCAGTTTTAGAAACTTCAAGATACTCCTAAGCTTGACAAGCGTTAATACAAAGCTTGATTCATATCATCCACCCAAGGTCACAAAGGATTCACCTTCAAATCTCATGATTTCTTTAACTTGCAAGAAGAAAGTTTCAAACTCCATACAAAATAAACTCTTGCGTCCTTCCTTCAATTTACCCTTAGTTACCTAATTTCTTATCTCCTTTAGGCTCATTGGGATCAAAATAATCTGCCTTCAATCCTTTGGAAACATATAAACATTTTTAAACTCATCATATACAGCCCTCCTATCATACATTCATAGCCTACCTAAGAGAGAGCAACATCCATAACATCACATGACAATCATCTACATGATCCTCAATCTTTAATGGAACTCTAGCTTGTTTATTAAGATAAAGCTTACCCTTCTCTCCAGATCAATGTAAAGTATAAGGTTATAGATGTGGTGTCATCTTCAATCTCAAAGCAAGAACAAAAGCTATAGAAAGCTATCTTTGTACAACTACCACTATCAATCACCATAAAACATATGTAAACACTCTATTTTTGCCACATTTATTTTTCAAAATTTTTAGAATAAATTAGGAAAAATGAAAAAAAAAATTAGAAAAATAAGAAAAAACCCAAAAAATAAGAAATTTAGAAAAATACAAAAAATAAAAGATTTGAGAAAAGAAAAAAGAAAAAAGAAATTCAAAAAAATCACAAAAATATAAAATTTAGAAAAATACAAAAAAATAGAAGATTTAGAAAAAAATAAATCTTTTAAATAGTTTAGTAAAATATAATAAAATAAAAAAAAGGGTCATTGAACTTGGGCTTAGATTTGAATATAGTTCAAGTTGACCTGATCCATATGTGCAATTGAATAAGGAAAAACCACATACCCATTGGATAAACACTTGGACTTGATATTGTATATGACTTGGAGATCCTAGGTTCAATCCATAAAAGGTGCAAAATGCATCTTTTATCTTTTTTTCTCACTTCATCGCTAAGTCATCACTACGTCACGGGCCACATTATCATCACATTATGGGCTAACTCACTTCTAAGTGTGGTAAGCACACTCCTACACATATTTGACACACTTTAACACACACTCCTACACATATTTGATACACTTTAACACACACTCCTACATGCACACATTTGTATTTAGCATTACATATTGTCCAAGTTCGCCTAACCCAAACATGAAAGAAAATTATATTATATTTAATATTTTCCATTCTTAACTCGACTATGATACCTATAAATAGAGGTCTGCTCTTCATTTTCAACATACAACAAAGCTTCGAATCACTTTAGAAAAACAAAAATTGAGGCTTCCTCTCTCTATCACAGTCCCTCTCTCTCTTTAAGATAGCATTTCTTACGGTGTTTTTCGATGGAAACCACCACTACTATCGGATTCCTCATACCCAAGAACCCTATATTTGACAGTCTAAATCTGATTTTCCGAGTCAATCTGAGTCAATCGAAGCTAACCTGAGCTGATTGGAGCTAATCAAGCCACCTTAAGCTGACCTAAGCTGATCGAGCCAAATTGAGCTGACCTAAACCAACCCAAGTTAATTTAAGCTACCTTAAGCTAACCTTAGTCGATCCAAGCCGATCTGAGCTGACCCAAAGCCAACCTGGTCTGTTACTTCTTTTTTTTTTTAATTAAATTTTATCTATCTATTTATTTGTAAATGTAATAATAAATGAGAAAATGAAAAAAGAAAAAAGGGGGAAAAGAAAAAAAAAAGAGAAGAAAAAAAGAAAATCCAATTTTTTAGTTTTTTAGAAATAAAATAAGTAAATAATAGATGAATAAATAAATCACTTGCAAAAAAAATTAGTTTTTTTTCTAATAAATAAAATAAATGAACCCTTTTCAAAATTAGGATCCTACTTAGAATTTCTAAAAATAAACATTGATTAGGACCCTTTAAAATAATTTCCTTAAATAAATTGAATCGGGTAAAAATATAAACTCGACCTTTTTTCAAAAGTTAAAAAAAAAAAACCAATCCACTAATATTTTTAGAATGAACTATGGAAATTTGATCTCAAATAGCAAGTACGTAGGCACCTATACATATGGGGTGATTTAAAATAGGTAAAAATTTTATTTTTCCCCTTTAGTAGATAATTCTTTAAATTATTATTATTATTATTATTTTTTGTAAATGGGCTACAGCTTGTAAATAATCATTATTAGAAGGGTATTTGAAAAAGAAAATTAAATTCGGAAAGTTAAAAAGTAGTACTCGTTTAGGGTTTAAAAATTAGCTCCCAAATTCAAATCTTTGATTTTCAAAAACCATTTTATAAAATTGGTTTTATCGTTAGACTAGTAGTTAAGTTATAATTAATCCACCTAATTAATTATAACTTAACTCTTTTTTTCAACTTCAATCGGATGGCAACTCTAAAGTATTTTCAAAATATATATAAAAAAAAAAATGGTTTTCTTTATACCTTAGTTAAGGGTCAGTATTAAATGAGTAGGGTTTAATATTGATCGGTTTAAAAAAAACTAATTTATAAAAACTGAGAGGAAAAAACTAGGCTCAATAGCTTGACAACTTTATTAGGGACATTAAGAGAGCTAGCCACTTAAAAACTTTCCAAAATTAAAATTGCTTTTCAAAATACCCATTTATTTATTTGTTTATTCATTTATTTGTTTATATATTTATGTTTGTTATTAACCTCATGTGTATACTTTGTTTTAATTTTCATATGTATTTGACATATCGCATAATCAGGACATGGGGGGTTCATTTATTACATAAAAAATGTAAGATAGATTTGGTCAGGCCTAAGCTATCTTAAGACCTTAGGAGAGGAGCTATTGTGTAAGTTCTAAGCATAATGGTATAACTACTATTCGATGTCAATTAAGCCACCTTAGTTAAGCTCATTGTGACCAATAAAAGTGTTTTCTAAAAACAAGTGAGAAAACAAAGCCTAAGGACCTTTTAGAACCCACCCTAATTGTATATACTCCCTTTCTAGCTTGAGTTAATCCACTACTCTTAAGAATTGCAACCCTACTAATTGTTCAAGAGTTTTAATGCAATCAAGTTTTTGAAAATAACAGTAAGGTTGCAAATTAAGGAATAATGTATTAACCCAAACGATCCTAACATCTGTACATTTCTACGTGCTTTCGTTTGTTGCATCGATGATTAATTTTTGTCCATAGAATGTGTAGACTTAGAATAGCAGGTAACCAACAAGAGAATAATCAAAGAGTTAATAGGCTACCAGATGCCCTGGGAGTGCATAGATGGTTGTGACAAGCTGAAGCTATCTACTAGAAGCAAAGGGCTAAACACACTAAGGCTTCTAAGTAAGCCTTGTTAGCTTAGATGAAAAAAAAAAAAAAGTGAAAGGACCATAGATTGGGCTTTAGAGATGTTGGACAAGATTAAAGCCTAACTACGAGAGTTAGATTAGAAACTCTAAATGTGGTTAAAAGACTTTGAATAAAATTTTGAGTTTTATTAAGAATAATTGTTAGGCTCCCTTTCATTTGTTTTCTATACTCTAATCTTTTAAAATAATAAATTTTCTCTTTAGTTTATTGTTTTTCATTCTTTAGCATTCCCTTCCTTATACTAGTCCATCAATAGAACTCACCTAACCATTCATTCTTTCTCACTCAAGGAAATGTAAATAGATCTCACAAATTGTAAATAAGTCTTATCTTTGTATTCCACTTTTTTTTTTTTTAGCCCTTTTCTCTCTCTTGAAAAGAAGAGTATTCTTTCAAAACAAAGTTACGAAGTTGCTAATAGATGAGGATTCTTATCTGGAGTAATGGCCAACAGCGGAAACAACAACAAACTTAATGGCACCAACCCTACAGAAGTAAGGTTTTGTTCATTAGAGCAAACAGTAGGGGAAATGACTGAACAGTTGACAGCATCGTCTTACTCAAAGCCACAATGTCATCAAATGAGGAGCACTTGGGAGCTCAATAGGGGAAATCTATCAAAGCACCTCTTCCTAAAGACAATATCCATCTAACTTTCCAGTCTAACACTTATTCTTTCCCAATTGACCCAGAGCTGAGTTAAGAAAGTCTCAAGGAGCTAGAAAGGAAGCTAACTCAATAGATAATTGAAAAAATGAATTCGACCAAGCTGGGATCACTAACTTTTTTGTATACAATGTTATAGCCTAACTAGAAAAATTCAAAATACTAGAGTTTGAGAAGTACAATGGTACCAGATGTCTAAAGCTACACATTAGATTATATGTGCACAAAATTGGTAGATATGAATAATCAACTCATAGTACAAACTTTCTAAGATAGTCTAACAGGGCCTACATTAACCTAGTATACCCAACAACCTCAACTAAATTAATACTTAGGAGAAATTGGTTTGGGCATTTTATGAGCAATACAGGTTTAACATCAACATAGCTCCTTCGATTTGGGACTTGTGCACAATGAAAAGAAAGAAAAATGAGTCATTTAAGGAATACGCCCAAAGATGGAGGGGCATAGCAACTAGAATCATTCATCCTCTCCCTAAAAAAGAATTAATATCTGTCTTTGTTAACTCAATGGAAGAACCATATTATAGGCACTTATTAAGTAATACAATTGCTAGTTTTGTAGGCATTGTACTTATTGGGAGTCGAATTGAAGAAGTCATAAGGATAGGGAGGCTGATCGGAAAAAGACCAGCCCCATTAGATTTAGGGGCATATATAAATACTACGACGTCAAGACCTGTACTAAGTAAAAAAGGCCTAAAAATATCTAAGAGAAAGTTCACTCAGATCCCTGCCTCATTATCTCAAGTCTTTGACCAACTAAGAAACAAGGGCTTATTGCAATAGAAAGCCCCAATACCAAGATACAAGCCGAAGAAATACGACCCAAATGCACAATGTGAATATCATATGGGTTAGCAAGAGCACTCTACTGATAACTATTAGTAATTGAAAAACAAAGTTTAAGACCTAATTGATGTAGAGGCAATTTAATTGGACCTAATTCAAGGATAGGGTTAGATTTCACGATGTTTGTGAAAGATAAATGATTCAAATAAAGTTCTTTGTTTGCATTTCTCCTATTTTAAGATATCTCATTAGTTAAAGGTTTAGAATGAAGAAAGGCAAGACGAATCCCAAAACAACAACCTTGAGACATTTTGAGAGTCGAGTGGCATCATTATATGACTATTGGACTCATTCCTTGAAGGAAGTCTATCTTGTATTTAATACCCAAATCAAAATGAAGTTAGGCAATCTTTTCAAAATCTTAAACACAAAGTTTTTTGTTAGCTCCATTAGACCTTTTATTGGGGTATTTTAAAAAATTAAACCCTATCAAGAATCACCCCTATAATGGGGCAAAAAGGAGGTTAGGAGCATTTATTAGAAGAAAAAGTTAAAAATAATTTGTGCTTACTTTAGTTGCATCAATTCAAAAGTAATTGTTACTATTGATAACTAATTTCCTCTAAGATAAAGAAAAGCATCCATTATAAACACTAAAACCACATACGCTTTGAGTTGCAAGCCAAAAGAAAGAATAATTATTTTGTCTTAAATGAAAAAGAAAAGAAGAAGAAAAAAATAGAAGCAAGAAAAAAGAGAAAAATAAGTAAGTATGAAATGACAATGAAAAGTATGCTTAACATAGATAAGGTGACCAAGTCTAAAGCCCTAAAACCCAAAAGGACAAGGGGTACAAAAACCCCTTCTTGAATTAAGACCCACATTTCAAAAAAAAAAAAAAAAAAGGCCCTAAAAACACAGTCAAAGTAATTAAGCTAAAAAGAAGCTGGGGCAAATACAAATGTTTTCCCTTAAAAAATCATGATCCCTAAAGAAATTGCAATTGACATATAGCCCATAGCCCGCCTACAATTCCACCCTTCTTTAATGGCCCTTCTAATTAAAGGAGATAACTTATGACTTATCTTTGGTAAAAGTTATATTTGAAACTGGGGTAAGCATAATTTTAGTTTTACCTATAAGGTTCTTGACTTGTAAGCTTGGGTTAAAAAAAAATTCTTTCATAAAAGGCCATTTCAGTAATATCCATTTTGAAACTGAGGACCAAAAGCTTTTATTACATTGTAGTTTGAAAAAGACCTAACAGATTGATTAAAAGGGTATTACTTATAAAGTAGACCATAATTTTTGGAATCGAAGTCAAAAGAGAGGAGTTTAAGCCGAGGTGTAAGGAAGTCCTTTTAGATTAGACCTAACTTTAATGAGATATCCTCTGATAAGAAGAAATTTGAAAAAGTCATGGAAAGTTCTTTGCCCTTGAAGGAAAGAAAGGGTTCTCTTAGACCAAGGTAGCTCGAAAGATTAAGTTGCTATGTCGCTAAAAAGCCTACACACTACTGGGAGAATCTAAACTTGCTAGCAAGTCGAAAAATTCGAATGAATTCGATTCCCTCTCATTTTAGTCATTTGGATAAGAATCCTAATTTCTTTTGAAAGTCGCCTGCTCCAAAGTCAACCCTAGTAGTAAGCTTTTGTTATTACCCTATCAACAATTGTTTTCAAATGAGTTCACTTCCTATCATCCAAAGTTCAAGGATCTACTCTCGCATAAAAATCGCTTCCAAGTTAGCCTTAGAGGCTAAAATCATCTTCTTTGACAGGATCGCCCTCATGGCTGATGTCACCCACCTTTCTTCTTATCCAAGGACTTTATCCTTACTATTTATTCCGTCTTTCATGATTACTAACCAACAATCTATCTTTCTCAAGAATTTTTACATAAACTCCTTTTGCTTTGGTCCCCATTGGATCACATGCTCTCGGAACGTTATCTTGACCTTGGAGCGCTATCCTGACCTTGAAACTCTTGGATCACATGCTCTCGAAGTGCCATCCTAACTTTGAAACCATAGGATCATATGCTCTTGGAGCACTATCTTGACCTTGAAATTGTCAAATTGCATGCTCTCGAAGTGCTATCCTGACCTAAGCTAAAACCTTTGGATCGCATACTCTCGGAGCACTTTCCCAAGTCAAACTCTCAGATTATATGCTCTCGAAGCGCTATCCTAGCCTTGAAACTCTTGGATTGCATGCTTTTGGAGTACTATCCTAACCTTGAAACTCTTAGATTGAATGCTCTCAGTGTGCTATCCTGACCTTAAAACTCTTGATTCACATGCTCTCGGAGCTATATCCTAACCTTGAAACCCTTGGATTGCATGCTTTTAGAGAGCGAGTGCTATCTTGACCTTGAAACCCTTCGATTGCATTCCCTTAGAGCACCATCTTGACCTTAAAACCCTTAAATTGCATGCTCTTAGATTGTTATCCTGAAACTTTCAGATCGCATGCTCTTGAAGCGCTATCATAACCTTGAAACTCTTGAATCGCATGCTCTCAAAGCACTATCCTGACCTTAAAACTCTCAAATCGCATGCTCATGGGTCATTATCTTGACCTTGAAACCCTTGGATTACATGCTCTTAAAACGCTATCTTGGCCTTGAAATCCTTAGATTGCATGCTTTTGAAGCACCATCCAAACCTTAAAACCATTGAATCGTATGCTCTTAGAATGCTATCCTAACCTTGAAATCATTAGATTGCATGCTCTCGAAGCACTATCCTAACCTAAGCCAAAACCCCTAGATCACATGCTATCAGAGCACTATCCTAAAACTCTTGGATTATATGCTCTCAAAGTGCTATCCTGACCCAAGTTGAAACTCTCATATTGTATGCTCTCAAAATGTTATCTTGACCTAAGTTGAAACTCTCGAATCGCATGCTCTCGAAGCGCTATCCTAATTTCTTATCACTCTTTATAAACTCGCCTAAGTTAGTCAACCCAAAAGGGCACAACCAAGTTTCCCATATCGATTCCAACATAGGGTTGCTAGTCTCCTAGAGACGCTCCCTCCTAGGTTAGTGAGCCTAAAAGAGCATGATTAGGTTCCCCAAATCAATTCTAGCTTAGGGTCTTAGCTCGTTGAAGTACGACCAAGCTTCAATTCGTCTTGCAATCTTAGAGCGTCACCTCTCTCTTCACCAAATCCTTAGTAAATTGAGCCTAGGATAGTTAACTAGTTGGCTATAATGCTTCTTAGGACAAAATCTACCCCTGAGGCAAAAATATTATCTCTTTTGTCTTTGTGGTAAAGTTTTGCTCAAACTTTACCATAAAAAAGAGCAACTATAAAACACTCTATTTTTTCCCTCTTTATTTTTCAAAATTTTTAGAATAAGGTCCTAAATTAGGAAAAATGCAAAAAAAAAAAAAAGAAAAATAAGAAAAAATCTAAAAAATAAGAAATTTAGAAAAATACAAAAAAATAGAATATTAAAGAAAAGAAAAAAAAAAGGAAATTCAAAAAAAACCACAAAAATGTAAAATTAAAAAAAACACAAAAAATAGAAGATTTAGAAAAAAAATAAATTTTTTAGATAGTTTAGTAGAATATAAAAAAATAAAGAGAGAGTCATTGGGCTTAAGCTTAGGCTTAGATTTGAATCTAGCCTAGGTTGACCTAATCCATATATGCAATTACACATGTGAATAAAGAAAAACCAACAGTCCATCTGGATAAGTACTTAAACTTGATATTGCATATGATTTAAAGATCCTAGGTTCAATTCATGAAAGGTGCAAAATGTGTCCTTTATTTTCTTTTCTCACTTCATCGCCACATCATTTACCAACTCACTTTTAAGTGTAGTAAGTACACTTTTACGTGCATTTGACACACTCCTACATATGTTGGACGCACTCCTACACATATAGCTTTATATTTAACATCATATATTATTCAAGTTCACCCAACCCAAACATAGAAAAAAATCATATTACACTTAATATTTTCTATCCTTAACTTGACCATAATACCTATAAATAGAGTTTTGCTCTTCATTTTTAAGACATAACAAAGCTTTGAAACACTTTAAAAAAACAAAAATCAAAGCTTCCTCTCTCTAATACAATTCCTCTCTTTCTCTTTAGGATAGCATCCCCTATGGTGTTTTTTGATAAAAACCACCACCACTATTGGATTCCTTACACCCAAGAACCTCAGATTTCACACTTCAAATTTGATTTTTCGAGTTAATTCAAGCCAACCAAAGCTAACTCGAGTTGATCCGATCCAAGTCGATTGGAGCCAACCGAGTCAACCTAAGCTAATTCAAGCTGCCTTGAGCCAATTAAGCTAAGCCGACTTGACCCGAGTGGATTCAAGCCGACCCAAAGCTAATGTCGAGCTGACTCGATCTACTAACTCTTTTTTTTTTTAATTTTATTTATTTATCTATTTGTAAATGTAATAATAAATGAGAAAAAGAAAAAAGAAAAAAAGGGGGAAAAGAAAAAAAAAAAGAAAAGAAGAAATAAGAAAAAAGAGAAGAAAAAAAGAAAAAAGAAAATCCATTTTTATTTTTATTTTAGAAATAAAATAAGTAAGTAATAGATGAATAAATAAATCACTTAGAAAAAAAAATAGTCTTTTTTAATAAATAAAATAAATGAACCCTTTTCAAAATTAGGATCCTACTTATAATTTCTAAAAATAAACATCGATTAGGGTCCTTTAGAATAATTTCCTTAAATAAATTGAATCGGGTAAAAATGTAAACTCAACCTTTTTTCTTTTCAAAAGTTAAAATAAACCAACCAGCTAATATTTTTGAAATAAACTATAAAAGTTTAATCTCGTATTGCAGGTATATAGACACTCGTACATTCGTGACAACTTAAAATAGGGAAAATGTTAATTTTTCCCCTTTAGTAGATAATTCTTTAAATTCTTATTATTATTTTTTCGTAAATGGGTTATAGCTTGTAGATAATTATTATTGGAAGGGCATTTGAAAAGCAAAATTAAATTTGGAAAGTTAAAAAGTGATACCTATTTAGGGTTTAAAAATTAGCCCTCAAATTTAGATATTTGGTTTACAAAATCTATTTTACAAAATTATTTTTATTGTTAGATCAATAGCTAAGTTATAATCAATCCACCCAATTAATTATAACTTAACTCTTTTTCTCAACTTCAGTTATGTGAAGACTTCAAAGTGTTTTCAAAATATTAAAAAAAAAAACTGTCTTTCTTTAAACCCTAATCGAGGGTTAGTATTAAACGGGTAAGGTTTAATATTGATCGATTTAAAGAAAAATAATTTATAAAAACTAAGAGGAAAAAACTAAGCTCAATAACATATCTTATCATTCACCAAGCATTGAGTAAAGAGTAAAATAGCTCTTTGAACCTCATTTACTAGCTAATGAGTATCTTAAATCAATCAACTAAGATGCCATCATTTGCTTTAGGTCACTATTAGGCTAGGTTCCCATTTGAGCACCCTTACCTGCTTCATAATTCTATGTTTGTTGTTCAACATATGCACCTGGGTCATCCTCCTCACTAATTACTTTAGGTTCAAGCATCTTGGTTTTGATCATTATTATTCACTTGCTTAGACACTCTAATGTGGTGTGTTGTGTCCAAAACCTTGACTTTTGAAGCTTCACTTCACTTGATCTTCTCCTTTGAGTACCCTACTCTTACCTTAGTAATTTATATGGATTACTCGAGTTGCTATTAGATCACCCTTTTCACAACTCCTAAACTTTTTGTGATCAATTTCAAGTTTGATTCTTCCTTAGGTTTCTACCTAACATGTTGTTCTCCATGTTGGGAGTAAATTTTACTACTTACCTCTACCTCTTTACTTTTGGCACTTGACTCTTAGTGTTAACTTCACTACACAATCAAGAGTAGCATACTACTACACCTCAACAACATGTACTATCTCATACCTCAATTAAGTGATGAATCTAGAGATTATTTGCTCAATAGGTTCCTTATTGTCACATCTCATCAATAAGGTTTCAAACTCTTTGGCATATTGAGTAGCTGCTATGATCTGTTGCCTTAAGGTCCCCATTTGAGAATAGAGTTCCTATTTGTAATATGGTGCCACAAATTTTTTTTCTCGGCAACCTCTTCATTAAGTTTCAAGTGGCAACTTCCACTTCTCCATCATCCCACCTTTACTTTCAAAGCTATTTCCACTAAAACAATCACTAAAAAACTAATGATCTACTTTGATAAAAAAATAAAAGAAAAAAGAAAATTGCCAAAGTAGGTCCTTTTTCACTTCTGAGGCCCTTAATGGTAATTTAAATTTGTCATAATGTTCATGTGAGCCCCTAAAATTGTGTTTAGGACAATCAAGTCTAGATTTAAGGTTTTTAGGGAAAGTTATCCGATTAAACTCAAACTTTACGACTAAAATAGAAATGTTAGTCAAAATAACTTAATGAAGTTAGATTTTGAAAATAGTGATCCAAAATCCCAATTTTGCTCATAGAAGTAGGATTATTTAATATAGTACAAAATTGTTTGAAACTCTTAAAATCGAGCTCGGAATATAATAAGAACTTAGAGATAAGCTAATTAAGCTATAAAATGAGATAATATAGTATAATTTACTATATAAATAAACATGCATTTTTTTTAATATACCCGGTATAAATAATAATTATACTAGTAAATTAATTGTAAGTTACTTAATTATATATTTATGTATTGAATTTATGAAAATAACTAAGAAACATATCTTAAAAATAAAAGAGATGTTATAAACATAATTATACGAGTATAATTATATACTACACGTGATATATATGTGGGATATATATACTGGTATATTACTAAATAAATAAATATTAATAAAATATAATTAAAATAATTAAAAAATTGCAAATGCTATCCAACAAGCAAAAATTTTGGTTGGAAAATTTCTAGATAAGCAAGTTTTCATCGTAGCACAACTCCAGCAGCAAATTTGCAATGATTCAAAAGCAAATGGTTAACAAGAGGACACCTCTTACTATCATTAAATGATTAGATAAATTGAAAAAAAAATTCAATCACCATTTCACTCTATAAATACTACCTAACTTCATTTAGACTAGGTTTAGACATTTTAGGACCCTAAACTATAGAAAGAAAAATTTAGAAAAAATCATGGGAAAATAGAAAAAATTGAAAAAAAAAAAAACAAAGTAATTATCGAGCTGAGCTATTTCCTAAGATAGCCTTTGATTTGCTGTTGAGACACTTCACCACCATAGAGGACCCCCAATGACTAGCTAGTCCAATACACCCCACCACCTTACGACCACCAAAGCACCTAAAAATATTAAGGTCAAATTTCTATCATGTTTTTCAATAATTTTCTAAAAATAGTAAATCTATCCAAAAAAATTCAAAAAAATGTATAGTTATATTATTATTTTATACATGCTTTCATGTGATATTGTTGTTTTTGAAAAATTTGTAATATTTAATATATTTACTTAAGAAAGTTATTATTCATCCGAATTTTGACTTTCAAAATAAATGTATCAAATGATATTCTTTTTAGCTCAAAAATTTTGTATAGGATGTGCATGATATATAGATAGTTTCTATGTAGCTTGAATTTTGATTTGAATATTTTTAATATTTATTGTATTTTTTTTCCTAAAAATAGCTAGAAAATAGGCTAAAAATGTGAAATAAATAGAATTTATGAAATTAGATGATGAAATGAACCTATACTAATTTCTAGTGAAGTATAATGATGTTTGGATAGGTTAAAATCAATTTTCTGCAAAAAGAATCATAATTGGGTAATTTAGTATAATTCAAGGGTAAAATTGTAATTTCAAATATATAGATGATGAATCGAAAACTTGAAACTAAGTCATGAATGCATTCCCCATATTTTTAGGAGTTTATAGAAATTTTTAGAGAATTATTTGGTGACCCAAGCTAATTACTACAAATTTACGTAGTAAAATAGCATAATTTACCAATTGAGGCATATTTTTAGTAATAAATGGGTCAAAATGTAATAAATAATTAAATAAAAACCATCTATATGTGTATTGGACAGATTGGATAAAGAGAATATTTGTAATATATTTAATAATATTTTAATGATTAGGATATGTTATAGTAGTATTAGGATTAGATAATACCTATATTATACAAATATGTTGGCAAATTAGGTAAAATTTAGTTTAATAACATGAAATACATATAATATGATAGTATTTATTTAGATACGTATAACTGTATTAAAAACTTGAATTACCCATTAAAATTTATTTCTAGAACTAAGACCTATAATACATATCGTTAGATTTGTACGAACTCAACGACGCTATTTTTACTAAAATCGAACAATCTTAAGTAATATAACCTATAACTCTATAATATTACTAAAATGTACGTATTATGATAACCCTACTAGAATTGAAACATAATTTAACTAATTAAAAGTACATTTTGATACGATCAAAATAATATATTAGTAATGGTATAATTACGTATATTATCGAAATGTACTTTTAATGGGTTAAATTATGTTTCAATTCTGGTAGGGTTATCATAATACGTACATTTTCGTAACTTTATAGAGTTATAGGTTATATTACTAAAGATATATAGTATTGTGATAATATATTTTATATACATAACCGTTTTAGATAAAACCTTAATATTTTTGTAACTATTATGAAAACTAAATTTGGGTTTTGTATATATAAAGTTCCCTAGTGGTTAGACTGTTGATAACCCGAGTTTTCCGTAATGAACTTTTGAATAGGTAAGTTGGGATTATAGCTTTACCTCTTATTAGGATACTACATTAAAGTATCTGGAGACTCAAGAGTACTATTAGTTGTTTGTGCACGTAATTAGTTGTTTGTGTACGTAATTAGTTGTTTGTGTACATGCCATGTGTGTGTGTGATATTTAGTTGTGATAAGAGTTGCACTCCTTGGTGTGCTGTTCTATATGTTCACTTTGTTTTTGTATTGTTTGAACTTGTTTAGTCTCCCTTAATTATAATTAATGATTATTCGACTACAACGAAAACAAACATTCATAACACCTGTTAGGGGAAACGATTAAGAGTGCTAGGTTGAATACCGACTTCCTTTGATGAGGATAGTTGAAATAATCCTTTCCTCATCCTTAGTTGAACTAAGTAACAAGCGATGAGGTCAAGGCAAAGGTAGGGGCTGTAGCTTGAAAGTGGTCACAAGAGGAGGGTATTCTCCATTGCACAAGCACGACTTTGGTTTGGTTTGGTTTGAGTCGCAATAAAACTCTTCAATCCGGGTTAGAGTGGATATAATTTCTCTAACCTCACAATAGACTTGATAATATTGTACGATGTTTCATATGATTGATTTCATTTCATTTCATCATAATTAATAACTTTGCTTTTGATTATTAGATACTCTTCTGACTCTATCCTGCTTACTAAGTTAGTTGTGCTCACATTCTTATAGACTCTTTTGTAGGTATTAAGTGAAGACCAAGATATTTAGATACCGTTACCCTTAAATTAGTGTGTTATTGATTGGGAAAGTGAGGAATGAAGAATTAAGTGAACCTAAGCTTTTGACTTTTCTTTTAAGTTTTGAAGAAACTAACTGGGAATTCCTTGAGATGGCCACTAGTTTCCTAACTTATTATAAATAGTTTACAAAACCTATAGTTCTTTGCAAATTTTGATTGTAAATTATAACTCTTATCTAAGATGCTTATATAAGTATTGTTGCGTTATGAAACAACAGGCTATATAGAACAGGTATTTTGTAAAGTTATACCACAGGTTTGGTTATTCACAGATATCAAAATGGATGCTTTAAGCTAGTTGAGTTGAGTATACCTTATATAGACTGTATTTATGGTAACAGTTGTGAGGTTAGTTTCTATTTTAGATTAGTTTGCACGACAGAACTATTATGACTCTTCTTGTTCGGGACGTAATATTTCGGTCAAGAAAGCATGGCCATGAAGCACAAACATGCTCAATTTATTTGCCAAAATAGTATGTGTTGACCAAATAAGTCTGCTACTTTGCTATTTGGACATTTGGCACAAGTTTACTAAGTGGCTAAATAAAGTTGCCATTATACAAGGTTAATAAGGCGGCAAACAATATTTAAGTAGCAAAAAAAGTTACCACTTAGTTTGTTTAATTTTTTTTATAAATATGATCAATTAATGGAAATCGGCAAATAATTCTATATTAATAAGACGATTAACTAATGAATTATTTGTTAATTAAAGTAATAATTTAACATGTTAATAATTTGTACCAACATTAGCAAATAATACAAGGGAAATATAATGAAAACATAAAGCAATACAAAAATTGGCAACACTTTATAATATTAAACTAAACATTATGTAAATGAACTAGTACATAAATTGTCCCAATAAATATTACAAATATTAACTAACATCCATATATTCTCCAACAAAAAGTATGAGTGTCTAGAAATGGTATGACAAAGACAAGTGATAGACCATATCAGGAAAAAAAAAATACATAATCTACAAAGAAGGCCTAATAGGTTGATATGAGCCTAACCTAAATAGCCTTTATTCTCCAACCCCATTCACCATACAAGACATGTTGGAGATGGGAGCAAATTGTTGCATAGGTGAGAAGAAAAGTGGTCCCTATTGAGAGAGAAATGAATATGAAGTGTACGATTAGGAAGATGGACCACTAAGAGAATATGATTGTGGGATAAGCCCTAGAAATGCACCAAAAGCAAGAGGCTATTGTGATGAGCCACCAGGAGAATGTGACGTAGAGCAACCTATTAGAAAATAATAGAAGTAAGAGGTTAGTATGATGGATTACCAAGAGGACATGATTGTTGGGCATGCCATAGAAAAGCACTAGAAGTAGGAGAATATTGTGATGGACTACCAAACCAGCCACCTAAGGATGTAGTAGGTGGCTAATAATAAGATGACCATGGATGTGGCATGACATGCTGTAGAAACCACACAAACTCATCATACTTCTTTTGTAAGCTATCATACTTTTAATGGAGATCATCCTATCTATCCAGCCTGCTAATGTTTGTGAGAAAGATCCTAACTACTCCTCATAAATTGACGTTCGTATAAGAGGTAAGATCAACTTACCATATCCTAATCCTCAATAGTAGCTAGACTTACACCTTAAGACCTCCACCATAATGACGACATTGACTTAGGTTTAACCCCCTTTTCTCATACTCGAGTCTCATCCTCTAACTTGTTCTTTAGCATCTCCTCTTGCATAATATAATCAAATTATTAGCTAAATTAATCTAAAAATGTCCAAAAATATTAAATTGTATATGCTTACTTAATTTCATGTTGCAACTAGGTGACCTCATCTACCTATATTTTGCCCTTTCCTTCGTTGATGTGTATATGCCAAAGTTTAAATGTCTATCATTTTTTTGAAAATGAAATTTAATATAGTAGGGTTGTCTAAATGTCTATCATTTTCTGAAAATGAAATTTAATATAATAAGATTGTCCAAGTCAAAAGGGCATTTAAAAAACAAATTCAAAGATTGATTTTCTTAGAAGTTAGGTATCTTTAAAAATTACTAGCATTAGTTTAACTAAATAGACCCAAAAAAAAAAAATTCAAGGCAAAAGGATGGCACAAATAGAAAATATATCAATGACACCAGCTACAATCAGCATTCTTCTCGACCAATTCTTCATTTTCCATATACAACAAGCAATAGTCTTTCATTTTAAATATTTAAAGCTAAAATTTACTATATAGCAACATTAAACCATTACACAACATAATGAAGTGTGGCACCACAAAAGAAATCTTTTGTTCTCACTTTCTTTCCTTTAATTAACAAATAAGATCTTGTTGTAATAAGATCAAAGAAAACCACAGGGAAAAGACAATTTCAAAAAGAACTCAAAATTAAATAATACGATCAAAGAAAACAAAAAAGAAAAAAAGGGAAAATGTCAAACATAGATAAATTTTCTATAAGTAGCTTCAAAATTAAAAGGGAAAAGAGGAAAAAGGCAACATGAGAATTTGAAGAAAATTAAAAATAAGTATATTGTTGAAGTAATTCTAATATGTTAGACCATGAATTAGCTATTTAAAATCTAAGTACATAAGCAGGCTAACCAATTATGGATGATTAATGCCAATAAGTAAAAATAAAATTAAAAAAAAAAACGAACACTTTTTTTCCAAAGATTTGTGCTTATCACATCATGAATCTAAGTAACCAAATTGGCCAGAATCATAAAGTGAAATAGTCATCCTTAATTAGGTTTATGTCCAATTAACATGCCACAATTTATATTCTTATTGATAATCTATTAGCAAAACATAGAATTTCATTCAGTTATGAATAAAGGCAATAGTCGCATAAGATATATAATGGATGACACCAATATATATCAATACAATCAAAATAAGAAAAATAAATAAATATAAAAAGAATAACATCAAGGGAAAAATAAATAAAATACCAATATCAATACAACCAATTGGAAAAAAACTAATACTTCTTTCTAAATTATCGAATAATGTTGAATCAAAAGGAACATATTACAACTCATAAGAAATAACTCTTTTAAGTTCCATGATACATCCATATATAAAGCTTATAAACACAATACAATTCCTTAAAAAAAATGAGATGACTTCTTTAATTTCCATTGTACTGTTTGTGTATGATTGAATGATTTTGGAGAATAACGACTGCATCATCAAAAGCTGGAATGTATGCATGAACCTTCTGAATTTCATAACATTCCATACACTTAAACATATTATGGATTGTGTATGTTTGTCCATAGATTATAGATTAACCTAAAGTAGTTAGATAATTAGAGCAAGAAAATTGATGGAAAATTATAAAAATCAATGGATAAAAAGTATATCACATATATATATATTCGATAAACTTAATTTCCTTGAAAAGTTGTGAAGGATGTATTAGATGGGGGAAAACCCAGTAGTTAACAAATCTTTTTTCTTGACTCATCTAGCTCTCAAAATTTCCTAATATCAATGTCAAATAATCTTAATTAGCTAATGATGATACATTGCTTATATGGGAACGTAGAAATTGTATACGCTCATGAACAGTTATTTCTTAAGTTTAAAGCTGATCTCTTTCAATTTATGGAATTTAAAAGATCATACTCCATTGGTGTGTGGATACTTTTATTTATTCTTATTTTGAGTGTTCACTATTCCTTTATCTTGCAAATAAATATACATATAGATATTGTGTTGTAAAATGGTAAAAAGTATCAAATTTTTGTTACATGTATAATATATTATACAAGTAAGATTTAATACTCTTACATAATTACTTGGATCACTCTAAAAAAAATTACAAAGTCATCTTTACCCATTTGCTGAGTGCATTAATCGGGGTAGTGGTTCCTTTTAAGCATAACCCACCTACACCCCTTCCCAACCAAAACCCTTTACCTTTCTTCTCATAATATTTTAGGAGATCTATTCACATGTTGATGCAAGATTTTGAAGCGAATCTCTTGATATTTTTCTCCCATACTTTGCTCTTTTGCTATAAACTAGCATCAAACTTATCCTACAAAACAAAATAAATTAAGTTAATCCAACGTGAAATGTGTAATTAAGGTTATGGTATGAAAGAAAACAATACATACCATAACTTTCTCAATAATGACCCAACACTCTTTGATCGTTGTGTAAACCTCTTCGCAAGAGTTCGATACAAATAGTGGGCTCTCATCACAATGCTACAATCATAACTTTGATCGTAATAGCTTGGGATAATCACCTATTATCTCACCAAACCCATGTGGAATCCACAACCTCAACTGTCTACCAATCAACCAAACAATCTACTCTACATATAATCCCTTATTGATTTCCCTTCTTTTATGGTCTTCATCATCACCACTTATCTCTCTAACTCCATTAGCCTCTTTGTGTAGCACCATCTTCCCTTACATCATCATCCCTCTCATTAGCATCATTTTCACCTTCATCTTATCACTCTCCTTCTCGAAACTATCATTATCATATTGATAAGCTCTTAATTGATTATATTTTATATAGTAATTTTCCTTAAAATTTTGGTTTATTTTACAAAAATGATACTTAATTGAGTAAAATCTTAATTTCTAGGTTTTGGAATATTCTTTGGAAGAAAATGAGAAAATAGAAACAAGTTTCACTTAAATCAGAGTTAAAATGAAGAAGTTAATAAGTTTAGAATTAACATGAGTAAGCGACATAACTATGTCAGCTACAGTGAAGAATTTTAAATAGAGAAAAATAATTCACAGTAAGTGACATGACCTAAGAGACATGATCATGTCCTAAGTCCTTTTAATGGCAAATTTGGCAAGATTTAGAAAGATTCATTAAAAATATGGCGGATCTTTAGGACATGACTAGTGATACGAATGTATCCTTAGGTCGTGTTAATTGTAGCGAAAGAAAAATTCCATAAACATTGTAAAAGGGATCCTTAGGAAATTTTGGTAAAACTTTTCATGACTTTTTGGAAAAACTAAAAGGGTAGAAACACTCAAGAAAGCAATACACTCCAACATTTAAGATTCAACACTTTTTATTAGTTTTCATGGCTTTTTCTTTCATGTTTTTACTAGATCTTATTCAAGATAGTTCTTTTGCCATGATTAGCACATAGATTTATTGTATCTAAGTTTTGTGGAACCTAGAATTACTATGTGACATTGTGTTTCATTAGATCTAATAAAGATCTTTATTTTCTTTAATTTGATTATGTGTACTTGATTGCTTTGGATTAATATTTCTTAAGGTATTGATCTAAATTTTGATATTGTGTAAAAAAATCAAGAGATCGGTTGTCTGATTAGATCTAGGCATAATTGATGAAAATTATAGCAAGTTTAGAGATAAATTACAAAGTCTTTTTAGATCTTTATTAATATTGTTACGAGGATTCTTTATTTTTTAATGCAATCTTTGATTATACTATTGAGAAAAGATTTTAATAGATGATTTAAATATTAGGGTTAATAAATTTAAGAAAGTTATTAACTTTATTAGAAAACTCTCTCTAGGCCAAAGAAATTAGGGATTAAGTTGGATTGCCCTCAATAAAAGTCACATGTGTAATTCTAGGGGAAGTAAAATCTAGATACATCATTGAATCTTGAGTTAATTTTCCAATTTAATCGCTTTCTTGTTAGTTTCCTTGGTTGAGTCTTGATAATTGTTAGATTAGTTACTAGTAGTAATATAGATTAATTTCTTTAAATTTCTTAAATTCAAATTTCATTGGTTAAATAATAAAGAGAAAGTCGATATTAGTAATCATAGTCCTCGTGGGAATGACATTCGCTTTTAAAAAAATATTCTACTATCAATGGGTGTGCTTACCTTTATACCATGTGTCCATAATCATTTTCCTTCCCTAAAGCTCTAAATCTGCTAAACCTACATGGGTTGAGATAAATATGTAAGGAGAGAAATGTAAAAATCACCTATAAAATTTAACAAAATTAATTAGGGGAAAAAGGGAAAAATTAAGGAATATATATAATTATATATATAAATATAAGGAAAAATGTTTAAAATAAGACATAACCTTTATCTATGATGCCTTACAATTGAAATTATCATATAGCAACCTCAATGTAGTCGTCTCTATGCTGTAGAAAAATGCAAAGTAGTGATATAATTATAGTAAAAATTTATTGTACATACTAACAGCTACTACATTGTAAATTATTCTCCATTAGTAGAATCAAATTGGGTTCATTGATCTATTGCAAACCTCCTTCTATGTTTTCCTCTAGAATAGATATTTGTACTAAAGTCTCAAGGTCTATAAAGATATAGTCCACAAGAATTGACAATGGTCTACTTTTTTTTTTGTTGGAGTGGTTCATCATCTATTAGTTGATCAATGATCTTATTGTCATCAGAATCTTTGGCCTCAAATAAGGCCAAATTGAATAAATGATGGTGTTGAACCTTTTAGACCACCCTTTAATCATTAAACACATCTTTAGATCTCTTAGATAGAAACTTGCTAATAGTAATTGACAAAAATGTATGGATCATTATCTTACCATGTGTGATGTGTGTTAATAGATAGCATACCTCCATCAATGTTCTCAAGATTGTTACATTATGTATTGTACCATTTACATTTGAATGGAAATGCATGATGTTTACCATAGTAGTTCATCCATACTATCGTAGATAAAATGTAAGGGAGTTATTATTATGATCAGCTAAGACATACACTCCACTATTCTATGTCCCTATATTCCATAATAAATTTGACTCCATTTGCTACATAGGTAATGTAAAGGTAAAGTTAAGTTTCTAAACCCTATGGTAAAAACTCTAGGTCATCAGATATTTGTATGACAAAACATGCCTTAAGCTCCATAATCTATAGAAAACACCAGATTTTTGGGCTACTTTTGCTTTGCTTAGCTATATAATCTACATAATATATTTGCTCACCTTATGTTAGAAACATAAGGAAAACTGAGTTAGCGCCAATTGACCTATACTATGAATATTGCATGGTTGTAATTCTTGCTCAAATTCCCTATTTAAAAAAGTATATGTCAAATCTAAACCTATATGAAATCATAAGTTTAGGATACCAATAGTTGAAAGACACATACTTGACATATGATCATATATCCTCATGGTAATTTAGTATGGTTCTACCCATCTTATTAATCTTAGCAACAATAGTAACATAATCATGTGCATCAATAGGACGTACTAGCATTGTAAACAATAAAAAATTATAGCTTCGAACCAGGTTAGCCCCATCCCATTGTCATTGAGGTGTATTAATCCCTAATTCCATGTTCTCATAGTACATTAAGCAGAATAAAATGCTCTCTCATATTATATATGCCTTCATGATAAAACCCTTCAGTTTAGCCTTATTCTTAACATCACCTTATAGTACACTTAAATACCTTTCTACTAGATACTTCTACCCGTACCACATATGCATGGCTCTTTAGGGAGATATCACCTTGTAGTACACTTAAATACCTTTCTACTAGATACTTCTACCCGTACTACATATGCATGCCTCTCTAGGGAGATGCACAACACAATGGATCATAATATCAAAGAAGGAAGGTGGAGAAATGATCTCGGATTTGCACAAAGTTAAGATAATTGTCATCTCCATAAATTTTCATACATTAACCCTTACCTCTTTTGCAATCAATTCCCTGAAGAAGCATGACATCTTGCATATTACTTCTTAAATTTCCCTTAAAAATCCATGAAGGATTACTAGTAGAAGTCTCAATAGTAAAACATGATAATCTTAACTTTTAGCCCTTTAGAGTTGCTTCAAATTGACCAAAACAAGATGATATCTTTTATGCATAACCATCCAACATTTTCACATCTTTGATAAGGCTACAAACCTCCTATATTTGACTAGGAGTAAGTATGTATATGGCTAGAGGTTTTATGATCTAACTACCTTAAGATGTTAAATGCAACTTAAGACAAATTCCCATTTCCCAAAGAGTAAGTCTCGCTTTCTCTATATCCTTCAATTTACCCTTGATATTCAAGATTGTACCCAATAAGTTATCACATATGCTCTTCTCAATGTGCATGACATCAAGATTGTGTTTGTATGCAATTCTTGCCAACATGACAATCTGATCAAAATGCTTTTCTTACACCAATTTATACCATCATCATTTCTCTAATGCCTCATCCTACTAGAAGTCTTACCTAAAATTACATTCTCATACCGACTCAACTATATTAGAACTTCTTCATTGCCAAAGTGCCTCAAAAGCAATTCTACTTAATGGTTCCATCAAATTTATTCACTTCATCATGCTATAGATGTCCCATAAAAAGGAACCACTTGTAATCCATGTAATTAAACTTACTTTGTGTGTGTCCACTAATGGTGTTCACATTAAAAATAAGACAAGCCTTATATCCTTTTGTGGTCCACCTTAACATATCATCGTATGCTGGAAAATCATTAATCATCTACAAGAAAGCTACATGCATATGGAACGACTTGCTAATAGCATCAAAAGTTCTTATATTGTATGTCCATAGCTCCTACAATTCTTCAACAAGAGGCTGTACAAACATGTCAATGTTTTTTGCTTGGTGATCTTAGTCTCAAAATCAGTAGAGATATCAACAACTATGGCTCCTTCATGCATCTCTAAGATAGTGCATTATATATGAACAAAATCATCAACTACATACTGTAAGTTGTTCTTAGATTTCCAAAAGGATTAAACCCATCCATGGCAAAACTTAATCTAACATTTCATGGTTCAAAAGTAAATTCAGGATATTCATTGTTTAATGTTTCCATACTTTAGAATTAGATGGATGCCTTAAGACCCCCTCCTCAAGCACACACTCTCCTTATGCTAACTCATTTTCGAAGCTACCTTTCTACACATAAACATTTTCTTGGAGCCATGGTATTAGTGGAAAGTGCCACAAGACTTTAACATAAATACTCTTCTTCTTTTTGTCAATCTAAACCTTCTACCTCAATTCATTACACATCAAACAATAATCAAAGTTTTAATACTCCTTTCTAAATACCATACAATCATTCTCGCATGCATGGATTAAATTCGAATCCATTCATAACCCCTTTAGCATCTTTCTACACTCATAATAGGATGACAACAACTTTTTCCCCTTTGGCAATAAGCTAACTATAAATGCAAGCTAGTTATTGAAACTTGTTATAGATTGTCGATTGTTAACCTTTAGGTTCATCATTTATATTATAACCAACAAAAGTGAAAACAAGGAACACCTTGGATAAACTTTACGTTTCACATCTTCAAATGCATTAGTCAACCTATTCGTCTCAACATCAACCTCTATGTCACCATCCATATCATCATCATCTAGATCAATGTCATCGTATCCTATCTCTTCTAATATTTCATTAGCCATTTCATCATCAAATGTTAAGTCAACATCCATTCCTAACCCTTTTGGCATCTTTCTATACTCATAATAGGATGATGATGTACCAAGGAGGTCAATTATCATTAGGGCCTACAAAAGGATTACGAATGGATCTTTCAAGATATCGAAAAAATGGGAAAATGGTTGGTTGGCATGTCCAGTAGCTTTGTGAAGCTACTCACCAGATATAACTCACTAACGAACATAACACAACTTAACTCTCACTTGATACAACATACAAGCAAAAGTCAAGGTTCACTCACCACTAACCTTAAGCTACTAGCAACATTAGATAAGAATGTAAGTGTTATCACTTGGAGAGGATTATCTTGCCAGAATGGGAAAGGAATATTTATTAACAATGTTGTCAGATGATGATCTCTCATAGCTATAAAGAAAGTGAGCTATTAATAGTAAGCCCCTAAGGTTACAAAAATAATGTGTGAAATTACATATAGGGCAATACAAGAAATAGGAAACCTAGTACATGCAAAAAGGGGTATATAAGACAAAGAGAATATAGTATGATGTCAGAAAAAGTAAAGAAAGGTGGCGCATTGCTATTCCCTACGTACATGAGGTAAAGAAATGTTGGAATCAAGCTGTTCAAGAGTAGAAACATGTTAGTAAAAGGGAGGAACAAAGAGGTCAGCTTTTAGGTCTTTAGCTTGCAACGAGTTAGCACTTAAGTTCTCGGCACTTGGTAAGTTGACATTGGAGTTCTTAACACATAACAAGTCAGCATTAGGGTGCTTGGCATATGGGTAGGAGACAGAATAAATTAGAGTGTGTTTGAATAGAGCATTCAAGGAGTTCATCAGCAGTCCCTCCTGGTATTAGAGTTCGTCATGGCTGAGCTAAGTAGATAGAATCCTCCTTACAAGACCCTACAAGGCTCTAAGATGGGCTTGGGTAAGGGGTTCGGAAGTCGACATTCCATCAACTCCCCTAAGGTATTAAAGATTTTCCCTCAAATCTTGGTTGGCTTCTTCTTCGAGTACATAGGGCATTAAGTCAATGACACCCTATATCCTTTAGGCAGTTTTAGCTCATATGCATTGTCAGTGACCCTATGAAGAACTTTGAAAAGACCATCTAACCTAGGGGATAACTTGTTTATCTCATCCTTAGGAATCTTTCCATACTGAGGTGAATCCAAACAAGGTCTACAGGACTGTAGACAATACTCTTCCGACCTCGATTGCATTGCTCTTATTATCGGGCCACAATTTAGGCTAGCTGCTTAGCGACCTTCTTATGCAATTTCTGAAATTCCTTAGGATGCTGTAAACTAGACTGATTTTCTCCTTAAGCAGTTGAGTTGGTAATCATGCCTAATGGCAAGTTCGAGTTAAGTTTGTAGACAACATCAAAAGACAACTTTCTTGTCAAGTTGTGGATGGAGCGATTGTAAGCAAACTCAATGATTGGTAGATGTAAATCCCAATCATGCAAATTCTTTCCAACAATAGCTCGAAGTAGGTTCCCTACCATCTATTCACAATCTCAGTTCGGCTGTTTGTCTATGGGTGGCAAGAAGACTAAATGTGAGCTTGGTATTAAGCTTCTTCCACAACATCCACCAAAAGAAGATGGTAAACTTTATATCCCAATTGAAGACAATACTCCTTGGGACTCCATGAAGCCATAATCTCCTGTAAAAAGAGGTTAACAACATATAAAGCATCACTAGTCTTATGGTAAGGAATGAAGTGACTCATTTCGCAAAATTGATTAACCACCACCATGATAAAGTCATGTTTCTAAGTTGTCCTAAGCAGCCCAAGCATGAACTCTATACTCAAGTCCATTGTGGGTCAACCAAACACAGGTAGATAGGTATAATCCCTACAGGGCTCCTTCCTTCCTTTAGCTCGCTTGTATACCTGGCATCATTTTAAAACCTTATATACATCCTTCATCATCCCTGAATAATAAAAATACTCTTTCAGCAACTCTAAGTCCTCTTCTCTCCAAAGTGACCAACTAAGGCCCCAACATGGGCTTCTTACCTCTCAAGTTAAGCTGTTTGGCACACATATGCATCCTCCTCGCATAAAAAACCTAATAGGGATTACGGAACAATCACTTGCTCCCAAGCTTAAGGATTCACCCATATGGTTCATTAAGCTGTCCAAGGAAAGTTTAACTTTGAAGAACAATGCATTCTCCAGTCTAGCCTACCGAATTACTCTGCTCTCCATATCATTAAAGAGACTCTCGAGGTGCCCAACTAGTTACCAAGTTCACCTCTTCTTAACACATCAGTCTAAGGTCAAGCATTAAACTCATTTGCTGCCAACTTGATACATCGCCAAGGTTAAGCTACCCCAATCTTGAGCTAACCATCTGAGGCTAACCAGATCATAGGCTACCTCCTAAACCAATCCTTCTTTAGTCTAGAACATTTGAGCTACTGAGCATTTAACCCTCAATTTGGTCTACTCAAAACCTGTTCTGCTCAACAAACAACATCTTTGGGACCACATAATGGACAATTGACCCATACCCCATTTTCTAACATCCATACTTTCCTTTTTGAGACCAAATATCCTTTTTTTTTTACCTGTTTACAACTTTACCCTTGTAAACTATGTATCTATCCTTTTTTACTAAGAATCCTTTTTGTAAATTACATATACCTAGGACTTACCCTAATTGGACAATATAAATACTTGTAAAATATAATGGCAAAAATAATTAATCAAGATAGTGATATTGAACTTCAAACATTTTACCCTTCCTTCTTCTTAAGCTTTTGTTTTCTTGACGAGGATCGAAACCTTGAAGAGCTCTTATTTAGGACATTAAGCATAAACTAGTGATGAGCAATCTTCTATTATACTTGTGCTATACTTGTGCGTCATATCAAGTAGAGTTCGAGCTCATGTGAGGCGTTGGTGAGTCATATCCACCATTAGTGCATGAAGACCTCCCGCTCAACCTTCAACTTCCATTTATCCTTCAAACCATCTAGCAGTTTAGACCTACCCTTTTGACTTATGTACTATTAGTAGCCGTATGTCATCCTTCTTGACAATCCATATCATCTTGGTGTCATAGCTTGGCTACGTTTGAGCAAGTTTCTGTTACTTTATACTTTAATTAACTTGTTACAATGTGTTGTGAAAGCTGTTTATTATTGATGTGAGTGTTTAATGTTAAAGAAATTTAGTGCTTTATTTTCCCCTGTTTTCTTGTTTACAAAACAGAGTATTAAGTGTTCGAGCAGTTTTTCGTGTGTTGGTTATAATAGCTGTTGGCATGTTAGATGTTGTTTTGTTGTAGTTTGTGGGAGGAAATTTTGAGTTGTGTTTTAGTTGTTAATCTCTTGTAATAGACAACAATGTTTGATTCTAATGTTCAAGGAACTCTAGGTAATCAAGAGAGTGGCGCTTGACATGGCTAGTGTCAATAAGGAAGTTTCACACCCCAGTCTATGGATGATTGACCGGATAGACTTATTGACTTAGTGGCTAGTTTGGTGATTGCCATAAACAAAGATAGACAATGAACTAGAAATGATCCTTATAGAAGATAAGCCAATGAATAGCTTAAGAGAGGTAATAGCCGATACGGCTGAGCTAATGCCCTAGTTTAACCACACCAAGTTAGAAGAGTAGGTAGAGTTGCTGGATGTAAACTAACATTAGATGAGATTGAAGAAGAGGATGAGGAAGTAAGTAATGAAGCTCCTAGGGTAGAAGGTTAAGGATGCATATCCCTAGTTTTTTTTGGAGTAATGATGTTGAGGACTACATGGACTGGGTAAATATGATTGAGAACTAGTTTGAGTGTCATGAAGTACGTGATAATGCTAAGGTTAGACTTATTATGTTGGAGTTTACTAGCTATGCTTCCTTGTGGTGGAAAAACCTGCATGTCATCCATAGAAGAGAAGGAGAAGATGATGTTAAGCATTAAGATGAAATGAAAAGAGTCATGAGATGAAGATTTGTTTTGAGCTATTATTTGTAGGATGCATTCCAATGGTTATAGGAGTTGAGGCAAGGAAGATCAATATTGACGCCTACATGGAGTTCCAAATGTTAATGATCAGTTCTGAAGTTATTGAAGCTAAAGACTTAATTGTGTCTCAATTCATTAGTGAGTTGAACTACAAGATTGGAGATATTTTAGAGACTATGGATATTGGTTCACTTGATGAAGCTATCTGAACTACTTAGAAAATCGAGAGGCACTGAGTAGGAAGATTCTGAGCTCCTATTAGTCGACCTACCATTAGCCAACTTGTTCTGACCAGACTTGTACGAATAGAACTAAGCAAAGTTGCCAAGGTTCGACCTGCTAAAACTACCTGAGTGAAGGAGAAAGAGACCTCATCAAATTTCGAAAAAGGCTAAAGCTTAGGAAGAAAGACAAGTGAGATAAAGTGTTTCAAGTGCTAAGGGTTTGGATACATGGCTGCTTAGTGTCTAAACAAAAGAACCATGGTGATCTAAGGAGAAGCATCGACCATTGAGGTAGATAGTACTAATAAGGAAGTGGAAGAAGTGAAAAATATTGGATAAAGCGAGCCGTTTAAGGAGGAAGAGATTATCTATAGTGAAGAAGGGAATTTCATGCCTATGGCCATGGTACTAAGGCGAATGATGAGTGTGAACCAAGCACCAAAAAATGAATAGCGAGAGAATTTGTTCCACATTGGTTGTAAGGTGAATGGGTCATTGTGTGCATTAATTGTTGATAGTGGCAATTGCACCAATGCAGCATTTGCTTTCATGGTCTAGCAATTGGAGTTGCCGACCTCACCTTACCCCTAACCCTATAAACTACAATGGCTTAGTGATGAAGAAGCCTTACAAGTGACCAAGCAAGTTACTATTTCGATTTGTCTTGGAAATTATCGAGACAAAGTGCTTTGTGACGTATTGCCTATGGGTACGTCTCATATCTTACTTGGTAGACCATGGATGTTTGATAAGAAGGTCTGTATGATGGAAGGAAGAACGCCTACTCATTAGAGCATGAAGGTAAGAAGGTAAAGTTAAGTCCTAAGACTACCAAACAAGTTAAAGGAATGTAGACTCAACCAAGGCAAGTTATAAAGAAGGAGACTTTGGTAATGATCTAAGCCAAGCTAAAAAGAGAGATGAAGCTTGAACAACCAACCTATTTGCTAGTCAGAAGGTTGCTTGAGATGAGAGGATTAAAGGAGGAACTGTTACTCGCCAAGATAAAGTCCCTACTGGATGGGTTTGCTAACCTGTTTTCAAGTGAATTGCTAGAAGGTTTACTTCCCATCTAAGGCAACATGCGATAGACTTATAGCCAGGAGTCGCACTGCCAAACAAGCCTACTTATAGGTTGAATCTTGAATGAGCTATAGAGGTAAGTAAATGAGCTGATTAAGAGAAGGTATGTATGAGAGTCCCATAGCCTATGTGCCATACCAACTCTATTGCTCCTAAAGAAGATGGGAGACTTACTGTAAGCACCTCGAAGTAGTCTTTTCAAAACTCTAAGTTGAGAAACTTTATACTAATCTAAAGAAATGTGACTTCTGTTGACTTGAAGTGATCTTTCTAAGATTTGTTGTGAGTAGCAGTAATATATGAGTTGATGATGAGAAGATAAGGGCAATTACTGAATGGCCTATACCATTATGTTCAACCGACATGTGAAGCTTCCACGGCCTAGGATCATTCTATTACCGATTCATAAGGAACTTTAGTACTATTATGACCCGAATCACCAAGCTATCAAAGAAAAATGTAGCATTTAGATGAGGAGAGGAGGAATAGAAGAGTTTTGAAGAGTTGAAAGAGAAGCTGACTACTATCCCTACCCTAGCTCTACCAAGCTTTGATAAAATATTTGAAGTGGAGTGTGATGCATCCGGACTAGGCATAGGAGTCATGCTGATGTAGGGGGGTTAACCTATTGCCTACTTTAGTGAAAAGCTTAGAGGAGCTATACTCAACTACCCTATGTATGACAAAGAGTTCTACTCCTTGATTCGAGCTCTAACTATCTAGTAATATTACCTGTTACCCAAAGAATTTGTGATATACGCTAATCATGAATCTTTAAGATATCTGAAGAGTTAACCTAAGTTGTCCCGAAGACAAGCCAAGTAGGTAGAATTCATAAAGGGATTTTCTTATGTCGTAAAATACAAGAATGGTAAGAACAATGTAGTGGCTGATGCCCTATCAAGATAACATTCCCTCTTGATCAAGCTACAAACAGTATTACTTGGTTTCTCTATGATTAAGGATTTGTACAATAAGGATCCACCTTTTGGTCTAAACTATGCTAAATGTAAAGAAGACCAAATACTTGATGACTATTACAGGGAAAGTGGATACTTGTTCAAGAAGAGGAGATTGTATATCTCGACTTGTTATATGCAAGAATTGCTAGTATGCAAAGCATATGGTAAAGGATTATCTGGACATTTTGGCAAGCACTAAACTCATGAGATACTATCCTCTAGATTCTTTTGGCCAAGGATGATGGGAGATGTCTAAGTTGTATTGGAAAGATGTATTACCTACAAAGGGGCAAACAGCAGAGCCAAGCAAGGGCAATATTTACCGTTACCAATCCTAACTAAACCATGGTCTGAGCTAAGTATAGACTTTTTGTTAAGATTGCTAAAGATGTCCCGAAGGAAGGACTTTATCATGGTGGTAATGGACTAATTTAGTAAGATGGTACACTTCGTGCCCTATTCTAAAACTAACGATGCTTTAGCTATCTTTTTTCTTTTCTTGCAGGAGATCGCTAAACTCTATGAAGTGCCTAGGACTATTATTTCAATCCAAGACTCGAAATTCATAGGCTACTTTTAGAGGACATTATGGGAATGAATGGGAACTAAATTGTTATTCAACACATCCTGTCATCTACAAATGGACGGATAGATCAAGGTTGTCAATATGATAGTGGAAACTCTACTCTAAGTTACTATTGGTTGGAACATGACTGATTGGGATCAATGCTTACCCATAATTGAGTTTGCTTATAGCAAGACCACCTACAACATCATGAGCATGTCACTATTTGAGATCGCCTATCAATCCAACCCTAAGCTTCCATTGGATTAGGCGCTTCTTCCAAGCCAAAGATCAACCAATCGTAGAAAGATCCAAGGCCATCAAGACAATGTACTAGAAGGTCATAAAATAACTGAGCTAAGCTGCCACTAAGCTCGAGAGGCAAGGCAAAGGACAAAAGAACAAAGAATTTTAGCTAGGTGATTTAGTTTAGATCCATCTTAGTAAAGATGGATTTCCAAGTTTGAAGAAAAGCAAGTTATCTCCTAGAGCCAATGGACCATTTAGAATGCTTGAAAAGATTAATCCTAATGCCTACAAGATTGAATTACGCAAGGATTATGGAGTCTCTGACTCCTTTAACGTCATTAACCTCCATCTATATGTCCTCGAAGATGAGCAACAATCAGCTAAGCCAGATTTGATCCCAAATCATCTCAATGGAGATGATAGGGATCTGATATCAGGCAAGTGCACCTATCAATTTTAATACAGTGGATGTGAGTCTGAGTCGATCCCTCAGAGATTTCGAGTATTAATATTAACCTTAGCTCTATTATCTAATCAAAAAATTGTGATGAGTTGAATGAATTAAAAATACTAAAATTAACAAACTAAACTAATTATGAGACTTGATTAAACAATTTAGAAAGCAATAAAACTAAGAACGACTTCAAGAAGTTAATAACGTATTTAGGAATTATTTCCCCTAGTGTTTAATATGTGAGCAGTTAAATTATATTCAATTCAATTTCTATTATTCTTGACCGGAGGGATTTACAATTAAAGTTAATACCTTTCTCAAGCATATTAACCCTAGTCCTAAATTATTTACTGGAATCTCTTTACTTAGTAATATAATTTAGAATTGCATTAATGTATAATGAATTTCCACATAAATAATTAACTTTTCAGAAGAAACATGTATTTTATCTCTAACTATACATGTAATTCTCTCCAATTATGCCAAGATTTAATTACATGCAATTTCATTATCAATCAACAATTAAATAACATAATTGAATCAAGAAAAGATAGAAACTTTATTAAAAATTATAAATCAACCCAAGAGTCACATGAAACCCTAGGTTCCATAATCCTAAATACACGAATTCTAAACTATCATAATGAATCTAAAAACGAGTTACAACAAAAACATAAAATAAAGCATGAAAAACCCCTTTGATTGATGAAAAATCTCTCTAATCTTGAAGTTGATGTTGCTCTCGCCTTTTTCTTCTCCTTCTCCTCAAGTCTCTTCTCTTCTCTATTGTCTCTCCATGTCTTGTGAAATCCTAATATGTCCTTTTATATTGTATTGTAAAGATTCTGTTTTTGTCACCAGATACGGCCTGAGACATGGCCGTGTCCCCAGGTCATGTAACTTTCTGACCCTAGCAAATTTTTTTGGATGGACACAGCCTGGGGACATGGCCATGTCCTAGACTGTATAACTTCAAAACTTCATAACTCCTTCATTTGAACTCCGAATTGAGTGAAACTTGATTCCTTTTCTTCGTTTTCGATCCTAGAATACGTTCAAACCTTGAAATCAAAATTTTACTCAATTAAGTATCAATTTCTTAAAAAAAAAAAAACCAAAAATGTAAGGGAAATACTATAAAATCACCATATGAAATATGTTTAAAATCAGAGCTATCAAATTTCCCCACACTTGAGCATTTGCTTGTCCTCAAGCAAATAAATCAAAACAAAACTTTCAGAACAAGAAACGCTAAACAAAATTTATCATTATTTAGGAAACCAGTGAATGAATACACTTGACCCATAGAAAAGTAAGAAAATCATTCTCAACTAACTTGCAATAATAAAGTCAACCAATTTCATCTGACCACATTCGAATGCTCCAACAATACTTAATACTAGATTTCATTAGTTAATTTATGAAAATCAAAGTTTACTCGAGTCATTTAACCAAGGATTCTTAAACTAAAAATTGGATTTAACATCTCGCCAACCGAGAAAGAGTCATAAAAATTTTGTCCATTTGACTAAAGTGTATACAATTCTCTCTTCCATCTCACCAAGCACCATAATCTAAAACAAACACATTTTACATCCACTCATCCTCTGATCATCCCCCTAGTTCATGCTTTTGTTGAGAGGTCTTTTAAATTTACTTTATTTAATGCACAATTGCATTGGTAGAGGGAAAGAATCTCGCTCGTTTGACAGACCAAGACCAATCCATACCAACTTATTTCTTATATTGATAGCGGGAAAGAACCTTGCTCTTCTGACGGACCAAGGCCGATCCATATCAATTTTTTCATTAGAATTGGCATTGGGACTCAATCTCACTCTTCTGATGGACCAAGACGAATCCTTACTAATTTTTTCTATTCATAGACTTGTTATTACTTTTGACCTCCAATTATTATGATTTTTCAAGGGTTTCTCAAAAGAAGAATTTCATTTGTTTGTTTGCTAAAAATTATAGGGCTCTTAAAAATTTCTAAGAGAAAGGTATACATAAAAGTAAATTTAAAAATAACCATGACTAATTCTCAACTAATGATGTTGCTCCAATCTCAAGTCTTAAAGTCTTAAGCTAAGTAACTCGTAACTTTGCCCTTTAAAGATTTGACTAATCAATTCTAGTAAAGTATAATAAGATCAATAATGATCAAGATGATACAGTTAATTCGGCTCAACACTTGTTAATCACCTATTACAGGTTAACTTAAAAATTAATTGGGTCAAATGTGAATAATTAGTATCCTAAGTAACAAATTTATATATATATCCCTTCCCCACACTTAATAACGTATAGTGTCCTCAATATACAACTAAAAAAAATAGTAGCAAGAAATGAAATAAGAAAAATCAGCATAGAGAAAAAGGAAACATATGTACTTCCCTGCCAGTCGAAAATTAGGGAAGAAGTTCAAAATGAAGAAGCATCATCATTATATATCGCAGTTCACATGCCTTGGCCAACGAAAGACAACACAAAAAAATTATGAACTAAGAAGAGGGATCAGAATCCGTCTCTTCATCCTCCTCATCAGATGGTGCCTCAGCCATCGTAGCATCATCGTCGTCGTCACTGCCCTCAACATCCTCTTTACTACCTCTAGCCGCCTCGTCCTCACCACCCTCATCATCGTCTTCCTCACTACCCTCATCATCCTCTTCCTCACTCTCACTATCCTCATCACGGGTATCTGACTCTTTCATTTTGAGAAATTTTTCCATTTTGTCCTAGCGGATATGAAGTTTATCCACACTTTCTCTTATATAACAAACCTCAGATAGCAACATATCAAATTTATCTTCAAAGCTGGCTGAAGACGTCTGGCCTCTAGATGTGCTGCTGCGAGAGTGTCGACCTTGATGTCTTGTTGGTAATAGGTTCATGAGTCGGAATGAATTGAGGCGCATAACAGTGACTTGGTTGACCAAGGTAAGTGAAGGCCAAACGACAACCTTAGTCCGCATGGCTTACACGAGTAAGGTGATGTAGGGGCCATAACAAATATGCCATTTCTTCCGTGTAGTGGTGGCTGAAAAGTTCAACGATTTCGATGGCGAGATTGATGGGATGTTTATGAATGACACTGTATAGATAGAGGCAATCCTTGTTGGAAACCACCCCGGTGCTGAGGCCTCTGCCAGTCAATGTATGCAAAAAGAGCCAATAAAGAACCTGATATTCAAGCTTGACTAATTGAGAGGCCTTACTCCTTGCTGGATCATATGCATCGCCAACAGTAATCTCGTTCCAAAACGACCCTACTGTTACTCCACGGGGAAAACGACATGAGAGACGTTGGAACTCTTCTGTTCGTGTATATCGATCTTCATAGAGACCGAGATATCTACCCAATTGAGCTATGGTCATGTGGAATGGGTGGCCACTCAAGGTGAAATGTAGTTTACGTTTGGGGCCCATGCCAGTATTACTCTCTTTATCAAGTTTGTAAGTACATAAAAACTCCAAGGTCAGCTCTTTATAAATTGGAACTTCAAGAGATAAAAAGCGCTCCCAAATGGTACCATCCAAGAGCCCCTTCATTTTTGTGGTGAGCTCTAATTGAGCGAGAACATCCCAATCCAGCCGAAGGGTTTCACTGAAAGGCTTATTCTGAAGTAAATTATATCGTTGCACCTGGTAGTCTTCCTTAAATTGGAGCATTGGGTGATCCAGCGGAGGGAGAGTAGCTAATGGTTCAAGTATTGCTCCTAATTGTGATGAAAAGGATGCTGCAAATTTGGATTTCCGGCGAACGGTAAGCTTAGCGCGATTCACCATTGAATACCTAAAAAGAATCAACAAACCAAATAAAAAACGCACATCCGTGTCGCACGTAGTTCAAGAAGGCAGAGGGAAATAAGAGTAATAGTGAAGAATATTAATAGAATTCTCATTGGGGCATTTAAACAAACATATGGAGTGCAACTAGAAAACTAGTTGGTGGAAAAGAAATAACTTGCAAATGCATCCAACTAATTCTACAATAGACTTACTACACTACAATTAGCTTGAAACACAGGCATCCCAACATATAAAAGACGTTAAATGACCCAGAATTGTTTTTTCATATTGCTAACCCTAACTAGCATAAGTAAATAAGGATTAACAAATTAGCAAACAAAATTCGGAATTGAGAGAGCACAATGAATATCTAACTAAATGAGGCATCATAAAGGCATATAAAATCAAGAAACACAAGGCAATGGTGCATGTCGTTTATAAAATAACAAAATAAATTGGTGGACCAAATGCAAGAACCAATGCACACAAGACCAAAATTTCTAGTAGCTAAACTGCCTAAACCAAGAGGAAGATAGAGCAAAATCAATAAGGAGAACTTACTTGGATCTGGATTCGTAATGTCAAGAATTGTGATGTGAAGATGGAGAGAAGAGAGAATATGAGAGAGAGATATGTTGGATTGTAAGTGTGCGAGAGAGTGTGTGTGTTTTAAATAAACCGGGCATGTGCAAAATCGTGTAAGACTGGGCAGACACGGGCTGGGATACTACCGTGTCCCACGCTTGTGTAACAATCTGTGTGGGTAGTGTCTTATCTGGGCGGACACGAGCTGGGACATGACCATGTCCTATGCCCGTGTAACATTCTGTGTTTCTTCGTAGATTCTGGATGCACACGGGTTGGGACACGACTGTGTCCCATGCCCGTGTAACTTTCTGTTGCCGTGCATTAAAATTGGACGGACACGGGCTGGGACACGACCGTATCCCACGCCCGTGTAACTTTCTGTAGGCAGTCGGTAATATTGGGTGCACACAGGCTGGGACACGACCGTGTCCCTCACCTGTGTAACTTTCTGTACCCACTAAGTAAAATCTGGGCGGACACGGGCTGGGACACGATCGTGTCCCATGCCCGTGTAACTTTCTGTAGGTGGGGTAGATTAAAGGGCCTGGATGGACACAAGCTGAGACACAACCGTGTCACTCGCTCGTGTAACTTTCTGTTTTTTTTTTATATGAATTTAATTTAAAAATAAAGGAAACTTAAAGAAATAAAAGTAATTAAACTAGAAAAATAAGAAAAAGAAAACTAAAGAGAAGAATCAACAATGAAACTAAAAGGGAAAAGCCTATGACGAAAATTGAAAAAAATAAAAGAAGCAAAGCAAAGTTAGATAAAAGGAAAATAAAATGAAATAAACTGAAAGAACTAAAGTATAAGCAAAGTTAGACATGGGTTGTCTCCCAAGAAGCGCTATAGTTAACGTCGATAGCTCGACGGGATGTGTCTTCTCATGATAGTTCTGTCGGATAAAGATAAAACTCCTTTCGTCCAACATTCTCCAAGTGTCCACTCAAATATAACTTCAACCGTTGCCCATTTACCTTAAATGTGTCCTTCTCCGGGTGTGTAACTTCAACAATCCCATATGGGAAAACTCGTGTAATTGTAAATGGTCCAGACCACCTAGATTTCAACTTACCTGGGAATAAACGAAGGCAAGAATTGTACAAAAGAACATGATCACCTTCTTTAAATTGTCGACCTTATTTGATTCGCTGATCGTAGTACTTTTTGGCCCTTTCTTTGTATAGTTTGGAGTTCTCATATGCATTCGCTCGCTATTCCTTTAGCTCGTTCAGTTAAAGTTTCCTGTGAGAACCTGTACGCTCAAAATCAATATTAGCACTCTTAATTGCCCAATAAGCCTTATGTTCAATCTCTACCGGTAAATGACAAGCCTTGCCATATACAAGTTAGTAGGGTGTGGTCCCTAATGGTGTTTTATAAGCGGTTCTGTATGCCCATAGAGCATCATCCAACTTTTCTGACCAATCTTTCCTATGATACTCTACGGTTTTTTCAAGAATTCGCTTAAGATCGCGATTGGCAACTTCTACTTGGCCACTACTTTAGGGGTGGTACGGGGTGGCTATCTTATGTGTCACGCCATAACGCTTCAATACTTGGTCAAGTTGAGCATTACAAAAGTGTGTTCCCCTATCACTTATAATTGTCCTAGGGGTGCCAAATCGAGAAAATAGGCCTTTCAAGAATTTTTTTACTACCCTTGCATCATTAGTAGGTAAGGCTTTAGCTTTCACCTACTTAGAGACATAGTTAATAGCTACTATGATATATTTGTTTCCATTAGAGTTCGGGAAAGGACCTATGAAATCGATCCCCCACACATCAAATACCTCGACCTTAATGATGGGGTTTTGTGGCATTTCATCCCTACGGGATATATTCCCCACTCGTTGGCAACGATCACAACTCTTAACGTATCTCTAGGCATCTTTGAATAAGGTAGGCCAATAAAATCCAGCCTCTAGGACCTTATGAGCTGTCCTATTGGCACTATGATGCCCACCCGTAGGCCCCGAATGATAGTGGCTCAAAATTCTCCAACCTTCGAGGTGTGGTACACACCTTCAAATGACATGATTTGCATATACTTTAAACAGGTAAGGATCATCCCAAAAATAATGTTTCACATCAGAAAAAAATTTCTTCTTTTGCTGGTGTGGAAGTCCCTTTGGTATAATCCTAGCAGCTAAAAAATTAGCGATATCCGCGAACCAAGGAATTTCCATATCACTTACTTGGGCGATGGCATAGAGTCGCTCCTCAAGGAATTCATCCTGGATCTCATTCTCGTCGAACATTTCCAAGTTTGGATTCTCCAATCGAGATAGGTGATCTGCTACTAAATTCTTAGTGCCTTTTTTATCTTTGATCTCCACATCAAACTCTTACAGCAACAAGATCCACCTAATCAATCTTGGTTTTGCATCCGGTTTTGCTAACAAGTACCTAAGGGCAGAATGATTAGTATAAACAATCACTTTAGATAGAAGCAAATAAGAGCAAAACTTATCAAAGGCAAAAACAACTGTTAGCAACTCTTTTTCTATAGTAGTGTAATTCTCCTAAGCATTCATAAGAGTTTTGCTAGCATAGTGAATTGGTTGAAAGTGCTTGTCTCGCCTTTGCCCCAGCACTGCCCCAACTACATGATCACTTGCATCACACATAAGCTCAAAGGGAAGTGCCCAATCAGGTACTACCATGATTGGAGCATTGGTAATTTTCTCTTTAAGAATATTGAAAGCTTTCAAACACTCCTGAGAGAAAACATAAGGTACATCCTTCTCTAATAACTTAGTCAAAGGGCGGGCAATTTTCGAGAAATCCTTAATAAATCGCCTATAAAAACCTGCATGTCCTAAAAAGCTTCTTATGGCCTTAACCGAAGTTAGAGATGGGAGTCTTGCAATTGCATCCATTTTGGCAGTATCCACCTCAATTCCTCGATAAGAGATCTTATGGCCCAGCACAATACCCTCTTATACCATGAAGTGGCACTTCTCCCAGTTGAGGACAAGATTGGTCTCTTCACACCTAGTAAATACCCTGTCCAAATTATTCAAACAAAGGTCAAATGAGTTGCTAAAAACTGAAAAATCATCCATAAATACCTCCATTGTGTCATCAATCAAATCATCAAAAATAGCTTACATGCATCGCTGGAATGTAGTAGGTGCATTGCAAAGACCAAAAGGCATTCTACGGTAAGCAAAGGTGCCATAAGGACAAGTGAAAGTAGTCTTCTCTTGATCTTCCGGTGCAATAGGTATCTGAAAATAACCAGATAAGCCATCCAGAAAACAATAAAACATATGTCAAGCTAGTCGTTCTATCATTTGATCAATAAAAGGTAAGGGGAAATGGTCCTTACGTGTAGCATCGTTTAACTTTTGATAATCGATACATACACGCCAACTTGTTACCGTTCTCATTGGGATCAATTCATTCTTTTCATTAGGGACTATTGTCATCCTACTTTTTTTTTTAACTACTTGCATTGGACTCACCCATGAACTATCAGAGATATGATATATCATACCTGCATCAAGGAGTTTAATAACTTCCTTTTTGACTACCTCTTTCATGTTTGGATTCAAGCGTCTCTAGGGCTGCACAACCGGCTTGTGGTTTTCTTTCATTAAAATCTTGTGAGTACAAAAGGAGGGATTGATACCTCGAATATCGAATATTTTCCAAGCAATGGCCCTCTTATGCTCCTTGAGTACTTTTAGCAACCTTTCTCTCTATTCTTTTTCCAAATTGGATGCTATAATTACCGGTAATTTGAAGTCCTTCTCTAAGAAGGCATATTTCAAGTAGTTAGGTAATTGCTTTAGCTCCAATACTAGTGGCTCCTCAATCGAAGGTTTTAACTGTGCTTCCTTCCTTTTTTCAAACTCTTCAAACCCTTTCTCAATAGAGATAGGTTTATTTGTCTCCAGTTAGGCTACCACCTCGAATTTGACAGGATCTTCCGAAGCTTCCTCCATGCCTAATTGCAAGCAACTCTCCAACGGATCCTTAAGAAGAACTTCCTGCATATAACTTGAAACAAAAGTGTCAGTAACATCCAAAAGGTAGCAAGTATCATCCTGATTGACGGACTTTTTCATAGCCTTCGAAATTTTAAACATGATCTCCTCATCTCCTATTCGAAGAATGAGCTTGCCATCACTAACATCAATGATAGCCCTCACTGTAGCTAAGAATGATCTACCTAGGATAAGGGGTAACTCAAAATCTTCATCCATATCCAATATCACAAAATCAACTGGAAGAATGAATTCACCTACTTGGACTAATACATCCTCAAATATACCTCTAGGATACATCACAAATCTATCAGCTAATTGCAAGCTCATGCGTGTGGGCTTAGGTTCCCCTAATCCTAGTTTCTTGAAAAATTTATAAGGCATTAAATTGATGTTAGCACCCAAATCAGCTAAAGCTTTGTCAATTAACAGAATACCAATATGACAAGGAATTGTAAAACTTCCTAAATCTTTTAGCTTCTTGGGCAACTTGTTTTGTACGATCGCTGAACACTTTTCATCCAAGATAACTGTAGAAAGCTCCTCAAGCTTCCTCTTATTGGATAACAAATCTTTCAAGAATTTAGCGTACTTCGGCATCTGTGACAGGGCATCAACAAGAGGTAAGTTAATATGCAGTTGTTTAAAGAGGTCAAGGAACTTACTAAATTGTTGGTCATTGCGATCTTTCTTGAGTCTTTGGGGATATGGGATAGGTTGTTGATATTCCTTCACCTTTGATGACTCTACATCTTCCGTTGCTTTCGTCCCCTCCTTGCTCTTGCTAGTCTCCTCGCTAACCTTCCTCTCAGCATGCAATTCCTTCCCATTTCGAAGTGTCACTGCCTTAACATGTTCCTTTGGATTGGGTTCTGTATTTCCTGGTAGCGTTCCTTGTGCTCTTTCAGAGATTAGCTTCGCAAGTTGACTAATTTGGTTCTCAAGGTTGCAATTTGAAGCCTCTTGATTCCTCAACGAGGATTCAATGTTGGATAAGCGAGCCTCGTTGCCTTGAATATATTTTGTGAGAAGTTCTTCAATACTGAACTTCTTTTCTTGAGGGAGAGGAGGTAGGAATGGTCTTTGAAATCCAGGTGGGCCAAAGTTGGTCTTCTGCTAGCCTTGGTTTCGGTTTCCCCATGAGAAATTGAGGTGATTCCTCCATCCTGGATTATAAGTGTTGCTGTAGGGGTTATTTTGTTGCTTAGGTAGATTTCTTAGATAATCTACCTGTTCCAGTTGTTCTTATGCTCCATACCCCTGCATACCAAAGTCACTTACATCCGATTGCACTTGTTGAGGGCCAACAGAGAGTGCATCAATCTTCTTACTCAATAGGTCCACCTTGGCTGCCAGAGCAGTGGTCAAGTCCACCTCATAAATTCCCATGGCCTTTTGCTTGGCTCTAGTGGTTTCCTACTGATAATTGTTCATCGCTATTCCTTCAATCAGGTTTTATGCTTGCTCAGGTGTCTTTGTGTTCAAAGTACCTCCTGCGGATGCATCAATCATCTGTCTTGTAGATAAATTGAGACTATTATAGAAGGTCTGAATTTGCATCCATAGTAAGAGGCCATGATGTGGGCACCTCTTGAGCAAGTCCTTAAACCGCTCCCAAGTGTCATATAGCATCTCCGCTTCTAATTGAGCAAACAAGAAATATCGTTCCGAAGTTTAGTGGTCTTTGCAAATGGGAAATACTTCTCCAAAAATTTCTCTACCAATTCATTCCAAGTTATGATTGAATTTCTTAGTAGGGAGTTCAACCACTGTTTTGCTCTACCCTTTAAGGAGAAAGGAAATAGCCACAGTCAGATGGCATCATCCGTGGCTCCGTTGATTTTAAATGTATCACAAATCTCTAGAAAACTAGAGATGTGGGCATTAGGATCTTCATCTTGGAGACCGTCAAACTGAACATATTGTTGCACCATTTGTATGATGTTAGGTGCAATTTGGAAGTTATTAGCCGCGACGGTTAGCCTTACGATGCTAGAGTCAGCTCCAATTAGTGTAGGCCTTAGATAGTCGGACATGGTCCAATTTGCTTCATTCTCATTGTTAGCCATGTGTGGTGGATCTTCTTGCTCAATGAATTGAGTGTTGGCCTCTTCACCTTCTTCCTTGATTTCAACGATTGACTAGTCGTCTATGGTCGCCACAATTTGTCTAGGTCGCGATCTCAAATTTTGAAGAGCAGTTCTCTTAATTTCAGGATCAAGTTCTACCAAATCTTTCGGGTTGCTTCGAGTCATGTACTACAAGGGCAAGAAATATAAAATCAATTGCAGCTCTAAATAATAAAAATAAACAATGAAAACAAAAGAAAAAAAAAACAAAATGGTCAAAGTAATAAAGAAACTAGTGTTCTTAATATCGAAAATCCCCGGCAACGGCGCCAAAAACTTGATATCAGGCAAGTGCACCTATCAATTTTAATACAGCGGATGTGAGTCCGAGTTGATCCCTCAGAGATTTCGAGTATTAATATTAACCTTAGCTCTATTATCTAACCAAAAAATTGTGATGAGTTGAATGAATTAAAAATACTGAAATTAACAAACTAAACTAATTATGAGACTTGATTAAACAATTTCGAAAGCAATAAAACTAAGAACGACTTCAAGAAGTTAATAACATATTTAGGAATTATTTCCCCTAGTGTTTAACATGTGACTGCTTAAAATATATTCAATTCAATTTCTATTATTCTTGACCGGAGGGATTCACAATTAAAGTTAATACCTTTCTCAAGCATATTAACCCTAATCCTAAATTATTTACCGAAATCTCTTCACTTAGTAATATAATTTAGAATTGCATTAATGTATAATGAATTCCCACACAAATAATTAACTTTTTTGGAAGAAACATGTATCTTATCTCTAACTATACATGTAATTCTCTCCAATTATGCCAAGATCTAATTACACATGCAATTTCTTAATCATCATGCATAATATCATATATTGATACTCTAGAATTATCAATCAACAATTAAACAACATAATTGAATCAAGAAAAGATAGAAACTTTATTGAAAATTATAAATCAACCCAAGAGTCACATGAAACCCTAGGTTCCACAATCCTAAATACACGAATTCTAAACTATCATAATGAATCTAAAAACGAGTTCCATCAAAAACATAAAATAAAGCATGAAAAACCCCTTTGATTGATGAAAAATCTCTCCAATCTTGAAGTTGATGTTGCTCTCACATTTTTCTTCTCCTTCTCCTCAAGTCTCTTCTCTTCTCTAATGTCTCTCCATGTCTTGTGAAACCCTAATATTTCCTTTTATATTGCATTGTAAGGATTCTGTTTTCGTCACTAGACACGGCCGTGTCCCTAGGTCGTGTAACTTTCTGACCCTGGCAAATTTTTCTAGATGGACACAGCTTGGGGACATGGCCATGTCCCAGACTGTGTAACTTCAAAACTTCGTAACTCCTTCATTTGAACTCCAAATTGAGTAAAACTTGATTCCTTTTCTTCGTTTTCGATCCTAGAATGCGTTCAAACCTTGAAATCAAAATTTTACTCAATTAAGTATTGATTTCTTTAAAAAAAAAACCAAAAATCTAAGGGAAATACTATAAAATCACCATATGAAATATGTTTAAAATCAAAGTTATCAGGATCATAAATCAATCACTCGCTTTCAAGCTTGAGGACTTACCCATATGGTTTGTCAAGCTGTCCAAGGAGAGTCAAACTTAGAAGAACGACACATTCTTCAGTTCAACTTACCAAATTACTTTGCTTTCCATCTCATTAAGGAGACTCTTGAGGTGCCCGACTTATTGCTAAGCCAACCCATTCTCAACACATAGGTTTAAGGTTAAGCATTAAACTTGCCTACTACCAACCTGATACATCATCGAGGTAAAGCTACCCAAATCCTGATCATCCAGCCAAGGCCAACTAGATAATGGGCCAACCCTTGAACCAATCCTTCCTTAATCCAGAACATCTAAGCTACCGAGCTACCAAGCATTCGACCCCGACCTAATATGCTTAGAATTGATTATGCTCGATAAACAGCATCTTTGGGACCATTGAATGGATAGTTGAAAAGTACCCCACTTTTTGACATCAGTGTTGTCCTTTTTGTAACCAAATATCCTTTTTTTTTTTTCCCGTTTACAACTTTGCCTTTGTAAACTATGTATCTTTCTTTTTCCAATAGGAATCCTTTTTATAAATTACATATACCTAGGACTTACCCTAATTGGACCATATAAATACTTGTAAAATGTAAAAACCACAACAATTAATTAGGATAGTGATATTGAACTTCAAACATTTTACCCTTCCTTCTTCTTGAGCTTGTGTTTTCTTGATGAGGATCGAGACCTTATCTAGGCCATTGAGCATGGAGCAGTGGTGAGTAACCTCATGTTATACTTGTGTGCCATATCTAATATAATTCAAACTTATGTGAGGAGTTGATCAATCATATCCATCGTTGTGCATGAAGACCCCTTGCTCAACCTTCGACTTCCATTTATCCTTCGGACCATCTAGCTATTCAGACCCACCCTTTTGGCTTATGTGATATTGGTAGTTGTGTATCATCCTTCCCGATGATCCATATTAGAAAATTGTGCCTAAGAAATCACTAAGGACTTCTTCTTTGATGATTTCAAAACCTTTACTTGGGATTCCTGAATTCCTTAAGGCTCATAGGGGTTAACATGACTTTCTTTCCATCCTTTTGAAACATAGAAGTATTCATATATCTATTGTGCAATACTCTCAAATCAAATAGCTATGGTAAACTAAGAAGTATATGTGAGGCACATATGAGTAGGATGTTGCATAACACCTTATCCTTATATCTATCACCAATAATGATCGGCACTTGTACTTGCTCGATGACTGGAAGTCCACCCTTCTCATTAAGCCAATGGATCTTGTATAGTTGGGGATGAGAACAAGCCAGCAACTTCAAAGCCTTCACTACTTCCTATGCTATCACATTGGTACAACTCTCTCCATCTATGATCAAAGTACATAGGTAACCATTCACTTGACAATTTATGTGAAAGAGATTCTCCCTCTATTCATTCTCATCAATAGCAAAGGTACTAAGAGATCTTCGAACAAACATGCAGCATTCTCCTAATTCAAGATGGATCAAGACATCTGGGTCCTCTTGGAATTCTTCCAACACGAATCTCCTCCTCTCCTTTACTTACACTCTCCACTTCGACTTGAGGGGTTTCACCCTTAATGGTCATCACACATCTATTTAGACATTGACTAGCAACATGTTTAAAACCAAGACACTTAAAGCATTTGATCTCTTAAGTCTTCCATCTGAAGCTCTAACCTTAGTCCTTTTTGGTCACAAGCTCTTCAGCCTTAACCTTACCTTAATCCTCATCAAGTATACTCAGAGCTTGATTGAAACGGTCCACCTTAAAACTATACAAGGCTCTATCATATCCAAGTTGATTTAGCATGTCGAATTTGCTCGACATACTAGGTCGGTTACTCAGAGCTCGACTAAGCTAACTTCACCTCTACCTTTCAACTCTCTAGGCAATTCGAATAGTCTCATCAAAAGTTCTAAGCCCCTGCACCTCCATAACATGCTTAATCTCAAGTCACAACCCAGAAATGAATCTTGCAATGGTTCACGCTTTTGGCATGTCAACATCACATCTAATCATCAATAATTCCTAAACAAACTCATCCATATTTCGGCTACCTTACTTAAGTTATTGAAGACTTCAGAAAGTACCTTGTTCATAGTGCTTGGGAACAAATCTACTCCTCAAAACTCGCTTCATCACATTCCAAGTTCATATTTCATGTCGAGCTCATTGACGTATGGTCTGCAAATTCTTCCACCACATTGCTACATACCCAGAGAACTCTAAGGCAACTACTCGAATACGCACTGCATCCTTATAATAAAAGAAATCAAATATCTTCTCAACCTTCTCTTCCTAGTCCATGTATTCATCCGCATTACCGAATCTAGAGAAGCTTGGAACTTACACTTTAATGTGCTCAATCCCTTAAGGAGCTCAAAGCTCAAGTTTATCGTACTCAAGAAACTGCTCATCCTAATCTTCACCATCTTCCATGTCCTTAACTTCCCTTAACTCAAGTCCCTATTATACGTATCCTTTAGCTTGAATAGGTTACACTCATGGTGCATTCATAGCATCAGGAGCTCAAATTTCCTTACCTTGTCCTCTCGACCTATCTTGCATACCTCGTTTGCATTCAGCATTTCTTTCTTAAGGTTGAGCTTCTACTAATCTTTGCATGATCACAACTAAGTCAGTCACAATGGTAGTAGGGTTGTATATCTGTTCGTTTATAGTTTGACTGGATTGTTGTTCAATACGACCTTGACTAAGAGCATTACTCTCAACATCACCTATCTCTCCTTGTATACTTGGATTCGACATTCTCACAATAAGACTTCAACAAATTCATAACCCAACAAAAGATTCTATACAATATTTCTAAGCACTATATTGAACAGCAAATTTGCTCTACTTTGTAGTAGAGAAAACATAGTACAATAGAGTTTGTAACCTACTTCAAAAACTAGTTACTACAAATACTTGGCTATTGGCTGTAACCTTAGGCTCTAATAAAAAAATAAGTATAATGTGTCTAAGAGCTTGGTTATCACTAGGGCTTACTAGAGGGTTACGAATGGGTCCTTCGAGATATAAAAAAAATGCGAAAATGGTTGGTTGGCATGTCCAGTGGCTTCATGAAGTTGCTCACTAAATATGACCTATTAATGAACATAACACAACTCAACTCTCACTTGATATGACAAACAAGCAAAAGTTAAGGTCTAATCGCCATTAACCTTGAGCTACCAACAATATTAGATAAGAGTATGTGGGTTATCACTTAGAGAGGGTTGTCTCGCAAGAATAGGAAAGGAATATTCATTAACAATGTTGTAAGATGATGATCTCTTATAGCTATAAAGAAAGTAGCTATTTATTGTAAACCCTTAGGGTTACAAAAACAATAAATGAAATTACATATTGGGTAATACAAGAAATAGGAAACCTAGTACATGAAAAATGGCATAAATAAGACAAATAAGACAAAGAGAATATAGTATGATGTTAGAAAAAGTATCGACAGGTGGCGCATTGCTATTCCTTTAGTACATGAGGTAGAGAGATGTTGGAGCCAAGCTATTTAGGTGTAAAATTAGTCAGTAAGAAGGAGGAATAGGAGGTTGGCTTTTAGGTCCTTAACTTATGACAGGTTAGCACTTGGGTTCTTAGCATTAGGTTGGGTAGCATTGAAGTTCTTGACACTTAGTAGGTCGACATTAGGGTTCTTAACATAGAACAAGTTGGCATCAGGGTGCTCGACATATGGATAGGGGATAGAATAGATCAAAGTATGTATGAGAAGAGCATTTAAGTAGTTCATCATTAAGCCTTCGTGGTATTAGAGCTCATCTTGTCTAAGCTGAACGGGTAAGATCCTCCTTGCAAGCCTTGAAGACGAGCTTAAGTAAGTGGTCCGAAAGTCGACATTCCATCAATTGACAACAATTTCTTCCTGTTTGGCAATAAGCAATATATAATTGTAAGTTAGTTATTAAAGTTTCTTATAGATTGTTGACTATCAACCTTCAAATTCATCATTTTTTTAACAACCAACAAAAGTGAAAACTTGAAGGAACGTGGATAAACTTCATGTATTGTATCTTCAAATGCACTAGTCTACCTATTCATTTCAACATCAACCTCTACATCACCATCCATATCATCATCATATAGATCAACATTATGATGTGCCATGTCTTCTAATATCCTATTAGTCGCTTCATCATCAAACATCAAATCAATATCCTCATTGCGATCAATTACAATTGCAACAACCTCTAGAGATGAAACATTGGTTTGCTTGAGTATTTTGCCATAGTACTTTCATGTCTACTAAAACGCAATCATGCCCCTTAAGAGTAAGTGGATCTCGATTATGCCAATGGGATGCTTAAATTTAAGCAATCCCAACATGGACAGTGCATGAAACCATCTTCTTCTTAACTTTAATACCATCAAACTTCTAAGAAACCCTTTTACCCCATCAATGTACTCTCTTGAATACCTATCATGTGTCATATGCTAAGTTTGTTTTGGCATCTTATTTATATACAAAGTTATTAGCTTTCGTCTATACTCTATCATAAATAAAGTATGATGAATGGGGAAAAAACATCATATTGCAACTGGCAATTAACAATAACAATGTCAATATGAAATATATTTACATTAAGCAGAATAGAACCTTCAAACATATATTGTTGTTATGATAGTACTATATCTATAAAATCTTTAAAAAAAATGTTGAAGAATGTTTATGAACCTATTATTATCTATTATGGTCAAGTTGTGACTTCAATACTTCATAAGCTCATTTTTAATATGATAAGCAAATTTAAAGTTACATCTTCAACATGATTGCAATTTATCTAACCCAACATTGTTATTATTTTAAGTGGCAAACAATCATTCCACATAATGCAGCTAGTAAACATAATTTAACATTCTAAACAAATAAATAAAAAAAAAGAAACACCAACAAGCATACCACAAAATTTAGCATACCAAAAAAGGATTCTTCAACATCAAATATCTCATTACATGGGTATAATAAAAAGAAACATCAATACGCATATCATATAGCATATAAATAAATGATTTTTAAAGTTTCTTACTCCATGTTTAAAGAGAACAAGTTAGTATTGGTTGTGATTTGATTGTGGATGGTAGATTTTTAAAACTAAATGAAAGTCAATGGCGGTGAAGGATACCCAAAAGTAACAAAGTTGATTAAGTGGCTGATGATTAGTAATTGTTGTTAGGAAAAATTTTCCTTTTTTGTAATATTATTTTTTTCATTTTCATTGAACATTGCTAATAGTAAAATAGTTTTCTTATCGTAAGAGCATTTATCCAACAACTGGAAAATACAGAAATCATATTTTTCAAAAACATTTTTCATAAAAATCTGCAACTAAATAATCATTATCAAGTAGCTTGCTATGGCTTTTTCTAATTCTTATTTCACTAAGTTCATAAGATTGGACAAGTGTAACAAATAGAAATTATATGGCTTATTTACTTATCAGTAGAAAAAGCTTAATTCCATGTCAAAACAAAGTAGAATGATTTTTATTACTTTTGTTTTTCTAGTAACCTTTTAATTTGATACTTTACTAAATGAAAACTAAACCTTTTCTTTTTTGGTAATTGATGAGATACAAACTTGGTTTGAATTCTACTTGATTAGCTAAAACCTATTGAACATTTAAATTAAGTTTAACCTAAACATCTACTTAAAGCATATCTAATATATTAACCTTTGCCATCTAGAAGATACATATCTTGATAAAAACACTATTTTACTAAATTGAATTTTGTCTTCATAAATAATGTAGTGGAGTGGAGTATGCTAGAGATTTTAGGGATAATTTCATTTAATTGTTAAAATCATTAACCTTTTTTGCAGTTTTTTTTTTTCTTAATACTACATACATATATGTATTACTCTATGGAACAAGGTTTCATGATCTACAATGGAATGCATCACACAATAAGTGTCCAACATTATCAATCATATCCTTAGAACAAGATATATAATTTTCACCATGATAAACTCAATATAGTCATCACAATCATTTGTATTGTGTGATGATGACTAAAGAATATGATCATAAAAAAAAAACAAATGTTCAGAAATCAATCAAGATCCATTTCCAATCACAAAATGCAATCTCTAGTAGAAACATACATTTGATTATAAGAAGCTTAAAATAAAAATAAGTGACAATAATTCACAATGGACATGGAAATTTTCTAATATAATAAGTTAGTTACATAGAAAATTTGGAATATAAAATGACTAATTTCCTCTTTAAAAAGAAGCGAGCACTATTCATCTAAAATAGAGATTTGAAGTCCAGACCCTTCCATACTGAGTACTCTAACAAATTGTAAAATTATTTTTTATGTTTACAAATTGTATCGTAAAAATTATTTTACCCATAAGAGCGAGGAGTACATAGAGTTTTTTTTATTAGAAAGTAGAGAAAGTTAATTGTGTTTTGGTCATATCACATAGAACTAGTAGAGAGCTTGCTAAATGCCTACAGATGCAATAAAGACACATAATTAAAGACATTTTGTAAGTGCAAGGAATAAAGCAAAATAATCTATATCTTTGTAGATATACCTTACAATACTAGTAGATTTTAAAAGTTGTTGTCGTTAAGATCACAACAGATGATTGATTCATACAGTAGAAACTTCATATATCTAGATTCTACTTTGCCTTACTATTTAATGTTGTTACTTTGTTCATATTAGTTTTTTGAAGTCTAAATTGTTAAATCAATTATTTCATTTTGCTACTAAATAAAGCATGAAAAGTTAATGCTAGTATATATATTATTAGATGTAGAATGGCATTGCAATAGTTTTAGTATGCTTCTTTCCTTTGCCATCCAAACTAATTATTATTTTCTCTTTTCTTTTTACTTTTTGAGTGATATTAGAAAATTTATAAAAGTCAGTCAAAATTAGAAACTTAATATGCATCTTCAAACTTCAATTGTAGGTAATCGATATATGTTGAAAAAATCATGACTTATGATGTAATTTCAAAACTAATTCCAAGATTAAATCTTGAAATTTTAGCTCAATCTTTTGTTTAAGATGACCGGCCAATTTATCCTTTAATTTTTAATAAACTCCACTCCATAGAAAATCACAAAATTTGATTGGTTAAAACAATAAGACAAATCGTTTTCCTAATAAACCCTAAAACCTCATAAAATAAAAGAATCTCATAGACCCATAAATAGAAAATTTTTGCAATTACAATTAAACTAATACAATATAAGTTTGAAGTATCACATGCTATTAAAATATTCACACTAAAATCTTATCCAAAACCTTGTTATTAGGGACCACAAATAGATGTCTAAACAACATCAAGACGAGAGAGAGAGAGAGATGACCTCTTAATACTTCTTCTTCTTCTCTTGTTGATGAAGGCCTCATGAAAGGATTTCTTTTAGCCATAATATGTTGCTTTGGTTTAGTATTTTTTTTTTCTTTTAGCTAATATTGATTTGGTTTGGTGAAAGTGTATTTTAGAGCATGCTCAACTCCTATAAAAAAAAATTGAGGGCTTTTTTATAATATTTTATACTCCTTAATCCTTCATTACGTATATATGAAACTATATTAAAAAATTTAATATCTAATAAGTGATGGGAAAAAAAACTATATTTATCAATTTAGTTACTCATAATATTAATTAATACTCTATGGCTATGTTATATTTTTTGTGGGTGCACTATGCTATGTTAACTTATTTTATATCTTTATCTTATATTTGATGTAAATTTTATTTAACAGTCATTTTTTTAAGCTACTTAATGTTTTAATAGCAATGAAGGGTAGGTACGATTCGATTTGGATTAGTTTTTCCTCTAAACTAAGACTAACCCATCAAAATATAGTTTGGTTTTCTTAACTTTAAACCTAGTTGTACAATTCGAATTAATAATTTTTCCAAACTATAAGGTTTAGGTTTTGTTCAGTTTTGTTTACAGATTTAATCATATTTTCTAATCTAAAAAAGTATATTTGCATAGCTTATAATCTCATATGAAAAGTCCTAAATTTATTTAATAATAATAAGTATTGATATCATAACAGAGGTTGATGAAGTTAATACTTATGCAACTTAGAAATTTCAAATGCTTATTAATAGCTAATTTATTATAAAAATCTCATATAGTATAAAATTTAAGTCAAATTATATATATAATTAATAAATTATCACATCCTGACATAGCATAGGATGTACTATCGCATAAGAATACTGATTTATGGCAACGGAGTTTAGCATTACATCTATTTACACAAAAGAGGACATCCCTCAAGCATAACTAAACCTAAACATTGTTTTTTTTTTTTTTTTTTTTACATATATATAGATTCTTGAAGGGACTAAGATAAAAATACAATAAGGCTCCTTTAAAAAGTAGCTAACTTCATCTTATGTGCTCTTAAAAGTCTTTTCACTAGCTTATGGCAATGCCCAGTTAATTTTTTTCATAACCTAAGGATATACAAGTATGTTCTCAACTCTTTATGAGCTAAGTGAGAGTAGATGAAGAGAAAACATAGCACACATTTACAAACACCAATATCATAAGGCATTCAATTTCATATTCGGAATTACTAAGACAAGATGTCTATAGAAGGGATACGTGTTATACTCATGCATGTGACATGCATCAGTACTTATACCCTAGCCTAGCCTAGCTCTTATCTAGTTAGTTAACACTTAAAACCTAGCCTAGCAATATCCAAGTTTTTAGAAACTTAACATATACATCCTTTCATGTCATGTCATGTCATGAATATAGCAAGTAATACAATAACTCCGTATCAAGTACGAATTTCAAGTTCCACGTTATAAACATCTTAATTATCTTAACTCTAGCTTTATGTCTTAACTTTACAATTCATTCCTTCATATAGGGTTTACTTAGGTGAATACCCTAAATGACATATCGATTTCCAAGTTTTCAAAGCAATAATATGCATTGAAAAATTAGCCATACATGAAGAAACACTTCATTGAATCAATACACATTCAACATAATTACATATCTAGTTAATCAAGCATACAATTGTAGTTTACAACATTACCAACTTCAAGTTGAGTAAACATAGGTCTACTTGTACAAAAATCGAAATATCCACTTATTAGGACTTGAAAGTAGTGCAAAATCCTAAACTTTATGATGTAGTCCTTCCTCACCTATCGTACTTAGAAAAATATACACAATCTTTCAGTCAACTACAAGTCGAAGCCAAACTTTTATAAGCTTTTACTATTGCATTTCTGAACTTCATTTGACCCTATTTTACTCATTTCTTATTCAATTTTAGTAAATTTTATATCATCACGATTATTATTTTGAATATCATTAAAATATCTTAAGAAATAAAACTATTCAATATGGTTACAAGTCAAAAAATACCCTTTCGTGCTACCAACTTGTTTATACATTATCGTCACTTTATAATTAACCCAAATGGGCTTTAATTCTAAACTAAAAGTCCCAAAAATTACACTTCCCAACCACATCTAGCATCTATTTTATGTCAAAAATACTAACCTTACATTATCTTAACAAATATCTTAATAATATTATTCACTATTTAACATATTAGGCTAACATATAGGCTTATATTAGGAAAATACACAATAAATTATATATGAGCCCAATTAATTCCATAAAAAATTATATAAACTAAAAAAAAATATGTAGTTTCATACTAACCATCCATAATAATTATTTATCTTATCACCTATTTTTACAAAAATAGCATTTTTAGCTCAAAATTAGGAAAAATTATGTAAATAAGCAAATTTAATTACAAGATAAATATCAAGTGTTCCAAACATCATTATAAACTTTTAGAAGTTAGAATATATAGGGATCATTCATTGATTTTATCAAAAACTAATTATTCCAACAAAATAACAAAACTACCATTTTTATTCAAAATGAATATAATAAATAGTAAAAATGATTTTTTAAAAAAATTATTTTTCCATAATTAAATAAATATATTAATCATATTATACAAAAAAATTAGCTCGAAAAAATAATGTCTAATATTTTTAAAAATTAAATTAAAGTTTGCCCAAATAAGGCATTTTCTTAAGCAACCAATATTTCCAATTAATATTTAATTAAAATAAAATTACTACATTAAACTACACTTAAAATAATCTTAGAAAAATTTTTTCTAGATTTTTCTAAGCCCATTTAATATTTTTATAAAATTGATGAAACTATAAGTGAAAAATAAAGAGACCTAAACCAGCTGTCTCTAGTTACCCTCCAGCCACTACACATTGTCAAAAACAACCCCCTCACAGCCAACCTTTAGACCAGCAAGCCGCTTCAAGTTAGGTTATTGATAGCTTAGTAAACCGCCTTAGAATAGTAGTACCCTTATTTTTGTTCAATTTTTTTTTTATTTTTCTGATTTTTTTTAATTTTTCCTAAATTATGTTTTTGTGTTTCTAAGCTCCTAAAATATTGCAATTGATATTTGGTCTCCTCTTTATAAGTTTTAGGGAGGTTGAATGTCAATAAGTGAATTGACACACATCATTTTCATATTTTCCTACATGTTGACTAATTATCATGTGTTAATTCCATATTAATATTGTGATGACTCATATTTTACAGCGTGTTCTATGTTGCCACATCCTACTTGGATAGGTTTGATAACTCATTAAGCTATTTTTGGATAATTCTAACCATTTTTTATATTAATTTATCTATTTTTCACAATATTATATTAATATAGATATTTAATACACATATTGTATATTCTATATAAATACATATATGTTATATATAATTTCACTTCATTTATTATTTTTGTAAGTTAATTAACTTATCTTTAATATCCTGCTATATCTCAAAACTCGAATTACACGTTTTTGATAAATATTGGCTTTATCAATAAACTGATTCTTTTTAAAATTAAATATTTTATATACTTTATTTTGGGAAATTGACTTTATCAAGTTACTTTATCTAACTTTTCTAACTTTATCGTGAAGTTTAGATTAAAACGGATAACATCTAACTTTCCTGATCTTAAATATTTTATCTACTTTATTTAGAGGCTTAGAACCTAGAGTTATCGCAGTGACTCGAAAACCTTGAGATATTACATAAATTTTGGTAATGAAAGTTCAATATAGAAACATTTCAATAAATATAAACTGAAAATTCTTTTGAGTGTTATAAAATTTGGGATAGGCACATTCAAGACTAAACCTAATATTATGATTTTATTCTTTGATTGATTCGAATCCAACCTTATGATTTGATTCCTAATTATTCCAAACCTAAAAAAATAGTTTGTCTCAATTGGATTTAGAGTTGAAACCAAGAATCACAAGATGTTTAGAAGATATAATAAAGGAGATAACATTATCATAAAAAGAAATTCATATTATTTAGAAAATGAGACTATTATCAAATGTTCACAATCACCATAACGATTACCATAGATTTTTCTCTTTTTTCTTTTTTTCTACCTTATGGTTTGGCTCAATTTGAAATAGTTTGATTCTTCTTATGATTATGTTGATGAGCTACTTTGGTCAAGGGCCCATCTGAATTCTAATACAACTTAGATCTCCTCACCAAAAGGTGCATCAATAATTAGAATTCTATCATCTAGTATTAAAGGGTATTATAAATTTATAATCCACTCTCCTTACAAAATTGACGTCATCATCAATTTCATTAAATAGGTTTAGGATCATCATTAGGTAAGGACTCTACTCATTTGGCCGGTGAATTGCTCTAATACCACTTATAATTATCCAATCAGAGCTCCTCTCACCAAAGTATTGTTTACTTTGGCATCAGATGCCATGTGATTTTGTTTCTTGGTACAATAGCTTTTTAAGAGGTTATCCATCCTACGATTTTGACCTAGCTTTAGCATACTTAAACTTTGGAGTTCCAATATACTCTACGTCGCTATATCAAAAGACACTTTGATGATTAGAATTCTATTACTTAGTATTTAAGGGGTGTTACCTCATACCCCTACAAAAATCATGTTGCCTAAATTGTTGAACTGCTACCTAGGAGTGGTTTGGCCTCTTCTCTATAAATTGAGAGGAGGTCTCCTAGTAAGCTCTCTCCAACTCTTTTGTGCTCATATACTCCTTGATAGTTCCTTTCTTCATTCAATCATTTATCTAACTTAGGTAATTAGATTAGCTATGCCATACATCACCTAGCTCCCATTTTAACCTCTGTTCACCCCCTTTTGGAGGTTATCTACAATTCAAGATTAATGAACAACAGATTACTATCATTCTGAAAATGGATTATATAAGTACCTATGTTGTCCTAAAAATTTCTTTAGTGTTATTTGTTTTTTGGCCAATCTTTAGTGCTAATTGACTTTGTTATTATTAATATCACTAATAACAAGATGTTAATATTTATTTATATAAGAAAGATTATTATATGTATATAGATACATATATTTATGATTTTAGGATATGCTTTTAATTATCATTATTCATTTGCTTATTTACTTTAAAGGTTTATAATTATAGATTAAGATACGTTATTTTATAAATATAATCATAGTATGCACGAATCTACTTATCATATGGATTTGTAATTACTTTTACTACTATAAATACATTCACAATTCTAGAGTCCTAATTTATTGTGTCAACATTGAGCAAGCTTGATTTTTTCCTTAAAAATTATTTATTAGTTAATTGTATAACTTATGGCTAAAAAAATTATTAGTCTCCTTTTGTTCATTCTTCTTTTAATCATTTTTTATGTTTCCACAATTGTTGAATCATTCTTGTTAGTTTTTTTTTTTTTTTTAAATGACTAAGTAGCTATTGATATCATTTATTATAAAAATTTGTAGTTGTATGATAAAACTATCATTTTGAATCATAAGTATTTATGTATATAGTTACATGATTTAAATAACTATAATGTAGTGCATATATCATAATATGAAATTAACATTTATTATTGGGATGGTTATATATATATAGGCATTGTAAGAAATATAACTATGAAAGTTTATGAAAAGATATTTTTAATATTGATCATACTATAATTATATGTTGTATAGTAGATTCTTTTTATAGAGAAATTTTGATATGTAAATATATGTATATATTAATTATGTCATATATATATATATATATATCATTTTTTTATGATTTTTAGTTTGATGGTGAATTTTGTAGACCTATCGTAAAGTTCTTAAGCCAAAAGCCAATTACATTAACAAACCTACGTGTCAAAGATTCCCGCTATGTTATATGGCATAAGTAGAGACAGAAGTGGCTAATAAAACTCCCCATTGACATAAGTGGCAACACTAATGGCCAATAAAACTTACCATTGACATATTAGATAAAAGAAAAAACAATAAACTCACCACAAATATAAGTTTTCACAATATAAAATTCACCATAGTAGCCATATTTTGTAGTAGTGAATGCATAGCTAGAGAATTCTAAGGATGTTAGCTTTACCTTAGTGTGCTCATCATATTCATCGTAGTAAAAAAACCACTCAACTTAACTCTCCTAATCGTAGTAATCATCTAAAGTCCGCTATCAAAATTCTGCATCGATAATTTTCTATTCTCAACACCTCTCATCTGCTAACTTCTATAAGCTGCTCGACCTTTATGAATGTTATTTCCTTCTCCCTCATTTAGCCCATCATCCTTGCGCTCTTCATTACCTCTACTTCGTTGTACATTGTTATATTCTTATTCATGGTGGTCATTGTTGATTTATAGCCTTTATCATTTTGTAGTTAATTCATCATCATGGGCTCGTTGAAATGAATTCAATGCCTATTTTTTCTACAATTCCTTTCACTTGCATGGACACTATTACTATCCTCACTCATCTTTACTCCCTTAACTACTAACATCTCTAGTCAGGAATTTCAACAAACACCTTCAATATATTATACTAAATAACCTTCATCACTCTACAACACCACTCCAAGCAACTCTACTCATGTCTCAACAATCAACAAAACTAAGAACAACATGAAGACTCAATCTAATCAATCACATAAACTATTCTTATTCTTCAATCATGAGTACATTCCCTACAAAGCAACTACGGAAAACCCATTTCTTTCAACAACAATTAATAGAGATGGTAAGGAGAATTTCAAACTTACTGTATGTGTCAAACCTTTACTTTGATACCATGGTGAGGTGCCTTATTTTCAATGGAAAATTGTGCTAATACTCAAATCAGTGGCTATTGTGATTTCTAATCTAATATTACCTACAGAGTTTAAAATTACAATGAATCAATTAGGCTAATTGCGATATTATCTATGAAGATAACCTAATTAAGGAAAAGAATTAGCACAATCAAATAATGAGTTTGATTGATAAGTTTTAAATCAAGCAAAGATGTTAAGTGATAATCTCATTAAGAGGACTCAAAATAGTGTTTTGAGAGCTAAAAGATTGGTTATAAACTGATATAAGAGTTAAAGACGATATTTATATTAACTCTAACTAAACCTTATCATAGTGTAATTTTTGTAAATAATTAAACATAAATAAAATAAAAAGAAAATACAAAACACGTTAGCTTAAAAATATTGCCGTTAGGCAGTTATGGTGTAAATTGGGAGATCGATTCTTGGTTGATATGCCCATCGTCAGGTCATTCTTGCATTGAACTGGTGGGTTGGTGCCCCTTTCTCTTACATGACCAATATATGATTGTTCTACAAACTATCATCAAGTAGGTTCATTCGGTTACCATCAATCGGTAGCATTTGTCCCTTGATTCCAACTTCTTCTTCTTGTCCCTATAACCCAATTGCATTCTTTGAGGTCGAATCTAGGGACTTCGAGACACTCTTGAACTTGATAAGTGTTGATGCAAAGCTCAATCCTATCAATAATTTATTACTTAAGAAAATTTACATTCTTAATGCTAGTTTAGTTCAATTAAAAATGTATTTGTACTATATAAAAGAATGATGAAACTAAATATTTTATAATTTAAGGAGCTTAAGGTGTCTTAGCAATTAATTTTTTATTCACAAAATTAACATATGGTGTAATAATTTTTTTTTTTCAAATCACAAGTAAAATATTATTTTAATTTTTTAAAAAAATTGTTTGGTATAGTTTAGTTTAGTTCTACTTAACCTTACAACTAACATGTCAAGGCTATTGTAATATAATGGCATAGACAATAGTATCCTAATATGATTGACTAAGTTTAAATTTTCCATCTTTAAGTTGTAATATGTAATGTGGTGTAAAAAGAAAAAAATGTATAACTAACATGATTTTTTTTTTTTATTTGAGGTTTTTCCATTCCAAACTAAAAAAATAAAACCATATTATTTTTTATTTGATTCCATTGATTTTTTTTTTTTTTGCCATTATGAGTTGATGTTTAAAATCAACAAATTTGATCATGGTACCGGCTATAGTTTAGAGCAAGTTTACTTTTCGATTTCAATTCTTAAGGTGTTACTCTAGATGTTGATGGATTTGGTTTGATTTTCCCTTTAAACCAAACCAAGTAATAAATTATGGTTTAGATTTCTATTGTTTTGAAACTTGGGGTCTATTAATGAATTTTTTTAAACCATAAATTATCAATGATCACATTATTAGCATTATATAAGGATGCATATAATACCCCCCCTAAAAAAAGGAGGATATAAAATAATAAAGTCTTAAAATAAAATAAAAATTGATTAAGTTATTGACAAGGGTTATTAAGGTCTTAAGCAATGGTTTAATGAGAGATAATGTTCAAAGTATACGAAATTACTAATCTAGCTAGTGAATAAAATACTACGTTTTTTTCCCCACAAACTCATTTAAAGTTTTGTGCACTACAAAATTAGATCTCATACTATAAACTCTAGAAACCATAAAGGTAAGTCAATAACCATATCGAATCTTATTGGGTTTTAGAGGAGAAATGTTAGTTAATTTGAGGATCTTATGGTAGTGTAAGTATAACTTGCGCAAAAAAGGAGATTGATAGGTTTATGCAACCTTAAGGGACTTTGATAAGTAAAGAGTTAATTATAGAATTTGAGATTTTTTTTTTTTTTTGAATCTAAGCATTTTACATTAATCTTTTAGGGTTTTGCATAGCTTAGGTAAAGGAAATCAAGAAACCTTGAGGACCGTCAAACATAAGGAAAATTATCTCGTATACCATAGATTTTCTATGATCCTTATTTTTTTGATAAGTTTTAGTAATATTTTCTTGGTTAAAACAATGTAGTAATGGAATTTTGATGGGCAGTGTTGAATTGAATCGAGAGTTAGAGATGTGGAAGTTATATAGTGTTGTTGATGGGGGTTTTGATGTGGAGTTGGGTTACTTTTAACAAATTAAGGGTTTTTTGAAACATGTGTTGACGTTTTTAGAGGTTAAATTGGGTTTAAAAAGGAGTTCAGGTGAATAAAAAGTAGGTTTTTCGAAGTGCAAAAAGTGATACGATCAAAGTGATTAGCTAAAGTTTAACACGTGCTTGTTATATGTGAGTGTCAATATAGTAAGTTTAAAATTGACTAAATATATATCTAGCTTAATTTATCATCGCTTCCTGCTTATATCTGGCTTAATCTAGGGACTTGAAGTGGTAAATCCTTAGAAAGCAACCTCAATGATCCTTATGACACGTTATCTTAATTGAGTCTCGTTTGGAAATAATTTAAGATAAATTTAAGTTATTGTAAAGGTGCCTGAAGTGGTACACCTAACATTAGGTTGTCAAAGGACTCGAAGAGACATTTCTAATATTTTGTTTAATATAAACTATGATGCAAAAGAGGTCATGACGACCTTTATCTTATGTTGTGTGATTAGCTATTGATAAAGATAATAATCCGGTTGTGTGATTTACTTGTTTTGCATTATTTGCATGTGATTTAACATTGGTGTTCATGCTCATATGGTTATGTGTCATATATTGAGCTTTGACTCACTCTATTATATCTTTTTAGATGTAGGACCCTTAGTTACACTACTTGACTTTAATAATTTATGGAGATAACTATTATTATATTAGGAACAGGAAGAGAGAGAGGACTACGTATGGTGTTGAAAAATATCGTAAGAAATTTAATGATATGAATTTTTAGTCTTATGTAGTAATGATTATTGATTAGATATCAATTTTTTATAATTAGAAATTATTCTAATAATATTTAGAGACTTAAGTATATAAGAATATTTGTAGACTTTTATAAAAAATTTTGAAGTTTTTAATCAAATGTTATGTTTAATGTATTGTTAGAGGTTAATGACATGTGGGGTCTGTGCGTTCTAAGTTTTGGAATGTTATAGTAGATAAAGTTAATATTACATAAATAAGAAATTTTAAAGCTGTATTAATAACTAATTTTATTCATAAATCTAGAATGTGAAATAAACTTTAACTTTACTTATTAATATATTCAAATAATTTATAGTTATTAAAGCGGACATAAATACTACATTTTAATAATACTATGTTACAACAAAATAATATTTTGGTTATAAGTGAAATATGACTTTGCTTCTTACAATGGTTCGGTTCAGGCTTTTTCTTTATTTTTTTTTTTTTTGTCCTTTTTTCTTTCCAATTTGGTTCGTTTTAGTCATAAATTATAGTTTTTTTTTTTTCCCCATCCCTAGGGCTTTTTAGTGGATCCGAATCCAGAAAAATACTAACATTGTCGGGCCTTAATCAGTTTGTCTTCATCTCAAACAAAAATAGCGAAGTTTAGCCCATCCCAAGATCAACTATCCAAAACATAGACCCATAAGATAAATAAAAACCCAACCCAAACGAAGAGGAAAACTAACACACAATAATACCACATTACATTTTACGGTTAATAATAATTTTAACGTCGAAGTCTTCTTATTAGTTAGTTTTGGCTCCCTCTTCAAGTTCATTTGTAAATTCAGAAACCAGAAAGCTCTCTTCAGATGCGAGTCCATCTCTTTATACCCATAATTTCTTTAGGGGATATGTATTTGATATTTGATATATGTTACTTGCAGATAAATATAGCAATGAATTGTCTTTTTCTTTTTTTCCCTTTTTAAATCTTAATTTCAGATTTTTTGTACTCATGAATGTTTTTAGCTGGATTGTAGATTTTAGGTCTTGTTTTAATATATTTATGTGTCTATGAATGTATTAAAGTTGTGATCTTTAAAGTTGGGATTGTTGTCCAAGTTGTGTTTTCTTTCCTCTCATTTAAATCACATATAAGGCAAGGACAGATGATATTGTTTTATTGTTTTCATGCTTTCTAATGACTCTAATGGGTTCATCTCAAGAGTTTAGTCTCAGTTTACATGATTTTCTGTTGTTTTTTCTTTATTTGTTGTATTCCCAGAACATTTAGTTGGTCTTTATATGGCTCTTTTCGTATGCAGTGAGCGTTCTTTGGCCCCCTTGACGGGGATAAACTTAGTTGGAGTATGAAGTTCCCTGTTCAGGTGTCCGGTCTGTTAACATGTTGCATTGAATGATAAAAAGTGAAAAAGATAGCACTTGCATTAGAAACTCTTGATACATGGCAACTTGTCATTAGATGGGACATAGACAGGGAAATCAATTGGGGATAATAAAACTTGTTCTGTAGTTGTACTGATTATCTGAGCACAAGAATTATGTTGCGAGACCCATGCTATGCCCAGCTTGCATTTTGTAGCGAGCTCAATGGAGAGACCATGATAGAAATAACAATGAAATCTAGGAGTTCACGCGATTAGTCATGTTAACATTTAGCAGGTTTTAATGGACTAATGGGTTGAGTTTCTAGTTGGTGGTACTTGTACTTTCACCCTCCAAACCATGGTTGAGTGTAATTAATTACATAACTTTTAAAAGCTGATATTTTGACCCCTGATTTCGCACTCGAATGGCAGACATTAATGATGTTAGGGATTTTTCTGTTAGAAAACCCCAAGCTGTCCTGTATCCACTTGGAATGGGACAGAAAGATTTTGAATGGAAAACCTAATGTCTTTAATTTACCATTTTGAGTGTGAAATATTGGTAAAATTGAATGTTTTAAAATTTTTAGAGGGCAATACCAAACCCTATTATTTACCAAAAAAAAAAAAAAAAAAAAAAAAACAAACCATATTAGTGCAGCCCCTATTAGTTATTTACTATTCATGGAAGTGGCAATACTATCGCTAGCTGACAAGTGACAAATTTCTTGGTTGTGTTACCATGTGACAAGAGCTTATGGAGGAGCCAGTGAGTCAATATGGAAGATATACTGCCATAAAGATCGACAATGGGAGTTGTAAAATTAAAAACCCTTTTTTTGGAATGCCAATGGGTCCATGGTAAATGGCTGTTCAAACAAGACCTTGAAAAGCCATTAGATAGTAATGTTCTAGGATGGCTGCTGCCAAACAGTGCCTTGAGCACTTGTTAAGAGGGAAAAGAGAAGCTTTTCATATTTCTAAGTTTGTTTGTGCCTATACGAAAAGGTTTATACATCAAAATGTGCTCTTGTCCGATTAACAAGCAACCAATGTACCTAGTAATATCCTTCTGAAATAGAAGATCTTTGTTAATTTGAGCTCAATCTCTAAAATACCTTGCACAAAGTGATTAAGACGCTAAGATGAGACATTAAGTCAAATTTTTTTTGGAAATGTGTTGAGTTCTTAGTATTCAGACTGTTTAAGTCACTTCAATGAATGACTCATCCATAGCAGACACTTTATTTATGCACTGGTTCAATTTGAGGGAGTAGCAAATTTGTTGGTGGACCTGAACTATATTTTCTTTTCCTCTATGAATGAATACACAAGGATCTATTCTATTAAATATAGGTTCCCTTAACAAATTTGATTTAGTATGGCAGTTGTGTGGATGTTACATCATTGCATTTTCTTTGAATTAATCTTTTGAGTGTGAATTTATCAAGGAAAGGTGTTGGTTCCTTTCACGATGCCTGAAGTTCTGTACTGGTTTTTAGCCTGCTTTGACGTATGAAACTGATTAAATTCTTTGATTGGTATTGAAAGTTATCTTTGAGATTTCTAATCATGATTGCCAGAACTGGTACAGACCCAGAGACATATTGGAGCTGCCTTTTATAGCTCAAGTATTTTTTCACTAAAGCCTCATGTTCTGTTTTTTAAACAGAAACCTTGATGGAAGACAGATTGGCATTTCCAGATAAGAGGATGAAGTTTACAGTTGAAAATGCCAGAAGTCACAGAACGAGTGTATATATTTGGGATATGGATGAAACTCTTATACTGCTAAAATCCTTATTAAATGGGACATTTGCAGAGGCTTATAGTGGATCTAAAGATAAACAAAAGGGCATAGAGATAGGGCAGATGTGGGAGAAACTTATCCTTGGCATTTGTGATGATTTTTTCTTTTATGAGCAGGTAAGACATCTATCCATCTATGAATTTATTAGTGAGAATAATGTCTTCAATAACCAAGTTCTTCTGTAGATCCCTACAACTATGCTCTCATTTTTTGTAATATAAGTTAGGGGTGTATGTTGTGTATTGCAGTTATACTGAGACTTGGTTGTGCAGATTGAGGATTATAATGCACCTTTTGTTGGGGCATTTAGCAAATATGATGACGGGATGGATATTTCTAACTATGACTTCCGTCAAGATGGATTTAATTCTCTAAAGGATGAATCTGGCAAGAGAAAAATGGCATACAGACTTAGAGCTATTGCTAATACCTATAATAAGGTAATTTTGTATACTCTGCTTGTGGATTATTTTTTAATAAGAATGTTGTTCATGCTGTTTTTGGTCTGTAGGCATACCTTCTTAGTCTTCTTTTTCTGTGAGTTCATTCCAAAATATGGTATTTCTAATGGAGATTATTTTAAGGTGTGCTTGGAATAGCATCATCAAACAGGGGTAGATTATAAGGGCTGAACAGTGTGTTAGAAATTTTGAAGTGTTTGCATTGTGCCTGAAGCTGTATTTGCATTAAAAATCTGGGAAGTTTGTTTAAATGATTAATATACGTGCCAACAGTCCCTGCATTTATCAAATTGGTTTGTTATGAAAAATTGTCTAGTCTTCTTTAGCTCGTCTGTGTTCATATTTATGAAAAATGTTTGGACTATCTCTGAAGTAGCTAAGTCAAAGGAAAGCTGGTACAGGGCTATAAAGTGCTTTTTTCATGTGGTCATTTGGGTGCAAGCATGCTGATGAGATTTTTTCACTGATGCAGAAGTGTTCTGCTGCTGCTATCGTTTCAATGAGGATATCATAAAAAAGCTGTTATATCTGGGAGATTAAGAACTTCGTAGCATGTTGTTGCACTAAATATATTCTCCCTCTGTAGAAAAGAAAAGGAATATTGGCATTGGAACGGTTTAAAATTTTCAACACTATCTATACCACTTGAATGCATCATAGGGATGGCATCCGGTGTTCTAGCATGTAGTGTGTGAATCTTTGGATTTGTCTGCTTATATCTCAGTTAAAAATTAATGGCTGCATGGTGGAACCCAAAAGTTGTTCCAACCAGAGATAAACTATTATATGGCTTTCAAAACCTTTGACCTTCTTTCTTGTATCTGCTTGAACCAACATGCACTTTACCACATATCTCTTCTGAATATCTATTTCCATGATGCATTGTTATCCTGAATAGCAATGAAACATCTTGATTTTTATATTTCAGGGTCTGCAAAATATTTTTGATCATCAGACAAAAGATCATTGGGATGAGTTATATCAAATAACTGATAAGTACACGGATGAATGGCTTTCTTCAGGTTTGTTGCCAAGCCTCCTATCTAAGTGAGTCACAATGTGAACTGCAGCCAGCATATTTTGTCAATTGCATAAAATGCTTTTCGTTTCAATTTTGACGTCAAAAATGGTAAAATACTACATTTGGCTTTTTAACATATAGAAAAGAGGTTTTACACAAAGAATTTTTATTAAATCCAAGCTAGATAGATGTAATACAAGAATATTTGGAAGCTTTTATTTGATTTTACTGATTATTGGAGATCAATGGAAAATTATCTATCACAATTAAGGAGCAAATTATGAGTAGTTAACTTTGAATTGTTGAAAGTTGAAACTGATTGAAATAAGGATGATGTTGAACTTTATATGTTTCATACTTGAAGTTTGAAATAGCTACATATTATAATCAACTGAACTTTTACTTATTATATTTACTACCTTCATAGTCTTTGAATAGATGACGTGACAAATAATCACTGGTCAAAAAACATAATTATAGATAATGTGGCAAATTTGTCAAGTGAAAGTTTGAGAGGTATCATATTTAATAACTTTAAACCTTAGGTATAAATTTTTAAAAACTCCAAAAGTTGATATAGTAATTCTGTTATTGGTCCATTGAAATATGATGCTTTGGAAACAAGAAAGGAGATATCGGATTGGCAATATAATATCTTTGAATTGAGGTATGCTATTTAATCATGGACATTGACATGGAAGAGTCTTAATAGCTTCCATCTAGGTAAGGCTTAATTTTTAGTATTGCAGTGGGTATTACTAATTATTAAACCATTATACATGCTTAGTTTCAGTTAACCTGTGTATAACTGTACACATATGTCCAAACTGAAGTAGTATTTTGATAGATATTTTGAAGCTTTGCTTTCATAGCAGGTTTTCCCACTCTAATGGTCATTTTTTCCTGTCTGCATCCTCCTTGAATGCATATATCTTGCCTTTGTTTTGAAATTCTTGATGCCACAATCAACTTATTAAATGTAGTTTTAATTTATATTTCAGTGGGTCCAATCTCTAAAATTCTTTTTTCTGATTTAAGTTAAGAGCGGGGATTTCTGTATTCCTGATTGGAGAAGTATGCAAAATATCACTGCTACCATATTTTTGGAGAACACTTGCTCCTTCTCTGATAATCATGCGATGTTTCTTTCTTACATTTTACTTTCCTCTGGTCTGCTTTAAAAAGTGAATTCCTGAATTGAGTGCAGCTCGCTGCTTCCTGCAGCAATGTTCCAGTGTAGAGGCAGGTCCAATTCCTTCTTTTGACTACGCCAACCAGAGTGCTGACAATGAGGTGGATCCAGTTTATCAGTGCATAAATGTCGTGGTGACTTCAGGGTTCCTGGTTCCCAGTCTTGCCAAGTGCCTACTATTTAGATTTGACAGTTTGATAGAACATGGCAATGGTAAGTAACTCTATTCTAATGTCTTGGTTTCACCTAAGTGGTATTACAATAGAAGTAGTTGAGTTTACTCAGGTATAATTTTCCAATTAAATTACTTGATAGTCTAACTTTTTCCTTCCAATTCTAACCCCAGAAGAATCAAATGAATACTGAGAGAACAATGGAAAACACAAAAATATAAGTATCTATTCAGCAGATCCTATATGAATTATGCCTTTTGCAATCTTTCCTTTGCACCCCTTCTCACGTTAAGTTTTTGCAGAAGCGGTTCCATTTCAAGGTTATGTATGTTTCTATCTCATTTCCCTTTTTCTTGACTTAGGAAGAAAAAGATAAATGTAAATTTATTGCGTCAAGTGGTCTTAGCCCCATCCATATTTGAAATCAAGTTTTTCTATCCCCGAAAGCTTTCTAGCTCCTCTATAAACATTTTAACCCTTGATTTTATTTTTTCATTTCTTTATTTTTATTTTTATTTTATTTTTTTCAGTCCATGGCAAAATAGTAAAATAGGGTTTAAAAGCTCATATTCTGAAGATTAGGTGGTCTAAACACTTAACTCCAAAAAGGGAGATAAATGCATATTAAACAAACATAAGGGGGTTTACCTGGAATTTACTCAAAAGATAAGGCATTTATCTTGTTTACCTCACCATTGATTTTTTAACTTCATCACTGGTCTTATCATCTTTGGGCAAATAGAATTGAAGAACTTCTTGAAGAGCTTCAAGTGGACTTCCTGGAGTGGCATGGTTTATGCTCAAAATATTCATCTGGAGGTTTACCTCTTTATGCTGGAGGGGAGGGGTATTTAAAGTAAACCTGTAAAGAAAGCACGGTAGTGGCAATTTGCCTGTAAGCTAATTCTTTCATGCTAAGATCGTTAATTTTGACTCGGCCTTCTCAGTTGCTGCTGGTGCCCTTCTGAGGTTAACTCTTCCTGGAGTGTGCCTGTGGAATCCACTAGAAAAGGATGTGCATACTTTGCAAAGTTTGTTCTTTTAGAAGATTACTACAACGTCTAAATGGCAAGAACACTCATGTCTCAGAATCTTGTGTCAATGATGGGAGAATCATATTGTCCCTTTTCTAGCTTCTTCACTTATGCACAATCCATTGCTATATGGAAGTCTGCAATAGATTTCCGTTTGCTTTTTCTACTGAACTTTAGAAAATCATGCCAATTGACAATGCCAGGAAGCAGTGGCAGACCCAGGGTTCTTGTTATATTTATAGCCACAACCAACAAATGTAAAAGCTTAAATTGATAGATTGGCATGGGCTATCATATTTTGTACTTCAACACCCTCCCTCATGTGTAAGCTTAGACCTTATCTAAGACCTCTTACATCGAAATGATCAATGAGTCTTAATACCATCTTTAATGAATTTAAGGTCACAATTAGTTGATTTAAAAATTTAAGCTTGTAGATTAGTATGGGCTTTTGTACTTTATAATTTAATGGTTCTACGCCCCTTTTATTGGAAACTTCATTTCGGAAAAAGAAAAAATGTCTTCAAATTCTCATTTCAATGGAAGTAGCCCCATCCTCAAACCACAAGAATCTCTCTGCCTGCTTGTACTAAAAAACTACCAGAATGGAAGTTTTGAAACTCTAGAATTGTGCTATTTATTTACAGAAGTTTTACTGGAAGTCATTTTTGTTTCAGTGTACAGCTCATGGGATGTGGGAAAATTCCAATGTTTTGAGTGGATTAAGAAACAGTTCGACGGTCCTAATGTCCAGTTTTGTGTATTAGGAGATGGCTCAGAAGAGTGTGAAGCTGCAGAAAAAATGAAATGGCCCTTTGTTAAGATTGATATGCAGCCAGGCAGTTCTTATAGGTTTCCTGGTCTCACATTGAAAACTGTGGGATACTATTTCTCTGTTGTATATGGAAATCGAAATGATATTAAAGATGAAGAAGAGACTGGCACATCAGCCCTTACTGTAACGTCCGATTGAGTCCTATAAGATGGATGGATTTGCTTGTTTTTGTGGCTCATGGATTCAACAGATTAATTCTTTTGCGTGTCAGTGCCATATCCTTGTACATAGTCTTACATGTCAAATTATATTTCCGTTGCATGCTGTATCATGTTAAATGATGTAATTTGCTTTACCTACACTTATTTTCATGTCCACAGAGACTCCAAATGACTTATCATGTACACTGGATGGTGGTGGACTGGCTGCTGCTGTCTTTTAGATTGCCATAATTCTAGATTCATCTTGTTAAAAAGAACCATCCTGGGTGTGTTCCCATGGGTAGTAGTTGGTTTTTAGCTCGGAATATCACTCACGTATCCTCCTGCTCAATTTTCCTCTGTTGATGGTTTTGATAGCAACTAAGATTTCTGTTAATCTAAGTATGATTGAATCCTGATCTTGGGTTATATAAACTGTGCAAAACGTTCTTATGTTGCCCTTTCCACATAATCTGAGATGTTTCACTCCCTCGTAGGGTGTTACATCTTCATTCACATCTCCAAACCAATTTATTCTGAAGTCTGCAGATTCATCAGATGATATTTCAATTGGTCGTTTTCATTCTGTCATCATACTTCTTAATCGCATTATGTAAATAATGTAGTTGTGAATGAGGTGTACTCTATGTTTCTGGTCTTTCATGGTCTGCTTGTTTTCTTCTTTTTTTAATTATTTTTTATATTCTGGTTTAATTTTGTGTTCCTATTTGATCAAGGAAAAACAAGCTTTGAGGATGATTCCAAAATGAGATCAAATTAGAACGAAACAAAATACATAAATTGCCATAATACTGTGAGTCGTCTTTTAATTGAAAGACTGTAGGTAGCACTTGGTTGCATGTTAAAATGAATGCATTTTCTATCTATGTGTTTGATAAGTTGGAAAACAAGGTCCATATGTAGTCGTAATTTTCTATGTGCATGCCCCGATTCCTGAGTTAATAAATTAATAGACGATACACGACATGGATATAGGCAGAGGTGATAAAAATCGATCAATAGAAACTGTTTCGTTATAATAGTAATTGATTGCATCTACCTCACTATATATTTTCTGTTAAGATTTCCTTGAGAATTTGTATCGTTTCATAAACATAAAAAGATGGTGGTAGGGCTCTTCTTTTGAGGAGGAAGAGCATAACGTCTATATCTTTGTAGTCGATTTTATCATGAGAGTCTTTTTCATTTTATTGATGATTATTGTCAATAGAGGTCCTTTTTGATGAAATTTAGGCTAAAGTTATTCATCATGAAAGCAGCATATATTGCATCTGTTGCAATTCCCAAATTGAAGAGAAAACAAATCAATTCATCTCATAGATGAATTTGAAGTCTCACTTTTCGGCTGAGTCCTCTGTGAGGCTCTAAAAATCCATCAAACATAGTCTTTCGGAAACGTTATCCTAACATTTATATGACCGGGAAGCATCCTAAAACCATAACTATTGTCACTTAGGTCTAAAGCAGTTGGTTTGATTAATGGAGATAGCATTAATACTCAGCTTGAGACCTTTAGATTCCTATCTCTATCATACTATTTTGTCAGCTAGGAAAATGAATGTGGAAGATAAGATATTGTTGGATTCCATGATAAGGTTACCTGAAATTTTCCCTTTTTGTATTGTTTGTTTGTGTGGTTTAGAATGTTTAATATATTAAAACTAGATTGACATTTTTGGTGGTAATAATTTATGAGGACTAGTAAAGGGCTCCAAAATATGGTTGGAGATTCACCACATCATTCTGTCTATGTTAAATGGATAAGCATGTTTATGAGCCGCGTATTATTGCTATTTTTCTTCTATGATAAAGTTTTTGATTAGTCCTTTGAGTACTTTATTATGTTTCTTTTGAAAGGTGAATAATTTGCTCAACTTGATATCAATAAAACACCATGTCATGCTTAGTTGATACGAAGAAGCCGTTAATCATTTAAAAGGCTGCTTTCATTTCGATGTCAATACCAAATTCTAACAACTTGATCGAATGAACCATTTCATGATTATATGAACGAGCTAATTAGGATTATGAGATGAGGCTCCTATCACCGATTAAATTGTTATTTTTGCTACTTGTTTTGGTATCACTTTCATACTATAAGTTTGTTAAAAATCTTACACTTACAAATGGAAAATTATGTGGCAAAAAAAAAAAAAAAAAAAGAGGAGGATAATTAGAAAATTATATACATATATTCAATCGGAGCATAATTGGATAACGAACATAAGCATTAAATCATTAACATGGTAGATGAAATCTATCACTGCAGTGATGATTGCAAAATGGAGTACAACTTGGGGGATAAAATTAATTAGTATGAAAAATTAGAAAACAATTCAAGAGCATAGGACCATATAATAGATTAGACTCTAAATATTTTGGCAATTCAGTTAAATTTCCCAGTCACCCTTAAATCAGAACCAATTGATTCTCAATCTACATGAACAAGACTAGACCTTAGCATAAGGTCACAGTACAATCCGATTGAAACTAGCTTCCAAGATTCAACCAGGTCCTAGCTCAGCCTAATTGAAACTAGCCTACTACTTTCAGAGTGAGTCCTTGAACGGTTGGACCCATCAATTCTCTTGATCTAGCTTCACCAATCTTGAACTTGTTTTTTGAGTTAGATTATTTTCTTTAAAAAATAAAAATCCTTATATTTTAAACTTTAGAAAAATATAAGCTCAAGAACCTTATAGTCTTCTGTCCATTTATTAAATAAGTTGTAAAGGATTTATTTTTTATTTATATAGAACTACATCTAACTTACTTTGTAATATTAATAATGTCTAATAAAAAGTCTAAAGACTAAAAATAAGAACACAAGATTAAAGTTAGTCCCGCATTATTAGTGAATGAAAACTTCTTTGTAAAAAGTTATGCATATCAAATTAAACATGCTTAAAATATAAATTTACTTCTTGTGTTGTTAGTGTTGTGAATAGTACATAATTATTCCTAACTAACATGAAAATAGTTTAAATTTTTAATATTATTGAAATATATATATTTTTTTATTTTCTACTATTAAAAAAAAAAATTCCACCATAAGCCGCCATGTACCTTATGGGTCTATACTTAGACTTATATAAGGGCCAATTTCAAATTGTAAACTGGCCTATCTTGGTTCATAGAGAGCCTAAATCGGACTTTTGAATTGTTAGGCCTTAAAGACCTAAGCAGTTTAGTCATATAGGCCCATTAAACGAGCGAGTAAGCCTATCATTGAACTAATAGGTCAATCTAATTGGTTTATCCCCTTAAAAAAAATGAAAGAGAGAGAAAGAAGGGAAGCTATTAAATTTGAAAAAAAAAAAATTGGATAACATTCATTAGGTTATGGTATGTTAAAATTACTTTATTTGTAATGGTGAAGGATAATTTTTTAAAAATAATATTATAAAACTAATAATAAAGGATTAATTATAAGTTAATTATGTGTTAAGGATGAATTAAAAATTTAATTTAAGTTAATGTAAGTCTTTTTTATAAAACTTGTTAAATGCTAAAGACTTAAATATGAGAAAAAAATAACATTTAAAGGAAAAAAATAAAAAGTTGGAATCACATTAAGTTAGAAATTAATTTAAAAAATTAGAAATTATTAATGAATTAGTATAATAATAAAAAAAAGAAAAGAGGTCATGTTTAGAGAAAAAATACATAAAAGTTACAATTACATCAAGTCATAAATTAATAAAAAATAAAAAATTATTAAAATTCATAAAAATTTGAAATTAATAAAAAATTATATGTTAAAATTTAAAAAAAAAAAAGAACTATCAGGTCAGTTGAATTAGCCTAAAACCGTGATCGGTGAAATTATGATTAGCTAGGTTGATTATAGTTTGCCCTTTATTTGACTTGTGAATTAACGGCTTCGAGTTAATTAATCCGGTAAACAGGTCTATCTATACTTGGTTTGAAACTGTTAGCATATATTATATTTAGGTTTATGATGAACCATTGAATCGGTTTAGGGCACAAATCCAAACTGTGCCTAAATCTAAACAAGATAAATAAAATTTAGATATTTCGAGAAGGATGGCTCGAATATCCTCGTGGAATCAAGTTGGAATCTGTAAGAAAAGCACAAGAAATGTTCTATTCGCATTCTTATCATACAACCTAAAAGCTGTTTTGGTGTAGCGTTCTCAACATAGACATTTCATAGAACATTACTATCCTATTCATAATTTAACATCCCACTAGATATTTCTTTGGTAATTCATCAAGACCAAAGATAAAATTATGAGCGCAATCGTCGGTTTCACGTTATTCATATTGCCCATGACAACTTGTGATGGAAGATATCCTAGATATGTGGGTAGATCATGAAACCTTTCTTCACTAATTCAAAAATAAATCCAGTTTAATATTTGGATTTTGTTAACGAATGCTTCATCCATACTTGTTAAGTATACGAAAAAAAAGAAGATTTTATACTTTCTGTCACTAATTATATATTTTATGGAAAAATGAATACATAGAAAGGTGAAATGTTTATTTGATATTTTAAAAAACGTCCCCTAGAGTATCTATTTATGGTGATGTAAAATTGGAATTTTTTTTTTTACAATATATTTAATAAGCAGAGGGGGAGTGAATTGACCAATAATATAATTTATAAAGAGGGAAGAAGCACGTTCCATCTCTAAGGGAGAATAATGGTCGAGCAAATTGAGTTACGCAACTTTTGCATATAATTTCGGATATGTTGTAGCACATATCCATGATTGGATACTCTTTAATAAAATGTAATACAAACATGAAACTTTTTTGATGTAAACTCTACTGGTCACCCTTTTAAATTTTTAAAATTACATGAGGATCTTAGTTTTGAAGAACTGTACAGGAACCTCTCTTGTGAGTAGTATGGACCCTATAATATTGTAACTGCTAGCTATGATATGATTATTGCATTTGTATAGAGCATAATAAAAACCAAAATAAAAGTAGAAGTATCACTCATAAATTATTGACATCGAAACTAACAAAATGCAACCTAAATTTTCTATAACTTTTGAAAATATATAAATAACCCTCACTTAATAATTATACCTGAAAACTATTATTAAAGAAACCACGAATGAGGGCAATTCGTCGACTTTAGGGACAATGTTAGGAGCATATATAGATACTTCGAAAATTTAAGACAATACGAAATGGCATTTTGAAAGTTTAGAGAATGTATGCCCCAAATAATTAATATTTAAGGACATGTGTTTATAGTTTGCCCAAAATGAAATTCTTCATGATTTTTGACAATTTCAAATTAGACATAATTCTTTTGTCTGATATTTTTCTTTTGGATTTTTCAAGGTTTCATATTATATTAACAACCATCTAATTGCGAACAATTACAAAACTTTCTAACTCGAGGGCTAATCATTGCAATTTCATATTTACCGTATATGTATCTTACAAGGGTGTCCAAAGCTAGGGCTAGAAAAGGTATTGGATAACTCCATATGGAGATGGCTATCTTGCAATGAACTAATAGGTTTCACGTGTAGAATAAAGGTTGTAATAATTCAACTTCTACAAAGTTTCCATTTTTAAACCACACATCGTATTGCATATCGGACGCAACCTTATAGAATTATTGATAATGCTACTTACTAGGACTCGATTCATGAGCCAGGAGTCTTTGCAGCTTAGACACTGCTGCTGTCACTTGCAGTTGGCACCATTATGTACATCCAACTACCGTAATATGAAATGGGACCTTTTCCTAAGTACTTTGCTAAAAATGACTGATTGGTTGGGCATCGACTATCGTAGCATAGGACATTTGGTCATGACTCATGAGCACCAGAGGTGGATTTATATGTTATCATCGTGATCACCATCATCTTAGGGAAAGTTATTGCTATATTTATCTCCCATTAAATTCGTAGTGCCCTATGGGTGCATGTATGTCATAATTTTTTTTTTTTTGAATTGAAAATTGAGCAAAGTTAACTTTAAAAAAATAAAATTGATAAAAAAAATTTCAAAACTATACAAAAAATGAAAAAAATAATAAATCTTAAAAGACATCCAAAACACATTATCATAAAAAAGTTTTGTTTAAAAATGCGAGATACCTTATAAGATACCAAAAAGATAGTATAGAGTTTATTACGGTTCACATAGGGATATGATCCCTCTAGAACTATTGAATTTTTTCTTTACATATCAGTTTTTTCCTATCCAGTACCATCCTTGCTCTTTGCACTAAACTATTGTTTTTACTTCTTTTCTATTGGATTTTAAACTATTTTCTAACTAATAATAACAAGTTTCAACATCATTGTTAAACGTTTTATTTTAACTTAGATTTTATAGTTTGTTAAGGTGGAAGGTTAAGCAGAGGTAAGAAGTTGGGGTGTAAGCTTAAGTTGTCATGAAGATATGTTCAACGTCTTAATGCTTATGTGTAATATTAGGTTATAAGATTCTTATGAGCGATTCGATCTAGATGTAGGGATACAACACGTATTATAATGTGATTATTAGTTTAGAACTTAATGAAACCAATAAGTATCTATTATTAATAACTATGTTGATTGTAGGATTTACATAAAAAAGATAATGAAAGGTTGGTTATGCATTAAATGTTTCTATAACTGAATGTGTGTTTGATTATGTGTGTCCATTTGCATGTGGTTGTTGGTATTCTACATGTTAGGCTTTGGCTCACTTTTTGTAGGATATTCTTTTTCAACTATAGGTATCTCTAGGGAGATAGATTATTATGATGGTCCTAAATATGACTTGGTGTATAATGTGGAGGATGAAATGGAGTATATTTATTATGATGAGTAGTTGTGATGCGACGATCTTAGTTAGGATTTAGACTTCAGTTGTTGAAATGTGTGGTTGAAGATCAAACTTCATTATGGTTTATGTTACAGATATGTTCTTAGTTGTAGTTCAGTGATGTTCTAGTCATGTTAATTATTTCAATGAGTGTTGTACATATCAATTAGGTGATAAGTTATTTTAGAGCCGACTTGGATTCCAGGCATTGATCTTCCATGTATATTGTGGTATAAATCAAATGCAATTGGAGCCACTCATTGTTATATTTATTTGGAATTTTAGTAATGTGTACTTAATTTTTAATTCAAATAGTTTAAGAATTGTTAGTGTATTATTACCTGGCGAATACATGTAGCAAGTTATGGTGCTTCAATTCTAGGGTGTTATAAAAACAACACTAGTTTAACTCAACTTCATGGTCATCAAGGTTTTCTGATTGAGATTTACCCATCCATTATCCTTAATGAACTCTAGCCTCTCATCAGGTCCTTTCCTTAAGCTCGATTGTAAGAAGATGCCATGCGTTCTTACTTTTTATTACCTAAATTTATGCATTGATCAAACTTCTCAATATCATCCATTACCATCTTCGAAAGAGTCAAGAAACCTAATAACAAATCCCAAATTCCATATCTATAAGCTAACCTTGCTTTAATACGAACTTGTTACAATAATCTTTGTTTTCTAACTTAATTTAGTTGCAGATCACTATAAACACAACCAAATATAAAGACAAGTTAAAATATAAAAGAAATTGATATACATATTTTACATAAATAAACCTAGGTTTCTTGTAAGAAAATTATGTGTACATCTGAAGCAAACCTACTATCAACATATGTAAAGAGTTTTCTCTATCACAAAGCAACTATTCTTACAATTGAGTCGTACCTATTATCTAATGATTATCATAACTCGATAACATACTATTGTAAAGTTAACAAGTGAAATTATAAACATAACTTAGCATAAAAAAGAGTTTGGACCATACATAATCATAAATGAGAAAAAATGGAATATATCTATAGTAAGGTCTCTAGCCAATCCTACTNACCTATTTTCCCAAATTGCCCTTTTATAATCTTAATATTTTATATAATTTATTATTTGTAGTTTTACAATATATTATTTCACTAAGGTTATAACGGTCAATTTCCCTAATTCACTTATTTTCTACCTTTTATCCATTATTAGATTTACTTAATTTCTACAATTAATTGATATTAATGATTATCAAATTTAATTGTCATAATTTATACCAATAAAATTGAATGACCATGAAAATTCCAATTATATGTTTCGTATTCTTATATATAAATACAATTTTGATATTCTTCTATTCATTCATTCTCTTATATTTAATGTAATATTATGTCTATCTTGATCTTGAAGATTTTCTTCTTCATAATAGGAAGTCCATAAGTTAGATCAAAGTCTAAGGATGCTAATTGAAGGAATTTTACGATATATGTTTTGTAATTTCTACTCAAATAAGTGAATCATGTTTTCTCTTATTTACGAACTCAATTTATATTTGAAGAACATATAGATGTGGCCATTTGTTTTTTTAAGGACTTTGATGTATCAAAAGGAATGCAAAAGAATTGTATTATGTAATAGTTTAACTAGAGAAAGAAAAAGTAAAACCATAATTTGTTGTTGTCTTTTCTTTTTTTTTTTTGTTTAATTTATTAGTAACTATGAGTATTTTGTTCTCCGTACAAATGAAATTTTATGCTATATTTAATTTCAATTTCCCATTAAATGTATTTCTGTTCAAATTTAATTTTTATATTGGTGTTTTTGTGATTCATATGTTATAGGAGACAACTCTTAATAATACTAAAATTTCATCTTTCATGTTTTTCTATCTTATTATTTTTACTTTTGTTCGGTCTAATCAATCAATATTCAATTATTTTATTTATAGTAATAATTATCAAATTTAATTGTCATAATTTGCACCAACAAAATTGAATGACCATTGAGACTGTCATTATAATCCTTCAACTTATTTGTTATCTTAATGTTTAATGTATTCTTTCTAATGAACTCTATTTATTGTCTTTTGTAAAGCATTAAGGAAAATTTGAAAATGAGACATCCATCATGATTTTGAAGATTTTCTTCTTCATCATAGGAAGTCTAAAATCATATTAAAGTTTGAGGATGACAACTAAAAGAATTTTATGATATATTTTGTTATAAATAAGTAAACCATTTTTTTTCTCTTATGTACGAACACAATTCAATTTTGAAAAAACATATAGATATGGATTTTTTTTTAAGGACCTTTATGTGTCAAAAGGAATGCAAAAGAGTTGTAAGGTGTAACAATTTACCTTGAAATAAAAAAGGAAAAACCATAATTTTTCTTTTTGGTCAGAAGGAAAAACCATGATTTGTTATTGCTTTTTTTTTTTTCTTATGATTTTAATTATATGAGTTATTATCAATATATATATTTTTAATATTGATAAAGTTTTATACTCTATTCAATTTCAATCTTCCATTAGTCGTGTTTCTATTCAATTTGATTTTTATATTTAGTTCTTTTGTGATTTATATGTCATATGAAATAACTCTTAATAATAATCAAATTTCATCATTCAGGTTATTCCATCTTATATATATTTGTTTGATGTTCAATCAATACTCTATCACTTTAATAAAAACTTTAATTACAACAAGACTAATTTTACATAATCCATATGCACATGATAAGCCTTTAATTATCATGTTTTGTAAGCATTAGAGTATTCACATTATTAGGCTCTGTAATCCATGAATTTTGATTCATAAATAAAATCCTCAATGTAAGCCAAAATATATAAATTTTATGATATTTTCCTATGAATATAAAAAAAAAAACTGAAAAATTACTTTGTGAAAGTGATTCATGCATACTTAATATTTTAGATAAAAGGTGCATCTTATAGCCATAATACATATATTAATATTTTGGTGTTAGCATGACATTTTATTTTAGGACAACAATGAACTTTTCCTTCTTTCCATTTAGTCTTTGTTAGGTATGTGTGAGAACATTTTATTTTCAATCAATCATTTACTTCGCCTTCTTTCCATTTAATTAATTCTTTTTAGTATGCTTTAAAATAACTTTTATTTTTATAAATGGTGATCACATGGTATATTGTCTCTATGAGAATAAGAATAAGAATGATGTATGCCTGAAATATGAAATGATAAATATTACCTTTTTGTTTCATTTCTTCTAAATCTTACCGTGTGTGAGATTAAACATAAATAAATAAAAATTGTCTTTGTATGAAGACACTCTATAATCTCAATTTTATAATGTGATTTCCATGCCAAATCAAAATAGAATTTACAATTTCTTTTTGAAGTCACTTATAACACTATTACCTTCTCTAGTTATGTAGGATTTGAAAGAAAATAGCAACTCATGTATGAGGAGTTTTATGGCTTTTTTAATAGGTAATGGTTATTTATGATAGGAACTCTCATATTGTTATAAAATTAATTATTTGCTTAATCTATACTATTAAGGTTGAATCCCATTTTTTGGTGTCTTATATATTTTATCATAAAATATTAATTAAATGACTACATGGCCTAATTTAACATTGCAAGTTTTCATAATTTCTATGGGTTGTATGATATAATTGCAGTATTAATTATATTAAAATTTTATGTAAATTTAAATATTCTGTCCTCATAAAGATTTAGCATTCTTCCATAAAATAAAAAAGAAGTAAGAGGAATCTAGCTTTTTGTATAGGAAAGGATTTTTACTCTTGCATATAATTGACTAGAAATTATTCACAATCAATATTTACACATCTAATTTTTGATTTTCGCACATGCATCGCAAGTGAATTTGCCTACTAGTTTCTCTCAATGGAAAAAATAATCTTATTTGAGTTATTATATTTTAATTCTTTTTTAGTTTTATAGACTTGTATTTGATCCCAATGATAAAGTTGGGCTTCTTTGTATTCAAACTCTGTAGCGACGCTAAGAGGGACCTAATAGTATTGCCTAAAATTTTCATATCACGTGTGCACCCATGATAAGAAAATCGCCTTACAAGTCAGAGATTGCAAGACTCTAAATAGTTATTTGCTAGAATCTTCAATTTTAGTTCATTGACTCATTATATAATATAAATAATTATGGATATCAATTTTTCTACCATTCCTTGGAATTGCAGAGAATCGGTATCCCCTATCAAAATAGTGAAATAAGATAGACAATTCAAAAAAAAAAAAATTCTAAACCTACTAAAGATACTAAACTTAATTGAGATATTAGTCGTTTTTTGGAGTATTTCGAATTAACTACACAAGCTTTTCATCATACTGATTCAAGGGTAGCACTCTGCACTCGATTCTTATCCCATTCTCAACTATCGATCAACTTATAAGGAAAAGAATTGTTGGGGTGTAAGCTTACGCTTAGTGAGATAATTACCCTTATTAATACCGCATGGCAAAATTTATTAGATGCACAATCATATGAATGCATGAATAATCAGTATGCCAAACAATGCATGCAGTGGCCTAGGAACTACATACGACTCAAAATTACGCCCCCTATAGTCGGGGTTTGGAGATAATTAACCGACCCAAACTAAAATCCGGGTTCTAGACTTTGGGTTTTATTTCATTAGCACTATTGTGCTTAAGTCAAAACAAAACTAAGTATATATCTACATATATATACTTTCACTACCGAATAATAAATCATATTTTCAAAATCCCAAGTCTAGCGGTGTGGTGGCCTCCGCAATCTACAAATACACGCCCTAAGCAGAAGCCATAAGACTCGGCCCCTCACTGACGGTTGGCGTCTCTTGGCGCTTAGTAAACTTACCAGCTTAAGATAGAGACTCAATATATATGATGACATATAATCATTGGGAATTTATTCACTCAACCATGCGGATCAATCAAAATAATCCAGGATAGGTCGTCTCCCAAAAGCCGGGTCCCTTGGACATCGCAAATACGATACTATAAGGATTTGAAATAAAACCTAGAAAACTAAGCTAAAACCCTTTAAGTTGTACTTTTGACTTGGTTTCAAAATTTTATCCCGGTTTTACTTAAAAGTTCAATCGCGTATAACTTTCTCGTTTTAGATCCGATTTTTATGATCTTATAGTCAATCTTCATCGTTTTCGAGTGTAATTTAATGTGGTGAGGTTATATTTTTGAAATGAGGCATAAAATTCTATCCATGAGTCAGAACAATAGCATTCCTCATGTGTTGGAGTGCTTTTGGGCTTTGTTTGGTTAATGGGCTTTTTGGTAACTTGAGAAATCCTTTAGGCTTGGTCTTAAGGTTTTATCCTAAGCTTAAAATACTCCTTGAGATCATATTTACAACTTTGATTTATACTCCTAAGGCTAACAACCATTTCATGGGCTCTTTAGTAGGTTTAAGTTGTCAAATGGACTTGTTTTTTGTTCAAACTAAAGTTAGTGACTTTGTTGGGCTTATGGGGTCTTAGGTAGATTTCTTATGAGATTCAAAACATCCTCTCTTGATAAGGTGCTGGTCAGAATTTTATTGAAGGCCCAACTTAGAGTTCTAGACTTGTTTTGAGAGTTTTAGGCTTTATATGCTTATTATACTTACTTTGGTTGATCTTTTCACTTTGTTCATTTACTTTTATCATATTTTTAAGTGTCTTTTAGTTATGTTCCAGATCTAGTCGTGATGAATCCAATGGATTCTCACTTGGGTTTTCAACTTGTTTTATCATTTCCTTAAGTTTAGGTGTTAGATTATGCACTTAAACTACTTGTATCCAAATCTTAACTTAACTTTTCTTCCATAACATGATTTTTTAACTCATGCTTCACATAAAGAAATAGAAGATCTTACACTTATTACAACTTTCATATCATAGCTCATGTCATACAAAGTTGATTTCTTTATAAAAGTTTCATATAATGGATTTTCCTTTACCTAAGACTAGGTTTGAGCATTTTTAACTTAATAAAAATGGAAATAACTTCTAAATGGCTCACATGTACTCCACGTCCAGCATGATGTCTCCTCATTCATGTACACATTTCATGATTTTCTTAACTTAAAATCTTCCATTCTAAGTGTTAAACATATATCTTTACATAACACCAACTTAGCATGCTCATAATTCAACTTTCATGTAAAGGGGTTCACAAGCATACTTCTTAAGGTAATCTAGCTATTTTATCATCTTATGATCATACTAATATCTTCATGAAAACATGGTCCCCTAACACGTAACACTAAACCACTAGCACAAAGAAACAACTTACTCGTCCTAAAAGCATAAAAATGGTGGTTGTGTAATTAAGTACCCTCTTATGTTCCTTTTTTTTCCTCCTTCTTGTTGCAAGCCCCTTTGGAACTAAAGTCTTGATCTTTGAAGTGGGGCTTTGAGAATATTTTAAAGTTTCTAAAAGTGGTTTTTGAAGTTGACAAATAGAGGGCACAAAATAAAGCTTGGTGCCATGAGTATGGAAGCAAAAATTGTGGCGACAATGTTGGGAATTTGTGGAGTTAGATTTCTTCTTTTGATTTATGTTTAAAGTGAGAGAAAAGGAAGTGAAAATGGGAGTGAAAGAGGGAGAGAGTGGCAGATTTTTGAATGAAAGAAAAAGTGTGTGCAAGAAGCTTTAATTGATTGTCTTGTAACTTACATAAAAGTCAACAATTGCAACTATTGATAATGTAAGCATTAAGGGGTGAATAGTAGTGTGTAAGAGAAAGTGATTGATGGTTGAAAGACAAGAGTATGGCCCCCCTTTCCTCCTTGTTTAAATTTGCTATTTAATGTCCTTTGGGGTCATGGAATGGTCTTGTCTCATTTAATGAAGTTAAGTATATGAAATCTTGTGAAGAATTGTCCATATATAGTATAAGTGAAGAGGTGATAAGGAAAATGTCTTATCACTAGATTTTGATAAGTTATTAATTGATAAATGATTCCAACTCTCAATTGATAAGTCATCTAAGGTGATTGGTTGGTTTACTTATTTATGTGTAAGGCTTAGACATGAAGATAAGGGCATGGTCTTATATGAAATTGTTTTAGGATTTTCATCTTGCATTGTTTTGTACTTTTTGATTCGATTCCTATAAAATTGTGAAATTTTCTAAAGTTGAATGAAATTATTCAAATTAAATTATCGATTAGTCACTTAAGGTCAAAATTCCCTAATTGTTTTAGGGTTTAGGGTCTTAGGTGAGTTTAGAGCTCGTAGTTCTTCAAGCTCAGGTTTTCTCGATAATTGGTTTTTGTATTGGAAAATTTTAATTTGTTTCTAAATGTAAACTTAAGTTTTTAGTTTAGTTAATCCTTGGGAACATTCGAATAGTACTTTTAATTGAATCATGGGCCCACTAAAAGTAGGGTTTATATTTATCAATTGATAAGTTATTTAGGATGATTGGTTGGTTTACTTATTCATGTGCACAAATCTTATGTATGAAGATAAGGAAATTGTCTGATATGAAATTCTTTTGGAGTTTGTCTCTTAAATTGATTTGTAAGTTATGATTTAATTTTTATAAAATTATGAAAATTTTTAGAATTGATTAAAATTATTCAAATTAAATCCTTAATTAGCCGCTTAGGATTACAAGTCCTTAATTGTTTTAAGGTTTTGGGTTTAGAGTATATGGTTCTCGTATTCGGGTTTTATCGATAATAGGGTTTCGAATTGGAAAATTAAATTCATTTTTAAATGTAAACTTGAATTCTTAGCTTAGTTTATCCTTGGGATCATTTAGGAAGTATTCTTAGTTGAATCACAAGTTCGCTAAGAGTAAGGTTTACAATTTATCCATATATAACATGGCTTATAAGTGAAAATAAGGGAATTGTCTTATACGAAATTCTTTTAGGGTTTGGTTCTCAAATTAATCTGTAGGTTATGATTTGTGCCTTAAGGAATTTTAGAGTTTCTTAGAGTTGAATAAAATTTATTCAAATTATATTTTAATTATTTATTTAAGGCTATAAATCCTTGATTATCCCAAGGTTTAGGGTTCGAGTGAGTTTATGTATGTTTTAGAGTTTTTTACCAACTCGGGAATAATTTACTTACACTTAAGAGTTTAAGAATCAATTGGCTTAATTATTTAGGAACATCGCTTTATTATGCAACATATATATATATATATATATATATCATATGATAGATTAAGAAAAGGAAATTGCTTAATAATATATTTATATATGTATACATATTGTGAGCTTACTTATGTACGTAAGTAAAATAATTTTTGTAAATTTATTAATTTATTCCTTTAACTAGCTTAGTTTAGTTGTTTATTATTACATGAAATAATCCTTGATTCGTTTGTTATCAGTTTTATATGATTTCCCAAAACTATTGATAATTTTATTGATTTATGGTTTTTCAAGCATTAAGATAATTTTATAGAGTTTTAAAAATTTTTATGATTTGATATTTACTGTTTCTATTAAGTTTAGGTTTCCATTTTTTTTTAAAAGTACGCACATATAGAGATTAGGGTTTTCTTGTATGATCAGGGTTTCTAAATTGTATCATTGGGTCTTTCAAGTTTGTTTTAAGTTCTAAGTTCAAAATTTTAGTCGGTTTTCATTTTATGTAGTTTTGTCGACTTAAAGAAATGTCTACGACACTCAAGTCTGACACTATATTTAGAAGGTTAAATTTACAGAGTCTATAAACTCAAAGTCATTTTTTTTTTCTTCAAGGGGAGGATACTAACGTAGGCGACAAAAGAACAAAATCGATAACAAGGTCAAAATCAACTTGTGAATTTGTGAATCTGCTATTATAGGGAATTTTCAAAATACTTATCACATATCTTATATGAATATTATTTTATTAGAGTCGTCGGTTATTTTTGGTAAATTAGGTTTTACTTACTGATTTCTTCTATGAATTTAGGATATAACATTAATTTTTTATTCATAAAAATTAGGAACTTGTGATTTTGTGAATCTGCTATTGTAGGGAATTTTTAGAATTTTTATCACATATCTTCTATGAATATTATTTTATTAGAGCCTTCGGTTATTTTTTGGTAAATTAGGTTTTACTTAGTGATTTCTTTTATGAATTTAGGATATAACATTAATTTTTTATTCATAGAAATTAGGATCGTAAGATTTTGTGAATATGCTAATGGAGGGAACTTCCCAAATATTAATCACATATATTCTATGAATATTAATTTTATTAGAGCCTCTGGTTATCTTCAGGAAATTAGGTTTTACTTAATGATTTCTTCTATGAATTTAGGATATAACATTAATTTTTTATTCATAGCAATTAGGAACCTGTGATTTTGTGAATATGCTATTGGAGGGAACTTCCCAAATATTAACCATATATCTTCTATGAATATTATTTTTATTAGAGCCTTTGGTTATCTTTAGGAAATTAGGTTTTACTTAATGATTTCTTCTATGAATTTAGGATATAACATTAATTTTTTATTCATAGCAATTAGGAACCTGTGATTTTGTGAATATATTATCGAAGGGAACTTCCCAAATATTAATCACATATCTTCTATAAATATTATTTTTATTAGAGCCTTTGGTTATCTTTAAGAAATTAGGTTTTACTTAATGATTTCTTCTATGAATTTAGAATATAACATTAATTTTTTATTCATAGCAATTAGGCTTTCTTTTCTTATAGGACAATATCTTTTCTTTCTTTTCTTTCTTTATAGAGTCTATAGGAAGATTTCTTTAAGGTGTCGAGTCCATATTTACTTAACAAACATTAGTTGTTACTTGCTTTCATTTATGTAATTTCCTTATGTATTAGACTATCAATAGGTATATGTATTTTACATACTTTTCATAGTTTTAGGATTCTTTTTTTTTTTATATAACTGGGCTTTCCAATGTATTATTGAACACGACTAAATAATATGAATTTATTGGTCCCGTATAAGATATTAAGAGGGGGGTGGGGTGTGAATTGATATCTTTAAATTTCTAAAAGCTTTTTTGTTAAAAAATAAAATTACCTCTCTTAACAACTTATAATGGTGAACAGTGATAATTTAATGATTCAATGCACAATAGATAATAAACCAAATTAAAAGAGTAAATAAGAGAAAATCAGTTAGAGATTTTATAGAGTTTCAACCATTTGCTTACTGCTTTCTTCCAACTCCACTACTATGGACTCAGTCTACTTCACCGATGTTGTTCCACTTGATCTACTAAATCAAATCACAAAAATTATAAGCACTTGTCACATATAGACTTTACAACACTCTGCTCTACTTATCTACCTTTTCTATAATCCAGGTTAATACAGATTTATAGAGTACAGATTATCTTTTCCCTATAATAAAGTATAGAGATTATAAGTGAGAACAAAAATACAAGTCTCATATAATTTTGCTCTTGAAAGAAATAAAACTTGTTGTAGAACTTTGATTCGATATAACTCTCTGAAGAAGTATTTAAAAGACTTTCTAAAACTTTTCAAAAGGTAAAAACTGATCAAGAATTTTTTGTGCAATGATAATATTTCTTCAGAGTTATATCTCAACATTTCGAATCCTTTCTACTTTTATAATGAAATCTTCAAACAACTAAAAATTTGAAGAATTTCTTAATTTCCATAATTATCCAACCGTTAGATATCTAAAAATAACTCCTTGGATATTTTTAGAGAAGATCTTGGTCATTTCGAATTTAAAAACCTATTCTCCTTGATTTGTTTATATCAAATATATTTAAAATCATAACGACTAGATAGATTTCTTAACTTAATGAAGAGATAATCCTTATTAGATATTTTTGAATAAAGTTCATTTTGAATTTCCACAAAATTTGACTCAACTTTATTCTTATCCATATTTGTGTCTATCTTAATTTTTCAAAAATTAAATCACTCAAAGATAATCCCTATGGATTTTAACTCCATTTTGAGTGAAACGAGATTAAGTGTATCTTTCTAATACACCTAATCTAGTGGGGTTAGGTCTTGATTAATTTGAATCTAATTTAAAACTGATTTCAACGTTATACTTCTAGACTTACTTTCTGAACAAGCTCCTGAAGAATATCATCCTTTTGTTTCTGAAGTTTCTAAATAAACTTCTAAAGTGCTATACCAATTTTTCTTATAAAAGCTTCTGTAATACTTCCTAAAAATTTTCCAGACTAGTCCATTTTCAATTAATTCAAAGCTTCTGAATGCAACTTAATTTTGCGAAATTAAACTTTTTGAATATCTTTTTGTAAGCCTACACTCTTAAAGATTCATTGGCTTTTAACCCTTTTATTATTGTTAAAATATATGAGAGATATCTAACATTTTCTCCCTTTTTGATGATAACAAAAATGTTATTATAAAACTCAATTGCAAAACAAAAAAAAAAAAATCACAATCACATATTCACGCATCATGTAGTGTTTATCCAATGTAATGTAATATGAGTGCAACTGTAACTGTTTGTGGTTTTTCTCTCCCCCTTTTTTGTTATCATTTTGAATAAACTCCCCCCTTAATCTTTATAAAATGTACAAGTTTGAATATGACAAACAAAATATCAAGTGTAGAAATTGCAATGACATAAGAGATCAAACTGCATTGATTAAGGAAATATCATAACCAAGTTTAGAAACAGAAATAACAACAAACAAGTCCACAGGCAGACAAAAACAAAATATGCTAGAACAAAGTTTTTGTTAGTACTGGAAAAAGAGAAACATAAAAACAGTCATTTTTTGGATCACTTTGTTTTCTTCCTAACACATAACTTGAATTTGTTATAGTACAAAAGAAGTACTGTATTAGAAGCAAAAGTGGTTTCAGAAGCTGTAGCCACAGATAAAGTAGGTTCTTTGTTTTTATCGGATGGTGGTATAGTTTAGATTGGAGCAAGTAGAGAAGTTTCTTTGGTGGAGGCTACAGGCAGGATTTCAGTATGACCTTTAGGAGTTGTTTGTTCTTTAAGGTTAAGAACAGGAGTGGAAACTTAAGGTGTCTGATGAGGAGATTGTGGTGAAATGACAGGGGTCTTATCTAAAGTTGGAATAGGACTGAAAACATTTTGATTGATTGGTTGAGAGGAAGGATCAAGTTCTATTAATGTGACAGGAGTATCTAAAGTAGGAATAGATGATTCTTTAGGGGTGAAATGAGGTTTAGATGTAGGTGCAGATGGTTCAGAGGGTTCGGTGGTTTGGTGCTATGGAGGGGGTTCAAGATCATCAAAATTATGTGCTTAGTCAAAAGAATTTGTTTCTAGAACAGACTCCTTAATCCAAGCCTTAAATAAGTCTCTTATGCCAATCATTTGATTCTTGACAACCTTTTCTACAACAGTTTTTATTCCTTCAAAGAGTTGTTCCACAAGGTTGGGCTCTCTTCTTGTTTATAGTGAATTGGTTGGCGTTTAGAACTATTTGAATCACCTTTTGAAGCTGTCCCAGTTGGTTCTCTAAACTTAATGCCACCTGATCTTCTAATCAGTTTCCCTTTCTTCTTTGGTTCTTTCTTAACTGGCTCATTTCCTCTTTTCCTTTTCTTTCCTATCTCCTTTTCTTCAATGATAAGGACCCTTCTTTTCAAATTTGAAGGGTGAACAAATATTCCCCCATTATGTGAATGCTAAAGTTTGTTATTCAAATAAATTCCCATCATCTTCAAGATTCTCTTACCAAGCTTAATAGGAGAAAAAGGGGTAATTTGTTTCTCCTGGAAATTTTAGCTTTTTGAAACTAAAAAAGGCCATTAACATATTTTTATATAGCCTCACATCTATATGTTGCCACATGTGTCACATCATTAATTTTACAACATTTATTTGTCTCTTTCTCAACATTGCTAAGATCACCAAGGCATCTTCCCTAATCACTAAAGTTGCACTATCCTTCCTTGGTAGTACAAAAGAGTTAACAAATTTGTGAAGAATTCTTATTAACAATTCAAACTCAATACTAAAAATATCTCGTCTTATCTCCAAATTGATTCCATCTTTCAATTCGGTGAATAACTTTTCTTTTGTCAACTGTCCTAAGCTCTGGTCATCATTTAATTCTTTAATGCCAAAGCATTTTAGAATATCCTTCTTAGTGATTATTATTTTCTATCCTAGCACAATTAATTCCCATACTTGTTGATGTTTACTATTAAGCTTTCTATAAAATTCATCAATCGAATCTCCATATATTACTCCACATAAATCAGCTAAACTATTTAAATCTAATCTATTCAAATAATCTTTTCAATAAAAACCATTCTTCTCAAAGTATTCAAGGTCTAAACAAAAGGAATCTTGGATTGAAAGATTTTTACCTTTTACTATATACCACTTCTTGGGTTTCTCCTTTAAAGAGGTAATTGTAATCTTAACTTTGGTTGAATTGTCCACCTTTTGGGGAGATTTTGATTTCTTCTTGACTAAGGTAGCTGCCTTAGATTTTTGAAGAGATTTTCTTGGCTTTGGACTAGGATCAGGTTCTGAAGGATCTCTTTTAGAAACTTCTTTAGATGGTTTGGCTAAGGGTTTAAATTCTTCTGATTTAGCAACTTCTTCGGATGAACTAGATTCTTTATCATCTTGAATGACCTTCTTAACAACTTCTTGAACTTATTTAAAATGTAATTTAGAGGCATTCTTCTGACTTACTTCTTGAACAGCCTCTTCCGATTGTTCATCTCGAAGTTCAAGGGTGAGGGTTTTTTTAGATGATTCTTGGTGTGTTTTGGAGGGTAGATTTGGTTAAGGATTTGCATGATTGATCGTTTCAGTTTCTTGTTCATCAAGAACAATGGGATTCTTAAGATCATTTTAGATTTTTTATTTAACCCCTTTAGCTGCAATGTGGTTAGATTTTCTAAGTGCCATTGGAACTGTGAGGATAAAAAAAAATACAAGAGAGAGAAATAGGGAAGGTCTAATGAAGAGGAAGAAAATAAGAAAAGAAATGAGGTTTTAGAGAACTTAAACTACCAATTTTAGTGGCAATTAGCTAAAGAGAGTGGATTTACTTAATGGACCTACTAAGGAGGATTTTGTGGACCCATTAAGAACATGCTAAAGCCTATAAAGTTTTCGTGTCCAGCAGCTGTCAAGGAAACTTGCATGTGACAAACAGAAAATACAACCACAAAAAATTAAATGAAAAACCAAATTAACAAAAGGGATTGCAAATACCTAGTTCATTATGAATGAACTCAAAAATCAATTTATCAAGAGGTTTAGTAAAAATATCAGCAAATTGATATTTAGTTGAAATAAAATCAATATTCACATCATTATTTGCAACATAATCACGTATGAAATGATGCCTTATTTCTATGTGTTTTGATCTTGAATGATGAATAGGATTTTTTGTCAAATTGATCGTACTTGTGTTATCACATTTTATAGGAATATTTTTACAACTTATTCCATAGTCATTTAATTGTTGTTTTAACCAAAGAATTTATGCACAACAATTTCCAATAGATATATATTGAGCTTTTGCAGCTGAAAGAGCAATTGAATTTGGTTTCTTGGAAGACTAAGAAACCAACTTATCTTCTAAGAATTGACATGTTCCTAAAGTACTCTTCCTATCTATTCTGCAACCTGCATAATCAATATCTAAATATCTTATAAGATCAAAATTTTTACTTTTATGATACCAAATTCCCAATCTTGCAGTGCTTTTTATGTATTTAAAAATCTTTTTAACTGCAGTTAAGTGTGTTTTAGTTAGTGAACTCTGAAATCTAACACATACATAAGTACTAAATAAGATATCAGGTCGTGAAGCGATTAAATACAATAAAGATCCAATTAGGTTGTGATAGAGTTTTTCATATACCTTTATGCCATTACCGGTGATATCAAGCTTTATTGAGGTACTCATAGGTATTGAAGAATCTTTGGTATTCTCAAAACCAAATTTCTTCAATATCTGTTTGGTGTACTTCTCTTGGTGAGCAAAAATTCCATTTTTTGATTGTTTGATTTGTAATCCCAAGAAGAAGTTTTATTCACCCATGATTAACATCTCAAATTTTACCTGCATTAAACTTGAAAATTCTTGACAATATATTTCATTAGTTGTGCTAAAAAGAATATCATCAACATAGATTTGTACAACTAGTATATCTTTACCAAAATGTTTCATAAAAAGTGTAGTATCTACTTTTCCTCTTTGAAAGTTATTTTTAATCAAGAATTAACTTAATTTATCATACTAAGCACGGGGAGCTTATTTAAACCCATACAAAGCCTTTCTTAATTTAAACACATGATTTGATTTGAAAGGATCTTCAAATTCAGGAGGTTGATCAACATCACTTCTTTTTTTATGAATCCATTCAGAAAAGCACTTTTTACATCCATTTGATACAACTTAAAATTTTTCGAACAAGCAAAAGCAAATAACAATCTTATAGCTTCCAATCTACCAACAGGAGCATAGGTTTTATCATAATCTATTCCTTCTTCCTGTGAATAATCTTTAGCTACTAATTGTGCTTTGTTTCTAACTATTTTTCCATGCTCATCCAGTTTGTCCTTAAATACCCATTTAATTCTATTGATTGACTTGTTTTTAGGTCTTAGAACTAGACTCCAAACCTAATTTCTTTGAAATTGACTAAGTTCATCTTACATGGCCAAAATCCAGTTATTATTATTTAAGGCTTCATCTACTAAATGAGGTTCAATTTTAGCTATTAGAGCAAACTGATTTTCAAAATTCTGTAAGCTTGATCTTGTTCTTATTTCAGATCTAACATTACCAATTATAAGCTTAGGAGGATGATTGGTTTTAAATTTTAAAGTTGATGGAGTAGTACAAAAGTGTTTAGAACCTTCTAACTTACCTTATAAAGGTTTTTCAACAAACTTAGTATTAGCTTCTGAAGTACCTTTTGATATAGGTTTTGTTTCGATTTCATTAAGCATCCTAGAGGCTTCTAAATTAACTTTTGAAGGAGGTTCTATTTTTCCTTCTTTTGAATCAGGATGAACTGTATTCTTTTTGTTTGAAGCAACTAGAATTTCATCATCCGATTCTTCATGGATTGTTTCTTCAATGAATTTAACATTTATTGACTCTTCCATGATCTTTGTTTCTTTGTTGTAAACTTAGTATGCTTTCAAGTTCAGAGGGTAGCTTAGAAATATGGCTTCATTTACTCTCTCTTCAAATTTTCTCAAGACTTTTCATGTTTTCTTAACAAAACACTTACAACCAAATGTGTGAAAATATGAAACTGTGGGTTTCCTTCCTTTGTAAATCTTGTAAGTAGTTTTATTCGTTAAGGGTCTTACATATATACGATTAATGATATAACAAGCCGTTGAAGCCGCTTTTGCCCAAAAATGATCAGTTATATTACTTTCATTAAGAAGAGTTTTCGTTATTTTTTGGATAGTCCTATTTTTGCATTTAACTACTTCATTTTGTTGTAGAGTATAGGGTACGGAAAAATTATGAACGATGCTTTTATCTTCACAAAACGAAATAAAATCAGAATTGTCAAATTCCTTGCCATGATTAGTTTGTAATCTGATAATGGAGAGGCCTTTATCATTTTTAACTCTTTTTGAAAAAATTTCAAAACTTTTAAAAGCATCATTTTTATGATGCAAAAATAAGATTAAAGTAAATTTGGAGAAATCATCCACTGTAATAAGACCATATTTATTTCTTCTTAAAATTAACATACGAGTGGAGCCAAAGAGATCTAAATGCAATAACTCCAAAGGTCTTTGAGTAGAAATAACCTTTTTATTCTTATGAGACAATGAATTCATTTTATTCTTCAAGCAAGCAGCACGTTGAATATTTTCATGAGCATGTACTATAGGTAAACCTAAGATTAAATTCTTTTTGGATAAGTTCTCCAATTGATGAAAATTCACATGTCTTAGTTTTTTGTCCCAAAGCATAGCATTATCATTTATGAAAATAAAGCAGCTTTCAGATGATACTTCAGATGGTTTAATTAAATAAACATTCTTCTTTCTAAAACCTTCAAATAGCTTTAAATTGTATTGATTAAATCCAACACATTTATCATGTTCAAAAACTATTTTATATCTTTTATCACACAATTGACTTATACTTAATAAGTTATGTTTTAATCCTTTAACTAGCAACAGATTTTTGATTGAATAAGGTACCAAACCAATTGATCCTACTGCAATTGTTTTACCTCTACCATTGTTACCAAATTTCACATAAACATCTTCTTTCCATTCTAGATTTGTGAACAACGAAGCGTCACCGATCATGTGTCTTGAACATTTACTATCAAGATACCATGTTCCTTTTATCTTTACTTCATAGTCCTACATACATTAAAGCATAATCAAATTTGTTTATGAACTCAATGAAGCTTGGCTCCATAAGAATTTAAGCTCGTGTTTGGATATGTACGTTGGTTATTACTGAGCTTGTATTTTTTGTAAAAACAATATTTCTCTATATGACCTATTTTATTACAAAGAAAACAAACATAAGATTTCTATTTAGTATACCTGTTACTTACTACTTTCCTTTGGTTTTGATCCTTTTTGAAATACCTTCGTTGTACTCTCTGAAAGGATACTTGTTATTGTTTTGAGAAAACCTTTTGTTGTTCTTTTTGGTAGGTTCGAATGCTTTGTTATTTTCCCTAGTTATAATCATTTCTTGCTTTTTATCTTTTGATTTAACAAAAACTATTTCTTTCTTCGTCCTAGATGTTTCTCCAAATTCAAAACCTAATCCAGCTTTTGAATTATCCATCCTTTGGCTAGAAATCAACATTTGTGGTTTCTTGTCACTTTCATCAAACTTGCAAAAGGTATTCTTAATTGACTTAGATAGATCTTTCATACGGTTTTTCAAATTCTTAATTTCTTCTTTTAAAATTAGATTTTCATTTACTAAAACTTCACGGCTAATATGCAAACCTTCGAGGTCATTTTTCAGAAAATCATTTTCATTTGCTAGCAATTTATTAGCTTGACTAAGTGCATGCTTTTCGATTTTCAAAGTTTTAACCTCAAATTCAAGCTTAGATATTTTATTGCTTGACTTGGAAAGGGCTTTGAGTAGTTTGTTAATTTCGGCACATATATTGTTTGGTACATCTAAATCAAAATTAGAATCAGTTTCAGAATCTACCTTAGAAAGTGCCATAAGACATAAATTAGCTTCCTCGCAGTCTTCTGAACCTTTTGATTCATTTTTTGAATCCTCTAGATCACTCTATGTCAACATTAGAGATTTACATTTTTTCTTGAGTTTTTTCATTTTCTTGATCAACAAAGGACATTTGTATTTATTATGTCCAGGCTTCTTGCATTCATAGCAAATAATCTCCCTTTTGACCTTCTTCTCTTCTTTTTCTTTGATTGACTTCCCTGCATTAATGGATCGATTCTTATTGGTAGTAGACCTTTTAGTAAATGTTTTTTTTACCCTTTTTCTTGAGCTATTTATTGAGCTTTCAAACTAGTAGTATTACGTCCTCATCATCTTCTTCAAATGAATCTTCTCCTTTTGAATTAGTATCTGTTTCTTTGGCTTTAAAGGCTACAGTCCTCTTCTTTGTATCTTCTAAAGTACTTTTTGATTGGAGAAAATTAATTTCATATGCCATGAGCATGCTACGCAATTGACTTAGTGTTAATGTCTTCAAATCACAAGCTTCTTTTATGGTTGTTTTCTTTGCATTCCAAATTTTGGGAAGAATTCTTAACATCTTGGGTACCATATTTGCATCACTAATAACTTTGCCAAGAGAAGATAGCTCATTAGTTATAGCAGTAAATCTACTAAAAGAGTCTTTGATTTCTTCACTAAGGAGAATTCGAAATGTTTCATATTGTTGAACTAGCGAGTTGATTCTTATGTCTTTGATGGTTTCTGTGCTTTTGTAAGTTTGCACCAAAGTGTCCCAAATGTCTTTAGTTGTTTTACAGGAAGCAATTAGATAAAATTCAGAACATGCAATAATACTCAACAAAAGATTCTTAGCCTTTGAATTGAGTTTGGCTTTGGCGATATCATCATTTGTTGTGATAACAATTGGAACTTTGAGATCTCCTTCAGAAATAATTTGCCAAGTTTGATAATCCGATGCCTTTACATAAGTCTCTATCCTGAATTTCCGATAAGGAAAGTTAGTTCCATAAAAAAATGGTGTCTTGCTAGGCTGAACTGTTAAACTACCACTTGGTTCACCCATAATCTTTAAACTCTAAAAGATATTAGAGCGAGGCTTTGATACTAATTGTTGGTCTCGTATAAGATATCAAGAGGGGAGGGGGGGGGGATGGGGCAGCGTGAATTGATATCTTTAAATTTCTGAAAACTTTTTTGTTAAAAAATGAAATTTCCTCTCTTAACAACTTATAATGGTGAATAGTGATAATTTAATGATTCAATGCACAACAGATAATAAACTAAATTAAAAAAGTAAGGAAAGAGAAAATCAAGTAGAGATTTTATAGAGTTTTGGCCTTCTACTTATTGCTCTCTTCTAGCTTTACTGTTAGGAATCTAGTTTACTTCTTCGGTATTGTTTTACTTGATCCACTAAATCAAATCACAAAAATTACAAACACTTGTTATACATGGACTTTATAATACTCTGCTATGCCTATCTAGCCTTTCTATAATCTAAGCTAATACAGATTTACAGAGTACAAACTATCTTTTCTCTATAATAAAGTATAGAGATTACAAGTGAGAACAAAAATATAAGTCTCAAATAATTTTGTACTTGAAAGAAATAACACTTGCTATAGAACTTTGATTCGGTGTAGCTCTCTAAAGAAATATTTGAAGGACTTTTTGAACTTTTCAAAAGGTAAAAACTAATCAAGAATTTTTTGTGCAATGATAATATTTCTTCAAAGTTATATCTTGACATTTTGAATCCTTTCTACTTTTATATTGAAATCTTCCAACGGCTAAAAATCTGATGAATTTCTTCACTTCCATAATTCTCCAACCATTAGATATCTAAAAATAACTCTTTGGATATTTTTAGAGAAGATCACGGTCATTTCGAATTTAAAGAAACTATTCTCGTTGATTTGTTCAGATCAGATATACTTAAAATCATAACCACTAGATAGATTTCTTAAACTTAATGAAAAGATAATTCTTATTAGATATTTCTAGATAAAGTTCATTTTGAATTTCCACAAAATTTGACTCAACTTTATTCTTATCCATATTTGTGTCTATCTTGATTTTTAAAAAATTAAATCATTAAAAGATAATCCCCATGGATCTTAACTCCATCTTAAGTGAAACGGGATTAATTGTGATTTCCTAATACACGTAATCTAGTGGAGTTAGGTCTTGATTAATTTGGATCTAATTTAAAACTAATTTCAATGTCATACTTCCAGATTGACTTTCTGAACAAGCTTCTAAAGAATATCAACCTTTATTTCTAAAGTTTCTGAATAAACTTTTAAAGTGCTATACCAATTCTTCTTATAAAAGCTTTTGCAATACTTTTTGAAGATTTTCTAGACTAGTCTATTTTCAATCAATTCAAAGCTTCTGAATGTAACTTAATTTTGCGAATTAAACTTTATAAAAATCCTTCTATAAGATTGCACTTTTAAAGATTCATTAGCTTTTAAGCCTTTTTGTTATCATTAAAATGTATGAGAGATATCTAACAGAATTATTGAAATTTGGATTTCACATACATTTTGTGCCGACCATGCTACATACTACGTCATTAGGGAGGATATTATTAATAGGCATCTTTATTTTATGTACTTTTCATAGTTTTAGGATTTTTTCTTGCCCATAATTGGGCTTTCCTATGTATTATTGAACATGATTAAATAATGTGAATTATTGAAAGTTTATTCTCACACATATTTTATGCCTATCACACTTCATGCTACGTCATTAAGAGAGGATTAGACATGATGTGATGAATTGCTTTTTTTGTATATTTTATAGGCTTTTTTTTTTCCTAACTCAAATTACGTTAACCTAATTGATCTCTAAAAAGGGATTTGGTGTAATACAGAAAACCTATATAAGTGAAATTCTCAAAGGAATATGGTCATTGAATTACATTTATTCCTATTGATAGGTAATTTAGTTACACTAATCTTCAAACCCATAAGTATGAGAAAAGAGATATGAGATCCAAGAAAATGTGTAACTTGAAGTACTTATTTGTTGTGAGTTTCTTGATAAATACCTATAATCTCAATATTATGGTAACATGCAAATTATTTTTTCTTTCTTTCTTTTTTAGCTTGTGAAAAACTCAATTTTGAAATCTTTTTTTTTCCCCTAAATATTTCTTAAGATCGCAAAAATCACAAGGGAAGGAAAAAGGCAAATCTGGAAGCTAATGGTAGCTAGCATATATTTGCTACATGTATTTCTATGGCTATGGTCAAGTTAACAAAGATTCAGCAAGAAAGCAATAGCAATTGTATCGTTATCAAACAAAATATGCTTTGTAACAGCCATTGCAATCCTAAGCAAGATTGAGAATATCAAATGAGACGTACTCTAAGACCATCCAAATGATTCGGTAGAAGAAACTGTTGAACAATGGCTTCAAAGCATTTCTAGGTATAACCAAATTTCTATTTAAAATGTAGTTTAATTTGTATCACACCCTAAAAAGGTAAAGTCATAACGGTTCCGCTGTATGAGCCATTTTAAGATAGAAACTGCTCGTACAGTTACTATCTTAGATTTAGTTTACACCAGGTGTACTCGACTTTACCCTTTTAAAGCATCTAATTTAATAACTATTTGTTATAAACCTGTGAAGTAATCCTTTGAAATAATTTATTAAAGATAACTTGTAGTTTGACTTTTCAAAGAATGGTAGTAAATCCCACAAGTACCTGTCATTTTATATACAGATTAGAATACTAAAAACTAACAAGCTTCTTGAGGAGTCGTGTAATTTTCCTTAAAAGTTAAGGAAAATCAATACTAAGGACAATAACCAGCTAGTCCTTATTACGCTTCATTCCCCGTCCCAGTTAGCTAGTGCTCTGGTTTTGGGTAGGTATTTGTAATCTGTTTACCTTGAAATAAACTCAGGGGAATGAGCGACAATTTGCTTAGTAAGTGGGGTGGAGATAGAAGTATGCATTCAACACATCATAAGTAGGGTTTTCAACCAAGTCAGTTAGATGTAGTGCGTATACAAGAAAATGCCACCGTACGATGTTATTTAGTCTATCGTAAGATTAAGGAAATTGCTCTCATTTTAATCCAGGTTAAGAAGATTAACACTACGCACTCATGAATCGGAATCAAATTGGGGCTTATGCAATAAAGAACACCCTCTTTCTATGACTACCTTCAAACTACGGCCCCCAACCTTACCATAACCTTCTCTCTTATCATTTAGTTTGGCTAAGGATAGGAAAATGACCATTTAGCTATTCTCATTGAAGGGAGTTCGTGTTTGACCTGAGAATCCTAATCATTACCCGTAGTGGGTTGCGATGCATATTAGGTTAGGTGTTAAGCCGAGTTTGAGTTAGTTCATTTTTAAGGTGATCAATCAAGTTCAAACAATTCAAGTATAATATTCATAGAACAACTATAACATGGAGCTCAGTTCTTATCATAACAAATTGAATCCTAAACGTAAGTGTTGCATATACATAAATAGCTAACTACAACCATAAGTAAATACATATCAAAGTCTATAGATATTCTGAAATAATACCTCAAAATGCTGTGAAGCAGTGATCCCACTTACTTGAACTTCTAGCCCATCATTCCCTGAAGTCTTTGAAAAGGTTATAGATTTGACCTAGTGATCCTTGACAAGATAAAGTAGAAAGTCAAGATGTAATACTTAGGTGAGATTAACCTAATACATTTAACCTTTAGCCCCTTATACTTGTCATTCCTTGCTAGTCCATATGGAATTAGTTTCCTTAGAAGTTTCCATTTTTTGAAGAAAGCTTTTAGTTCCATATCTTACTAGAGAAATGCTTAAAAGTTATGTTTAAATTTTTGTGAAACCAAAAAGATAAAATCATGAATATAAAATCAAGTTTTAATAGTATTTATACAAATATCATAGGTAGGCTTATACTTTATAAGTTTTCAAAATTAGTATTAATTTAAGGATTCAATTAAGCCAATAATGTATATGGCTTAAGGATTTCCGTTTATACTTTATGGGAAAATTACAATTTCAATTTTGTTGCTACTATCATTATTATGATTCCATTCATAATTACTATAACCATTTACTATGTAGTATATTGACAATCAACAAGTGAGAAGGTTTTGTTTTCTCTTCCCTTTTTTTTTTTTTCACTAGCCAATAATAAAGGTATAAACAATATAATTTATATATAAGTTAGTATAACTATTTTATTATTATATAGCTTTTTTTTCCTTCTTTTTTAAGTACTATATATATATATATATATATAAAATGCATTTTAGTCCAATCGTTTATGTGTAATATAATGGAAGCTATACTCTAGGTATGTTTTCATTTGATTATATACAATAGATGGAGTTTTCATTTAACAAATGCTTGTAAGAATTCTAAAATTCTATTTCTCCACACTTGATAGTACAAATATAGAATACGACTAATGGCGTACCTTTCAATAAAGTTTAGTGAAGAAAGAGGTTGTTTACTATACTTTCTCAAATTAAAGAATGTCCTCCGATACTAACGTGATGACAGTGGCGGCCTATCGGTATTTAAAGGTGTCCTCAACCGTAGTGTGTCGCGATGAAGAGTAGATGACAATAATCGTGATGGTTCAGAACTATATTTTGATTCCAACATTACAACTCCTGATGTTTCATTTTTATTCCTAAATAATTAGATGCTTGAAAATTAAGGATACGACATCCTTTTATAAGTTTCATGGGCGGTGGAGATTGGCTTCTCCATCTTGTATCCAAGTCATCTTAATAAGTGATAATGATATATATAGTGCTTATCTTGACAATTCAACCACAATTTCCTATTGTGCCACATATCAGGTGAGTTAATATATCGTGATATATTAAAAGTTATACTTACCCCCTGTTGGTCAAAACAAAAATTGAACTTAGTATTTTGCTACTTTTTAGTATACAATATTGTCAAGTGTTGAGGTTTTAGTCTATCTAGCCAAGTGTCACGTTTTGTACTCATGTATCATTCATGCCCTCACATTTTAATCCACATCCATATATCAGGTTAACAAAAGTTTGATAAATTAACTTATTCAATTTAGGAAATAGATCAATTTGAGTTAAAATTATTTGCTCAACCCAATGACTCGTAATAACCATGACGTGAAGGTGCCCTTCCTAAATTTATCCAAATAATTATATTCATCTTAATATCCCATGGTGGCACCTATTTTAAGGTGATTCAATTACTCTATATTAAGCCCAGCTATGTCAAAGTTGGGCACAAAATATGCTTATTTCTATTTTCATTTTTCTCTCTCTTTCTTCTTCTTCTTTTTTTTTTTTTTTTTTTAAATATATCGATAATATATATCTATTTGCTACTTAGGTTGCTGACTCATATTAGCTTTCAAACTGTTTACTAGATAGTGGTATTAAGAATTTGAATTACGGCTAGACTTAATCATTTCCAAATGGTCTAGTATCATCCTCTATGAATTGTACGATTCTTCGAGTACATTTCATTTTGATATAACGTAAATAGATATTCCATACAACTCTCTAAAAATAGTGGAACATTGCATTATACAACTAATCTCAGTTTTTTTTCCTTCTATTTCTATATCTTCGTTATATGTTGGATCTTAATATACGAGTTCTTGATAAATAACAATCCAAATCATTATTTTATATTATAATGATATTCATTCATTTACATTCCTTATTTTTACCAATAAACTTTTATGAGATCGTCTTGACTACTTGTGAACCTATTCAAAGAAAGCTTGTGGATGTCTTATTTTAGGTACTAATATCCTAACTGCTAATTTATAGGGTTTGACAATTTGTTTGCCACTCCAATGAAGGTATCTTTGATAAAATTTTTAGCTTGGATCTGTACTTTCTTTTCTTCTTTAATTTCTTACTGTAGAAACCAATAATCAATTAATAGAATTTTTAATTATATATTTTCTTGTTGATGCAAATACTCCTATTTCTCTCTTACTTTACCAAAGTATCTAAGTTACAGGTATTAATTTCTCTCTCTTTTTCTCCTACCTCAATTTATCTATGAATTTAAAGTTGAACACATCACTTTGGTGCCTTTAGTATATTTTTAATTGTAATTTTACAATTTTACACATTTATCAAAAGTCACTCTTTTTCTTTGAAGCATTTATAAGATGTAAATTTAATATGTAGAAAGGTCTAAATGGACTTTTAGATAATCTTAATATCTCTATAATATTAAATCTACTCCTTCCACTTCATTTTTTTTTTTTTCTAGAAATGGGAAACTGTAATGTTTTATGGATTGGCTATAATAATTAACTATCCCATCCATCTTTATAGCACTACTAATATTTGAATTTGATTCTTTTAAGATTACAAAATCTCTCTCTCTCTCTCTCTCAATGGGAATTTGAATGCTAAAGGAGACAATTGTATGATTTTAGAGATCCAATGGTTGTCCTATGAGTAGTTTGTATAATGAATTGCATAGATCATATAACAAATAGTATATCATTAAAAATAGTGAGAGAGAAACAAATTATTAAATGGAAGAAATTAATACATAGTTAGCAAAGAAGGTAATAGGAGATGTAAGTATCATCTCCATCAAGTTTAGTGAGTAGAAGACCAAAACTAATGAGGTTTTGCCATAGTGATAATTTTATAGCATATTTTACACTTATAAGTAATGCAAATAATGTATAAATACTTTCCATGCAATGTATACATTTAATGATACTGATGCAATTTTGCAAGTTGAGAGATATATATGTATCTAATCCAAAAAGAAAATAGCAATTGAAAATAAACAAGATTGGATAGAATTAGTAAAAATCAATAAGTTGGAAGTACATTTAATGTTGCATGCCAAATAAGTTGCCGATAGCACTAAAACAATCAATCACATGACAATTTATCCCAACACTATAATTGTTAAAATAACAATGAACAGAAATGGAAAGACAACTACAAGTGAACACACATAGAAGAGTTGTTTACTTTCAATCACTCACTATCATTTGCCATATTCACTTAACATTGTTTCTTGCACTGCACATACACTGTGTTTTTGTATTTACATATACTACTGCACTTACATTCACTGATTTTATTTGTACACTTTCATTAGAGTCACTCTACCTTTACACACATACTACTTTACTATTTATATCACTGTGTCCACTCTTAACCAACATAACTACCTTTGTTTTTACACAAAACCGACTAATTAGAATTAAACATTGCAACACCCCCACCCCACCTAATGTTGATTGGTTTGCAGTATTCAAGTGCCAGCTTATCCTTGTTGACTTGATCTCATAAGAAATGAAATCAAGTCTCAATATGTTTACTTCTACCATGTGTAGTTGGATGTTGAGCCAAATTAATTGCAGATTTATTGTCAATCTTTAACATTATTGGACATTTCACTTAAATCTTCATTTGATCTATTAACGTTTGCAACCAAGCAGCTTCACATGCAGTAGCAGATGCAGGAACATACTTAGCTTCACACGAGGAAAGTGCCACAATCTATTGCTTCTTTAAGCTCCAAGCAAAGGTTGAATTACACAACTAAAACAAGTACCCTATTGTGCTCTTCCTATCAGATTTATCACCACACTAATCTAAATCAAAATACCTTATCAACATTTCCATTTTCTCATCTATGTCTTCATGCCTTTAAAAAAACAAACCATAATCCATAGTCCCCTTAATGTACCTTAAAACCCTTTTAGCAGCAATCATATGTGATAATCTAGGATTTTCCATAAATCTACTTAAAGCACCTACTCCATATGCAATATTTGGTTTGCTGTTGCGCAAGTATCTTAAGGAACCAACTATTTGCTTGTACATAGTTGAATCAACCAACATATCAGTATCATCCACTTTGAATCACACATTGCTTGTTCAAAAGTCATAGGCTCAACATCGGCAAATAATGCCATGTGAACTAAATCACCCTCATCAATAATAGCACTATCTTGAAATACTTCATAATTATCTAATCTTCTTAGCCTCTAGCATAATCTTCACTATCTCTGCTTAACTTGCTGACTAACATTATTTCTACCACAATTAGGTGATGTTTCATGTGTTACCACTTCTTCACTCAAATGTATATCCCTTAGTTGCATCGAGCTGTTTGGTGCATTACTCTGCCATTACTACGCCTTCCCTTCATAAAAAATGACATCTTTACTTATAAACAACTTCTTAGTAAGAAGATTGTACTACTTATACACACTAGTTAGATGATAGCCAAGAAGAATAACACATATACTTTTATCATCCAATTTCTTTCTCTTCGCATCTGCCACATGACTAAAACAAATGTTGCCAAATACTCTTCAATGCTATATACTAGGTTTCTTACTCGACCATGCCTCCTCTAGAGTCTTATTAATCAACTTCTTAGTTGGGCATTTATTGAGAACATATATTGCTATAGCTATTGCATCTCCCCAAAAATGTTTAGGCATATTCCTCGTTCTTAGCATACTGTGCACCATATTCATCAGGGTTTTGTTTCTTCGCTCAGCTACACCATTGTGTTGTGGTGTATAAGGTGCTGTCACCTCATGCATGACACCATGTTATTCACAAAAACTCTTAAACTCTATTGAAGTATACTCTCCTCCTCCATTAATTCACAAGATCTTAATTGTCCTCCCACTTTGTTTTTCAACATAAAGTTTAAATTTCTTGAAGACCTCAAAAACTTCACTCTTATTTTGAATCAAATATACCTACAATTTCCTACTAAAGTCATCAACAAATGTGACAAAATATCGATTACCTCCAAGAGAGGATGGACTAACTGGTCTACACACATCAGAGTATACTACTTCAAGCAAACTTGAAGTCCATGGTGACATCTCTTACTTGAATCAATCCCTCATTTGTTTACCCAACAAATATTCTTCACATACCCTATCTTGTATTTGAATATGAGGTAAACCATTTACCATATTGGCATTCTTTAATTGACTTAAACTTCGAAAATTCAAGTGGCCAAAATGCTGATGCTAAAGCCAACTTGTTTCATCTACAACGGTTACGAAACACTTACCAACACTTGTTTGAATATCAATTTTGAATTTTCTATTCTTAGTAAGAGGAGACTTCAAGATCACTCTATTTTTGTTATCATACACAGTTAAGAACTTATCTCGTAACTCCATACTATAACCCTTTTTCCAACAATTGTCCCAAACTCAATAGGTTGCTTTTCATCTCAGGCACATATAACACCTTAAAGATATATGAATATTCTCCATTCTTTTGTCGAATTAGTATCTTAACAAGTCCTTCAGCCATTGCCACATTGTTATTAGCAAACTTAACCTTGCTTTTGATCCGTTCATCAAGATCCACAAACCATTCTCTATTACCTGTCATATGATTAGAGCACCCGGTGTCAAGATACCAAGAATTAGCCGTTGTAGTGTCATGCTCTATAGTCACCATTATGAGTACATGATTAAACTCTCCTTCATCCTGTTGTGCATATGTAGCAACCTCATCATGATTCTTTTTAGGCACCATTTGTGCCCTACATTCATTGGTAAAGTGGCCATATTTCTGACAATTATAACATTATATATTTCTTTTATCAAATCCTCTTCTACCCCCTTAACCAAATATACTCCCCCACCTTAGATAGTTCAAATTATAATCAACACAATTTTGAGTTTGACTTCCTATGGTATCTTGATCTTGCACTTGAACATTATAACTTCTTCCTTGACCTCGAAATCTTCCTCTACCTTTACCTCTCCCGTTTCTTGAAAAATCAGGATTACCTTTCTTTGTTTGGGCTTATAAGGCTTGTTCAGTTATCTTATCAAGGCCCCTTTCATTCATTCTCTGCTTGTAGGCTTCCAAAGAACTTTGATGTTCTTTTAATTTCAACTCATTAAGTTCTTTAGACTCTTCAATGGGCACTACAACATAGTCAAATCTTAAGGTTAAAGTTCAAAGGATTTTCTTGACTCGCATCACTTCTATGATGGTTTCGCCATTGGACTTCATCTAGTTAGACAATGAAACAAACCTAGTATAGTATTCATTAATACTGTTCTTCGAGTCCATCTGATGTAACTCATACTATCTTCTTAGTGTTTGCAATCTAACCTTCTTCAACCGATCTGCTCCTTGATAGCACTTCTCAAGAATGTCCCATGCTTCTTTAGATGTTTTGGCCATAGCTATCTTCTCAAAATTAGAAGAGTCCACATACTGATGAATGTAGAAGAGGGCTTTACAGTCTTTCTTTTTTGCATCATTATACGCTGCACGTTGAGTGTTAGAAGTAGCATCACCCAATTCACGTAAACCATTGTCAACAATTTTCGATACTTCTTGAAATCCAAAAATAACCCACATTTTAATACACCATTTATCATAGTTTTTACCATCTAAAACAGGAAGCGAAGCTGCAATATTGTTCAGGCCACTCAACCTGAATTCTTGCACAAAGATCATAAGGGTAATCAATGGTCCTCAGAATCTTGATTGATATGGAATGGCTCTGATACCACTGTTAAAACAACAACGAACGAAAAAAGGAAAGACAACTACAAGTGCACACATACAAAATAGTTGTTTTCTTTTAATCACTCACTATCATTTGCCATATTCATTGAATACTATTTCTTATATTGCACATACACTATGTTTTTGTATTCACATACACTACTGCACTTACATTCATTGATTTTATTTGTACACTTTCACTAGAGTCACTCTACCTTCACATATACACTACTTTGCTATTTATATCACCATGTCCACTCCTAACCAACTTAACTACCTCTGTTTTTATACAAAACCGACCAATTAGAATTAAACATTGCAACATAATAAGCTCGATCTATGCAACTTACATTACTTATTATTTACATATGTTGATTTGGTTCATTTCTTTATAAGGGAAAAAAAAAAACAAAATGTGTATTCTTTTTTTCTAAAAATATTGATGCTATTAAATTTTGATATATTATATATTAATTTATGGACGTAGCTCCATCAAGCATGAATATGTTTTTGTTAATCACAAATTTTCTATTTTATATTTATTTAAAGCACATATTAATTGTTGTCAATAAATGGTATGGTCAAATTTTCTAACTTTTACTTCACCAAAATATAAATTACATAGAGTTGTTCTTATCAAATTTTCCTTAACTTCAACCATCAAATGCTCAAAATCCATATATCTTGAATGGATATAACATCAATTGAAATTATTGCCTTCAAGTATGTGTCTATTAAATAAATGAATAATATTGTAGGAGGTGGATGATGAAAGGAATAATCTCATCTCCTTCAATATGTCACATCAAGTTTTGATTTGATTTTTTTTTTTAGTAAAACATTGTGGTAACTTTTGCATTTAACTTGATTAGAAAGTTAGTAATATTGTCAATTTTAACCATATTTGGTAGTTCCATCCTTGTACCCCTGTTTATAACATAAGTGGGTAACACATAGGAATTTAAAGTCAATATTTTAAGAGATGGAAATTCCCACTCATAATATCATACAATTGTTATTCAATGAATATTTCACACATTAGATATCTTTAAAATCGCACTCACACACACACATTGCAGGTGCTACATTCACAAGTATATATATATCAAAGAAATGTTCCAAAATAATAAATAAGAATAAAACCGAACATTAGAAGAGATCTTAGGTCAATACATAAATAAGCAAATTACCGATGATTAAACTTTAGCAACAAAATAACTTTATGTAAAAATATGCTGAAAATGAAAAGGAATTAATATGGTTGAAATCATACTTAATATAAATGTCAGACAAACTTGAGATATATAACTCTATAATTAATTAAATAGAAACCACAATAATTATTGTAACTGAAAAGGCTAGCTAGATGTACAAATGATAATGAAGTAAATTTGCTATAATGGACTCAGCTAAGCTCATTCATAGCTTTATAATTTGCATCCTAAGCTCTTTTTCCCAAATTACTCTAGTATGATCTATCTTATTGCAAATTGGAGGAGGGAGAAGAAATGGAATAAAATGATGCTTTCAATACCACTCTATCTTTGAATACTCATAACTAAACCTAGGAGGTCTCTTGCATGCTTCCGAAAAGCTATTTAAATGTGATCTATAGGCCTTGCCTTCTGAGCGAACTATTCGGCAGTGGGTCAAGGAAGCTTGAGAACTGGCAAGTTTTAGATACCTTTCTCTTGCAGTTTTCTTTGGTTAATGCTTGTGATTCTATACGTAAGCAAATTCTCATACATAGAGCGGTGCTATATCCGTAAAGGAAAAAATCAACTCATTTAAGGCTGTGGTCTTTCTAAGGCAAATCCTTCTTTTTAATATTATCTATTTTATCAATTCGATGATGTTGGAAAGCAGTTAGGAAGCACAGCTCCTTATAAATAACCAAACCAGGGGCACAAACTTTCATTCCAGAAGGCTAGGTAATAAGTACAGAAAGGACTTCAGGAGAGGACTCATTTATGTGGGAAAGTATTATGAATGAGATTTTATGAATTCAATTACTGCATTCCATCTTTCAAAACTAATTCTTCAATTTCTTAGGGAATTAACAATAAGTTAAACATATTTGAATACTGACAACTAAACCCAGGAATTAAGAGTGCATAATTTATGCAGGCCTAACCCTAAATTTGTACCAACATCTCTATATGTAATTTGAACTGTCAATTCTCTTAAATCCAATTATGTTATAATTTAGCAAAACTCTACGAGGATTTTTAGCTGTCAAGTTGATTGAATTTACAAATGAGTTTCTAACTTTTGAAAACTCGTATTCTATGGTTTTAGCGAAAAGATAAACTAAAAATGAAAGCAATGAGATCGCTATGAGAAATTTAATCAAGGATTTGACATGGTAGAAGATTTTTTAGTACCATTGAGATCTAATAACGAATTAGAATGTGAATCTTAGTTAACCTAGCATTAGAGACTTAGAGAGGTACCTCAAAAGTGAATTTTATGAAAATTTACATTTGAAAGAACATAAGCTAAAAAGAAGATTGGATTTGTTGGAATTCGGTTAACCCATTTGATTGTGCTCAATCTAATTTCGAATAGGCCAATCGCATTCTATTTTGGTTGATTGAATTCGTTGATTCCTCCTCTCAAGCCAAATTACTTATTGTTCAAAATTCATCTAAAAGCATGCATTTTTTTTTTTCGGTAAGTCCATATTATTATTCATAAAGATAAAAGCAGAGTTCAAGGGACAATATGTCCCTTACAAAGTTCAACAACATTATCAAGATTGAATTTTTTTATTTTCCTCAATTCGATTAATATTAAACTCTACCCATTTAATATTAATTCTTTACTAAGAATTAAGAAAAATCTAGTTTCTTATAGATTTTGAGAAGTATTTAGAGTCTCTACCTGATCAAGGTCAGAAAAAAAAAAGATTGGTTATAACTTAACTACTGATTTTTAATAAAATTAATTTTGAAAAAAGATTTTGAAATATGAGATCTTGAGTTCAAGAGTTAACCAATTAAACCTTAAAAAGAGACACCAACTTAATCTTACAAATTTAAATTTATTTTTTTCAATATAACCTTTTAATTTTGAAAGAAAACAATTTTTATTTATAAATAAAGAAGTAACAAATTATATTTATTTATAGAAAAATAAAACTAATTATTTACAAAAGGGGAAAAAATAAATTTTTCTGTATTTTAAATTGCCCTGTAGTTGCTTATAGATGCCTATGTAATTGCTATTCGAGATCAGACTTTCATAGCTCATTCCAAAAGTTTTAAATTTGTTAATTTCTTTTAGATTTAAAAAAAAATGGTTGAGTTTACATCTTCTAGTCATTTTCATTTTATTTAAGGAAGATTATAAAAGAAGGGTCCTAATTTAATATTTTATTCTTTGTTGAAAAATTCTAAATGAAAACCCTAATTTAAAAAAGTGTTTATGATCAATTTTTTTTTAGAAAACAATTTTTTCTAAGAGATGAGACCCTTTTTTTCATTTCATTTTATTTATTTATAATCAAAACACATGCTTTTTATTCTTGATAAATTAAAATAAATTCGAAAATAGGCCCCAATTAAAAAAATGTTTATTTACTCATTAAAAAAAATAGACTTATTTAAGTGTAAAAGAAATGCTTTTATTTATTAAGAAAACTAATTTTAAAAGGAAAGAAAGAAAAATACTTAAAAGAATTTTTTTTTTTTTTTTTGCTTTTTCATTTTAATTTTATAATAAATTATTTAAAAATAAAAAATAAAAAAAGGGCGCAAACTTAGGTTAATACATTAGTGAATGGAGCAACCTTGGATTAAGTTGGGGGTCAAATCTAAGTGGATGGGTTAGGTCACAAATAATAAGTAGCAATTGGAAAGGGGGCATTTTTGGTAGTTTTTAGCGAATTTTCAAGTGGGATGGGACATTCTCGTGCGTTTCAAATTTAGGAATGGGGGTATAGGGATGACGTTGTAGCTTAAAGTGGTAGCTTGGTGGTTGTTTGATGTTTGCCCATTAGTTAGGGAATGGGTTGCCTTCTGTGATGATTGCTGGAGTTCAAGAGGTGGTTGGGTTTTTAACTGCCATGAGCTCAGCCATGGTGGTGTTTTTGCATAGAGGTGGTCATATACGATGTTTCTAGCTAAGGCTAATAGTGGTCAAACCCTTGGTAGCTTGAAGTGATGATAAAGAACATGATAGAGGGCAAAAGGGGAGGCTTTCAGAAGCTTGGGATCTTAGCTAGCTCTTAGGATTAGTGGTTTTGCTTATGTTACTGTCAATTCGAGTAGATATTTAAAGAGAGAAAGAAGGCCGTAACTAGAGAGATAGAGAAAGAGAGTTGAAGAGTGTGTTCTTGAGTGATTTTTAGTGAGAATTGATGCTCAAATGGGATTGAGAAGCCTCTATTTATACTAACTACAGCTCAAACAAGCATGCAAATCAATTGAAACACATTGAATTTAAGAATCTTAGCAAATAAGTTTTCACCGATTTGAATTCGAAATTGCTAAGATTTTGTTCTATTCAATGAAAGAATTTAGTTAAATTATATTCCTCATGTTTCATTTTTACTGCATATATCAATCATAAGCTTCTAAAAGCTTGAATCATGGAGATTTGATTCAGAGTGTAATGAATATATTTAAGTTTGAATCTTTAAGACCAAATTTGACCTAATAAAAGCTTGTTTCTAGACATGATCTTGAGTCTAATTAGACGTATTTCATGAGATCTTCATGATTTCACCACACGAAGAAAATTGAATCAAAGCTAACATCGAAGTAATGACACTGAGTCGAGTTCATGTGACAAAAGGTGGGAAAGTAAGGGAAAGAGAAAGAAAAAGGTACTATTGCATCATTATCCAATAGAGACATGACATGTGTCTTTGGCTTCTTGAAAAACAAAACGCGCATTTTCTATATGGTTGTGATTAAACTCAAGACCTTCTTCTCAATAAATGCTTAAGACCAAGTATAGCATCAAATGAGCTATTGGCCCCTGCTTTGTTATCTTATGTAAAGAGAATAAATATAAGGATCCAAACCTAGGCTAAATTTGAATTTTAAATATGTTCAAAGCCCTTATTATTATTCTAGTGTTTTACTATTCTTCTAATATCCTATGGGTCTTATTTCGAAATTTTCTAATTTTTGTATTTTTCATTTTTTCTAATTTTTTGTATTTTTCTAAATTTTCTAATTTTTTGTATTTTTTCTTTAATTTTCTTTTTTTTTTTGTATTTTCCAATTTTAGGACCCTTTTATTACTCTAAATGAATTTTCAAAATTACAAGGAGGTAAAAAGAGGATGTTTATAACCATCCCTCTTTGTGGTGAAGTTTGAGAACACTTTACCACAAAGACAAAAGATATACTATTTTTGCTCAAAGGATAAATTATACTAGGAAGCACTACAATCAACTAGCTATCCCAAAATTAATCCACTAGGGATTTTGTGAAGAGAAGGAAAATAATTTGCTCCTTAGGGAAGAGATTCAAATAGAAAGAAAATGGTTATGCCTTGAAAATAGGCTAAATCCTAAAGATACTGTCTTGGATGAATGGAAAGATGATAATAGTTGTCTTGGATGGATATAAATCCTTCAAAAGAAAAAAAAAATTATTACATTTTAACAAATCTTTAAATGACCATCTTAGATGGATGGTTTTTCATTTCATCAAATTTAACATTATCTTGGAGTGTTGGATAAAGAGAGTGAGCACCATCTATTACCATCTTAGTTTGATGGATAAAAAACTTTATCACCATCTTAGATTGATGGAAAAAAAACTTTGTCACTATCTCGGATTGATGGATCTTGAAAATTTATCATTATCTTGGATTAATAGATTTGAAAATTTTAAATCATCATCTTCGATTAATGGGGTTTCTTGTTCACCACTTAGATTGATGGGTTTTAAAAGTTTTACTACCATCTTATATTGATGGACTTGAAAATTTTATTGTCATCTTGGATTGATAAATCTAAAAATTTTGTTGTCATCTTGGATCGATGAACTTTAAAGTTTTATCATTATCTTGAATTGATTGAGTTTAACATCTTGGATTGATGAATTTGACACCATCTTGGATTGATGGATTTTAATTCAATTGGATCTCTTAAAAAACTTTCACAATTGGGTACTTTCCTTAAAATGGAAAAAATTAACTTCAAGAGTTGATTTAAGAGAGATTAAGTCACTATAGTCACTTGAAAAGTTGAAAACGGTATATGTTAAGGGTTTAATAGGTTAGCCACCATACTCAAATCCATATTTTTGAAAAACCATTTTTTTTTTAAATTAGTTTTCACACAATCCACTATCTAGGTTAAAATCAATCCACTAAATTGGTTTTAACCTAACCCATTTTTTCCTGACTTCGATCAAGTGGTGATTCTAAATGTTTTAAAATAGAAAAACTAAGGTTTTTTTTTTTACTCTTATTCGATTGTTAATATTAAACGGGTTAGGTTTAATTTTAATTGGATTAAGGAAACTAACAAAAACCTAAAAAATCTAGACTCAATAGCTTGGCGACTTCACTAGAGACATTAAGAGGGCTAACCACTTAAACCTTTTGAATTTAAATTTATCTTTTAAAATACCCATGTTATTTATTTATTCATTTCATGTAAATATGTTTTATTTTAAATTGATATATTTCACTTGTTAGATGCATCATACTTAGGATTTTAGGGGAAATAATTGCATCAAGGATGCATGATAGATACAATTAGACTCAAACCGTCTTAGGACCTTAGGACAAGGGGCTATTGTGTAGGCTCTAGATGTAGTGGTGTAGCCATTGCTTGGGGTTGATACTCCAACGAACTGTTTCTTTAAAACATATGAGATCACAAAGTTTAAAAACTTTTAGAACCAACCCTCTTTAATACATGAATCCTTGAACCAATAGATAGGTAGTAATGTGGCATGCCACTAATCAAAGGTCATGACTCTATCGAAATTCCTCTATGAAAATGTTGTAACGTATTTTTCTTCTATTACTCATGTAAATTCTTTGTACTTTAATTGTAAGATTGTGATTTCCTTAGTACTTTGTGTTTCCTTGTCCATTTCTTTTTGTAAATATAAAATTTCCTTATAAATTGTATTTATGTATAACAATTTTACTCCTATGTAAAATAGTTGTTGTAATAGTAGAATTTTGATAAAGTTATAACTTGAAATTTTTCAAATTGCCACATTACTAGTTTATCACTAGCCCTTTACATTTGCATCTACATACCATGTTTTCCATTATTTTTTAGACCCCTATTATTCTCCTTGGTTGTCACCCTTGTAAATAATCCCATTTCAATCCTACTTTCAATTTTTTTTTAAACATAGAATTGCAAATTATTTCTTCTCTAAACACTTTGTAAAATATTTAGTTTCCCAAATAAGTATTTAAGTAAATATAGAAAAAAAAAGTTGTATTTCATTATCTTATGTAACACCTATTGTCTTCCTATGAAATAGTTCTCTTTTTTTGTAAAGTAAATTTTTATTCCTTTTGAAGCTTTAGTAGGTTTGTATAAAAAATCCACATTATAGTCTTGTTACTAATCTTTAGAATTGTCTCCCCTTGTTAATTATCTCAATTAATCTTAACTATATAACTTAGTGACTTCTTTGTCTTTTTCTTTTCCATCATAAAATAATCTATAGATCATAGAATTTCATTTTTCATAGTAAAATAATTATCTCTTTCCTCCCAATTTTGTAAAAAATATTTCTCTAAAAGTTGTAAGTATTTTACCATTCTACTCATCAGTCATCAAATGTCAAATAATCTCCTTCCTTTTTTCCTCCTTTTGGGTAGTTACCTATATCAAGTTAGAAATTTTCATAAGTTTGTAAATAGTTTTTGTCTCCTTTTTGAAATAGTTGTTAGGAATTCTTAGTAAATTCTCTTACCCTTTTTTTCTTGTAAAATAATCACATCGATAGTTATTTCCTTTTGTAAATTAACTTCTTATCTCTTAATAGAGCAAGTATCCTAGATTATACTTATTGTAGGTAACCTTTTAAATACCTATAAGTTGAAGTATTCTTCTTCAGTTGTCATACCTAATCTTTTTTAGGCTCCCTTTCATTTCGAAATGTTTTTGCACTGAATGGTCTTTTCTTATTCTTTATGTAAATAAACCTCATCCTTGTATTTCTATTACTTCATAATTTGTAAATATGGAGTACCTCACCAAGGTTTTTTTTTTTCTCAAAGTCGATTTTATTTATTTCAAACTAAAAGTTTTCAAAATTTTAAAAAGAAATTTTCTTTTTTAGAATTGCTAACAAGGAAGGATTCTTACCAGGATATCTTAGAAGCAATGATCAATAGTGGAAATAACGACAACCTTGATGGCACCAACCTTATAGAAGTGAGGTTTTGTTCATTAGAGCAAATTGTGGGGAAAATAACTAAACAGATTAATTTTTTAGTCAATAACACCATTTTACTCAGAGTTACAATGTCATCAAATGAAAGGCACTTAGAAGCTCGACTTAGGAAGTCTGTTGAAGCACCTCTTCTTGAAATAGAAGAAAAGATCAACTAGCTTTTTAGCTTAAGGCTTATTCTTTCCTGGTTAACTTAGAGTCAAGTCAAGAAAGTATCAAAGAGTTGAAAAGGAAGCTAACTCAATAGATAACTGAAAAGATGAGAGCACTTAGGTATGATGATGGATTCGAGTGGGCTAAGATCACTAACTTTTCTTCGTATGATGTTAGGGCCTATCTAGAAAAATTCAAAGAACTATAGTTTGAGAAGTATGATAGAACCAGATGCTTAAAGCTACACACCAAATTATACGTCCACAAGATAGATGGATATGCTCAAAATAATCAACTCATGCTATAAACTTTCCAAGATAGCCTGACAGGGCCTACATTAACCAAGTACACTTAGCTTGATCTCAACCAGATCAAGGCTTGGAAGAAATTAGCTTGAGTATTCTATAAGTAATACAAGTTCAACATTGAGATAGTTCCTTCAATTTGGGACTTGTGACCAATGAGAAAGAAGAAAAATGTGTCATTTAAGGAATATGCCCAAAGGTGGAGGGGCATAGTAGTTATAATCATTCCTCCTCTGCTTGAAAAAGAATTTATATACGTCTTTATTGACTCATTAAAGGAATTGTATTATGGGCACTTGTTAGGTAATACAATGGTTAGTTTTGTGGATATTGTACTTGCTAGAAGCCGAATTAAAGAAGCCTTAAGGATAGGGAGGTTGATAAGAAAAAGACTAGCCCCACTAAATTCTGGGCTATATATAAGTACCATAATGTCAAAACTTACACCAAGAAAGAAATGCCTAAAAATACCTCGAAGAAAGTTCACTTAGATCCTTGTTTCATTATCTTAAGTCTTTGACAAACTAAGAAAGAAAGGCTTATTGTAATAAAAAGCCCCAATGCCAGGATACAAGTTAAGGAAAAACTACCTAAATGTACAATTTGAATACCATATGGATCAACAGGGGAATTCTATTGACAATTGCTGGGAATTGAAAAATAGAGTTCAAGACCTAATAGATGCAGGGGTAATCTAATTGGACTTAATTCAAGGATAGGGGTAGATTTCACAATAACCTTTACAAAGTTTGTAAAATACAAGTCAAATAAAGTGCTTTGTTTGCTTGAGATCATTCACAAATAGTCAGGGTAGTTCAAATGACAATCGAGATATCTCACTAGTTAAAAGGTTTTAAATGAGGAGAGGCAAGCTGAATCCTAAACACCAACCTTAAGACACTTTGAGAGTTGAGTAACATTATTGTAAGGCTATCGAACTTGTTCCTTAAAGAAAGTCCATCTAGCATTTGATACATGAATCAAAATGAAGTTAGGCATTCTTTTCAATATCCTAAACACAAAATCCTTTACTAAGCCCATTGAGCCTTTTAAATGGAGTATCTTCAAAAATCAAACCATGTAAAAAACTACCTTACAATGGGGCAAATAGAAGGTTAAGGCTATTAATTAGGAGAAAAAGGTTAAAATCGATCTGTGCTTACTTTAGTTGCATCAATTTGAATATAATTATTATCACCTATGATAATTGATTTCCTTTAAGATGAAGAAGGGCTTCAATTCTAAACACTAAACACAAATCATACACACTTTAAGCCACATGCTAAAAGAAGGAACGATCACCTTTATCTTGAGTCAAAATGAAAGAAAAAAAAAAAAGAAGAAAAAAGAGAAAACAAAAGCAAAGAAGAAAAATGAGGAAAAGGAAAAGGGGTAAGAGGAAAAATGAAAAGTCTGCCTAAGAAAAAGATCTACGTAAGCAAGATGATCAAGTCCAAAGCCTTAAAGCTTGAAAGTATTAGGGACATAGAAACCCGTTCCTAAATTAAGATCCATACTTCAAATAAAGACCCTAAAAAAACACGATCAAGGTGGTTAAATGTGACAAGTTAGGATAAATGTTAAAGTCAATTCCTAAAGAAGTTGCAACTTAAAACCAATCTTACAACCTAGCCATAATTCCGCCTTTCTAAAGGCCCTTTTGATTGAAGGAAATATCTTATCCTTGATAAAAATTACTTTTGAAACTAGGGTAAGCACAACATTAGTTTTACCTTTTGTAAACTCGAGTTCAAAAGTTATTCATTCAAAAAGTTGTCGTTTGATCCCTTTTGAAACCAAAAACCGAAAGCCTATATTACATTTTAGTCTACAAAACACCTAATAGATTGATTGAAAGTGTACCACTTATAAGATGGACAATAATTTTTAGAATTGAAGTTGAAAGAAAGGAATTTTAGTCGAGAGAGCAAGGAAGTCCTCTTAGACTAAACTTTTCTTTAATGAGATATCTATTTCCAAGGAGTCATCCTCAATGGACATTGGCCCTTGGTTTAAAGTGAAATGCCTCATGAAGAAATGCAAGGACCCTCAAGAAAGAAAGAGTTATCTTAGGCAAAAAGATCAAGTTGTTATGCTGTTGAAAAGCTTACCACATAAACGTTGCTTTCTTGAAATCGGTGAAGAATCCAAACTTATTAGTAGGTAAAAAAAAATTGAAATAAATTGCATTCTCTCTCGTTTTAGGTTAGCATTTCAAGTCCACTCTTCTTCATATGGGCTAAGTTTTCAACATGTTATCTTGCTCATTTAAAAAAAGTCCTTTCTTTTTCCACATTGCCCTTGTGGTCTAAGTTTTCAACATTTCAAGTCAAGAATTCTTCTCTCAAGATAACCCTAGCTGTTGGCTTCTTTTATTCGAACGTGGTCAATTTTTCTACCATATTTCAATTAAACCTTATGGCTAAAGTCATCCTCTTTGACATGATCGCCCTCATAGCTGATGTCATCTAATTCCCTTTTTATCAAGGGACTTTGTCTTTAATGTTTGCTCCATCTTAGAGGATTTCCAATCAACAAATTTGTTAAGTTAAGAAGTTTCCCTAAAAATGTTTTTATAGGCTCTGGTGCTATGGTCCCCATAGATCATTTGCTCTTTAGAGCGTTATCCATTAGTAAAATTGTTAGTGATTGCTTGCTTTAAGAGCGTTATCCATTAGTAAAATTGTTAGTGATTGCTTGCTCTAAGAGCATTATCTTGACTTAAAACCCTTGGATTGCATGCTTGAGGAGCACTATCTGACCTTAAAACCCTCAGATCGCTTGCTTATTGGAGCGCTACCCTACCTTTAGATCACATGCTCTCGGAGTGCTATCTTGATTTAAGACCTTTAGATTGCATGCTCTTAGAGCGTTATCTTGATATAAGACCTTCAGATTGCATGCTCTAATAGCACTATCTTGATTTAAAAACCTTCAGGTTGCTTGCTCATTAGAGTGTTACCTTATCCTTAGATTGCATGCTTTAGGAGCGTTATCATAAGTTTTAACCTTTAGGTCACTTACTTATTGGAGCACTACCATATCTTCAGATCGTATGCTCTAGGAGTGCTATCTTGATTTTAAAACCTTCCGATTGCTTGCTTATTGGAGTGTTACCTAACCTTTAGATTGCATGCAGTTGGAGCACTATCTTGATTGAGAACCTTTGGATTGCTTGCTCTAAGAGTGCTATCCTGAAACCTTTAGATCACATGCTTTATGAGCACTATCTTGAGTCAAAACCTTCGGGTCACTTGCTCATTAGAGCGTTAATCGACCTTCAGATTGCATGCTTTAAGAGCACTATCTTGAAACCCTTAGATTGCATGCTTTATAAGTGCCATCTTGAGTCAAAGCCTTTGGGTTGCTTACTCATTAGAGTGCTACCTTACCTTCAAATTGCATGCTTTAGGAGCACTATCCTAAAACCCTTGGATTGCATGCTTTATGAGTGCTATCTTGAGTTAAAACCTTTGGATCGCTTGCTCTAGGAATACTATCCTGATTTCAAATCTTTGGATTGCATGCTCTCAAAGCGCTATCCCAACTTGAAACCTTTGGATCACATGCTCTTAGAGTGCTATCCCGATTCGTTTCCTCTCTTTGAATTCTTATTGCACTTGAAGTGTACCTAACTAGTATAAGCCTACTCTTAGAGTACATTAAGTCTTCTTATCTTAATTAAGCCTATAAGTTTTAGGGTATAAACCTACTTTTTGAGTTAAAGCCATTCCTTCCTAAAGAGTGATAGCCATACTCCCTTTTCAAAGATAGCTTGCTTGTAAAGCTTTATCCCTTTTCCTAATCTTTGCAAATCCTTAGTAGATCGGACTTAAGATAGCTAATTAGTTGTAGCGCTTCTTAGAGTAAATTCATTCTTAGGGAAAAAATAGTGTTTCTTTTTTTTTTTTTTATCTTTGTAACAAAGTTTTACTCATTTTTCCATAAAGAGGGCTACCAATAGACACTCTATTTTTGTTCTCTATAATTTAAGAATAAGAAAAAAGATCTTAATCTAGAAAAATAAAAAAATAGAAAATAAAAAAAAATTAGAAAATCTAGAAGAAAAAATAAAATACAAAAAATACAAAAATTTAAAAAAATGAAAAATTTAAAATTTTTTAGGAATGATAGAATCTTCAGGTTAGTAGTTTTTAATTTAATTTTAGGTTTATTTTTTATATTATTATTATTATTATTATTAAAAAAAAGGGAACGGAATCAACCAAGTTTAAACTTGGTCCATGAAACAAAAGAACAGGATTAAAGGCCCTTGTCCACATTGCAATAGGCATGTGAGTGCCTGCAATTAATTTTCACTTAGGTGTGTGTAGCACATGTGCCATCCTAGCGCATCCGCACATGCCATATGTACTAAGGGCAAAATTTGTTTCCTTGAGTTTATGGTTGTTTCCTTAGTGTTTTGTTGCCAAAAAGACCTTAGTGGCTCATGCTTGAGCCACTTTTCCTTGTATTTTCTATACGATTTCATCCAAATTAATGATAGAATCATGTGGTACACATAGCTTAGTTTTAATTTTGTCCAAAAACATGTCTAGATTCGAAAGTTTATTGAGTCAAATTCCACATCAAAAATTTAAAAACACTTACATACATGTCACTGACTCGAGCTTAATTCAAGCTCCATTAGTGAGAAATGAAGCTTCCTCTTTGTATTTTGAGTATCTTTAAGCACCCAAGAAGCTTCTTTAATTAGTAATTATACTCGTGTCACACTTAATCGCATTGGATTTGAAATCAAAGCTCGATAAAAAATCTATTGATTTTCAATCTTTGAATTTAATGTGATTTTAGACTTTCCTTACTTTATTCATGTTGTAAATTTATAAATAGGGAATTCATATTCGATTTGATCACACAATCACTGAAATCAATTCAAGAACATGCACACCACTCTCTCTCTCTCTCTCTCTCTTTCTCTCTCTAGCGCGAATCTTCCCTCTCTCTCTCTCTAGAAGTAGTACCCTCTATGGTGGTTTTCAAGAAAAACCACCATTACCGTCCACTTCCCCATCCTTGAAAACATAGGACCCAACTCCTCTCTCATTCCTTGTAGCTACCATTAAGCTTGGCCGCCGCCACCACCATCGTGAGGTGGTTTTTAACCACTACAAAACAACCATAGTGGGCCGAAGCACTTGGCCTAACCCCCATTCATCAATAAGAACCACGCAAAACTGACCTTCCCCACTCGTTTGGCTACCTTAGACGCTCAGAAATGCTTATGTGAGTCACTTTCTTCTTCTTTAACCCAAGTAGAGCTTCAACCTGCGTACCTTTGCCTTAGAGTTGGTCCGACCCCTCTTAATTGTTGTTTTGATTTTTTAAAATTTATTTATTCTTCTATTATAATAGAAACCTGTACATAAAAAAAAAGGGAAGAAAAGAAAAAAAAAAAGAAAATGAAAAAGGAAAAAAGGGGGTGGTGGGGAAAGAGAAGCTTTGGTATTTTATTTTTATTTTTTAGCATATTTGGTCAAAATAAAAAGAAAAATGAATGAAAAGAAATTTGAAAAAAATTAAAAATAAAAAACTTTTATCACCTAGAAAAATCTATTTTTCAAATAAATAAAAATAAATCAATCTTTTTCAAAATTAGGACATTTTAGAGTTTTCCAAAAATAAGAATACCAATTTAGGACCCTTCCCTAGAATTTTTCTCAAATAAAAAAAATGGTTAGAGATGTAAACTCGTCCACTTTTTAAAATTAAAATAAATCAACACACTTAAATTTTCAAAATGATCTAAGGAAAGTTTAATCCCTATTAGAGGGTACATAGGCATCTACTAGGCTACTTAAAATAGAAAAATCTTTTTATTTTCCTTTTTGTAAATAATTTTGGTTTATTATTTTTGTTTGTGTAAATAGAATTAGTTAAAAAGAGTAATTTGAAAAATAAACTTAATTTCAGAAAGTTGAATGTGATACCAGTTAAGGGTTTAATAAGTTAGCCTCTAGATTTGAATCTTTGGTTTTTAAAAACCATTTTTTTAAAATCAATTTTCACATAATCTAGTGGCTAGGTTAAAATCAATTCACCCAATTGGTTTTAACTTAACTCATTTTTTCTCGACTTCGATTGGGTGGCAACTCTGAAATTTTTAAAATAAAAAAAAAACAAGTTTTTCTTAACTCTTAGTCGAGGGTTAGTATTAAATAGGTTGGGGTTTGATACTAATTGAGTTAAGGAAAAAAATAAAGACCCAAACAAACCAGTCTCAACAATGGTCAAATCCAATAATTCTTCTACTATGATGCACCCATATTTTGTATATTTTAGATTCATAAGGCCTATAAGCTTATTGAAAATCTTTGTAGGCTCAACCGTTGTGTTTGGAACGTATCATTTTTTAATAGAAGAAATCCTTAACAAATAGAAGTACTATTTGACAATTGGTCTCAAAACAAAGTGGGCCAAAACAAAAGGCTAACATTTTTTTTATCTTAGAAATGGACTAAAGCCCATACCATGGTAATGTTGATCCAGACTTTAAGTAATGAAAAGATGGGCTTCTTATCTTGTATGACCTTCTATTGGTTTAGATTGAAAAACTTAAACCATCTCTTAAGTATTCCTTTAGTGATGCATCTTCGGGGTAGGACATATTGAAAAGCACCACAACGAAGCAAATTGAAGGAAAACAAAGTAAAAAAGTTAGCAAAGTTCAAGTAGCTATCGAATGGATATAACACACCACTTGATCCTACTCAGCCTACAATATACCAGATGTAACTTACCGTTTAAAATTGAAGGGTCACTTGCCACTACTCCTTACTAAAGGGAATAGATAAGAGTTAGAGGATAATGATAATGATAACTCTTAAGGTTACTCAAAGGAAACTTCAATAATAATCTGATACTGATGAATATGAATATTTATGTACAAGTAAAGTGGAGGTTTATATACTATGGTTACTTTACATGTATGAAAATACAAAAGGATATTGTTACAATTAAGTTACATAATACATATTAAAAAAGGGTAAAAGAGATAAAAAATATTCAATACGGAAAAGTAAAGAATCCCTTTAGAAAATCATGCCAGAAGACATGTGTCACAGGATAGCTGGATGTTAGAAATATGGTATAAGTAGGTTAAAGCAAGAGAAAGGATTTATAGTTAGGGCCCAACCTAATTTGGATTAAGTTGGGGTTTGATCAATTCTATAGAGAAGTTAGCTTGATTTGGAGTCTAGTGTCCATGATCAACTCAAGAGTTCGGCTTGGCTCGGGCTATTTCTACAATAGAGCATAGCTGTTAGGCAGGAGTAGGTCGAATATACGTAAAGGTCCAACGGTTAGGTTGGTAGGAAATTAGGTTAGGATGAGAATCTCCATCACAAATATGGCTTTGAGCTAGAATCCTTCAAGTAAGTCCTTAGAGTCCCCTGGCTCGGTTGTGAGTAATCAATCCAAGGGGCTAATTCTTATCACTCCCTCTTCCCCTTAACTCACTTGCACACTTTATAACTACTAACTACCTTATGGACATCCTTAGCCAAATTAAGCCAGTAAAAGTTCTCTTTCAACAAATTGGTTGTTTTGGTCTCTCTAAAATGACTGGATAACCCATAACTATGAGCTTTCCTGACTAACAACTTATGTATGGAATAGTTTGGTATATATAGTCTTCAATCCTTGAATAGATAGCCTTCCTTAAGATAATATCCCTTAACAGCAATTCCATCCCTACATTGTTTTATGATAGGGTTGAAATGAGGATTATAAGCATATTGCTCAATGATGAGTGAGAATCTTAATAATTTTTTCTGCAAAGGGGTCAGTAAAGTTTGCCGTCATGACAAAGTGTCGACAACCACATTTACGCTTCCGTTCTTATGCCAAATGATATATAAGAACCTTTGCATAAACTCTAACCACTTAGGTTGTCTTTTCGAGAGTTTTTTCTGACTCCTATGATGCTTCAGAGACTTATGGTATATATAAATAATAAACTCTCATGGCAGCAAATAGTGTTGCTAAATGGTAAGGGCTCGGTATAGAGAGTATAACTTCTTCCCGTACATAGAATAGTTTAGGGTAGTACCACTAAGCTTTTCACTATAGTAGGTGAAGGGTCGTCACTCCTACATCAGGATAGTGCCAATTTCAACTCCTAATGCATCACATTCTAACTCAAAGGGTTTGTTAAAGTTTGGTAATGATAAGACAGGTGCTGAGGTGAGCTTCATCTTGATCTCCCTGAAGCTCTGTTCAACTCATTCATTCCATCTGAATCCTACAGTCTTCTTTGTCAGCTTAGTCAAGAGGGTAGCTATTGTATTAAAATCCTTAATAAATTACCTATAGAAGGAAACTAAGCCATGAAAACTTCAAACCTTAATGACATTCTTTAGTGTCGACCATTCCAACATGGCTCGAATCTTCTCTTCATCTGCTTGGATTCCTTCCCTTGATATGACAAACTTTAGAAAAATCACCTCATTTTGGTAGAACATATACTTCTTCACATTCCCATATAACTTCTTAGTTTACAAAATGTCAAATACTTCATAGAGAAGTTGAACATGGTTGTTCAAGTCGAAACTATATACTAGTATGTCATTAAAGTATACGATTACACATCTTTCGATCAAAGGGTACATCACATGATTTATTAACCTCATGAATGTGCTCAATGCATTAGTAAGTCTAAATGACATAAACAATTATTTGTAAAGATCATACCTAGTCTTGAAGGCAGTTTTCCACTCATCACCCAATCTCATACAAATTTGGTGGTTGCCACTTCTTAGATCGACCTTCAAGAACATCTTAGCACCATGAAGCTCAACTAACACATCATCGAGCCTTGGTATCAGATATTTGCAATTGATAGTAATCTGGTTGATTACTCGGCTGTCGATGTACATACGCCATGAACCATCTTTCTTTGAAATGGACAAAGCTGGTACTACATAAGGGCTCATGCTCTCAATCACATATATTTACTCTATGAGCTTATCTACTCGTCTCTTCAGCTTGACAACCTGCTTAGGGTTCATTTTTTATGCAAGTCGGTTTGGTAGAGCGACACCTGGCTATAGATCAATATAGTGCTCAATGCCTCAGACTAAAGGCAGTCCTCTAGGTAGTTCTCCAGGAAACAAATTGGAAAACTCATTTAGTAAGCTTTGAATTTCAGCAGGAATATCCTCTAAATCTCTCATCTCCAACAATCTTCTGATCAACAGGAGCATATGCTCTTTAGCTTTTTCAGTAGCTCGGAGATCTCTTCGGCTCATCACTAAGGCTTTCTTCTGACTAGCTCGGGTGAGCTAATTATGGGTTTCATTTACTTGGGGCGGGGTCATGGGTTGCAACACAATCTTCCTTTCATCCTTAACAAAGGCATAGGTGATCTTATACCCATCATGAGTAACATGTTAGTTGAACAACCGAAGTCGTCCAAGCAACAGATGTAAAGTTCCCATAAGGACGACATCATAAACTACATCATCTCTATACATGTTTCCAATATTAAACGGTATGGTTACTTGTTCCGTCACCTATAAGGTACCCTTATCATGAAGTTAATGTAGCTTGTAAGATTGGAGATGCTTAGAGGTTAGCAGTCTTAACCTCTGCACAAAGGATTGTACGATGACGTTTGTGCAGCTTCCTCCATCTATAATGATTGTGTATAATTGGTCCTTGATGATACACTTTGTATGGAATAAATTCTCTCTCTAATCTTCATTAGAGTTTAACAAGGAACTCAATACTCGTCTCAAGACTAGGGTCATCACTTCTCCCTAGTCGGCATAGACATAGGTCTCCTCTTCCTCTTCCTCTTTGGCTTCAGCTTTTCCAATAGCCTTTTTCTCTTCATGCTCACTCTCATCAGTAATATCTATTACATCTCCTTGGAGCACCATGACATGTCGGTTCGAACACTCAGCAGCCATGTGTCCGAAGCCCAAGCATTTAAAGTACTTCACTTCACTAGTCTTTTATTTAGAGGTTTATCCCTTCTCATATGTTCTTAGGGTCGGCCTAACCTTGGTTCAGCTTGGTTGACCTGCTTGACCTTGCTAGCTTACTCGACTTTCATTAGGTTGGTCATTCCTGTCCTTAACTCGATATAGCCTCCTTGGCTTGGCTTGAATAGGTTGGTGTGAAATTGGTTTAGGAGAATGTTTTCCTAAGTTGGCTCAGAGCACTTCTCCTTTGCTTTTTGACCTTCTGCACTATCTTAATTGCCTCTTCTAAGTTATGAAATCTCTACACCTCTAAAATGTAGTGAATTTCATATCTAAGTCTAGAAATGAACCTCGATACTGTACGTGCCTTTGGTTCTTCCACGTCGGTTCAAATTATAAACATTTGGAACTCTCTTACATAGTCTTCAACAAATCGACCTCCTTGGAGGAGTTCCTGCAACTTTTCAAACATATCTTGTAAGATAACCTTTATATCTCCTCCTAAGTTCTTACACCTCGTCTTCTATCCCTTTCTTTGGCTGTGTTCAGATTTTTTTATCACATTATGGCATACCTAGTAAACTCCAATGTAGCAAGTTAGACTTTGATAGCATTTGTATACCCATAAAGTCAAACACCTTCTTGACATTCTCTTTCCACTTCAAGTATTCATTTGCATCTCCACTTCTACTAAAGGGCAGGATTTGAACCTTGACATTATCTAGCCCTCGAGGAGCTCGACATCTTTAACCTTGTGCTTGGTAATAGTCAGTTTCTTCTTCTTCCTCCCCAAATTCTTCAACATCTAGCTCCTCATCATCTTCCTTAATCTCTTCTAGCTCTAGTCTTCGTCTAGCAGCTCAATCTACTACTCCTCCAGTTTACTGTGGTTGAATTGGGTAATTGGTTTGGTTACCCTAGCCATAGTATCTTTTAAGGGCATTTTCTTGCGAGTTATAGTGCTATGCACCTTGGGGTTGTCATCTATTTGCTTGCATCTTTGTGACTATACTCTCAATAAGGTTTGTGAGTCTGTCAAGTTTCTCATCGATTGACCTTAGGGTGTTACTATCATTATGACTACGACTAAGTTGAGTACCACTACTCTGGTCACTAATAACACCCTAAACACTCGAATCTAATATAGTACAATACTTCTTAAATAGATCGATAACTCACTACATCTTTAAAACCCAATAATTACTTGAACAAAGTACAAAAAAAATTTGCTCTATTTTTTGTAACAAAAAACAAAGTAAGAACATAGTAATAATGGAACCACACTTACTAACACACAAACATACTATAGCAGCTACGGAAAGAATACAACAGGCACTAACAGTAAAGTGAACTGAAACTTCATACACTCCCTCTTAGAACTGTACTCTGATCCGACAAAGCTGATGCTTCTCTGGGGTAAGATTCATGGAGAAGCACCACAATGAAGCAAGTTGAAGGCAAACAAAGTAAAAAAGCTAGCAAAGTCCGAGTAGCTACTGAATGGATATAACACGTCACTCGATCCTACTCGGCTTACAATCTACCAGATGTGACTCATTGGTCTAAATTAAAGGGTTACTTACCATTACTCCTTACTAAAGGGAATAAATAAGAGTTAAAGGATAATGACAACTCTTAAGGTTGCTTAAAGGAAACTTCAATAATAATCTGATATTGATGAATATGAATGTTTGCATACAAGTAAAGTGGAGATTTATATACCTAGCCACTATGGTTGCTTTACATGTATGAAAAGACAAAAGGGTATTTTTACAATTAGGTTACATAATACATACTAAAAAAGGATAAAAGTGATAAAGAATATTCAATACGGAAAAGTAAAGAATCCTTCTAAAAAGTCGTGCTAGAAATATTGTACTTAAGGGCCAACTTAATTTGGAACAAGTTAGGGGGTTTTTTATTTTTCAAGTAACTATTTATATGTTTAGATGTAGTTGGACTTGGGCCACCTTAGAAACCTAAGATGGGCTGCCATTATATAACCCTCAGGTCGCTAAGGTCTTTACCCTTGCCTGGTGGTGATTAATGAGCTCACTTAAACTTCAATGTAGCCCACTAGGCTTCTCTTCAAAAAGCTTTGGAGTTACAAAGCCTAAGACTCATAGTTCCTATCCTCTTGTATCATTCTTTTTGAAAAAGGGGTAGTTATTTTTAAAATTATAGAAAAAGCCTGATTTAATTCATGATCAGTTTATCGTCCATTTTCAATTAAAAAAATCAGTAACCCTTATATATAAGTATATACGAGCTTCATTTTTATTAAATCTTATTTTGAATATACTTATATATAAGGGTACTCTTTGACCGTGGATTTATCATACTCCCTACAGTTTATTAATGACCAACCCCATTGCATTGCACGTGTATGTAGCATATTTCATGACAATTATTTTTCATATTTGTTTTGTATAGGCTATCTTTTGTAATATATGTACATCTTGTAGGTTTTGTTTTATTTCATCAATAATAGGTTGTGTAACATAACATTTAACATAAAATACTCAAAATCATTAGTATTCCCCCTATGCCAATGTTAAAAAAAAAAAAAAACTTTTATATCAACTTATAAATTTTTTTTTGGGCATATAATCATGGAAATTAACAATGATAAAGATTATTATGGAACTGTTATTTTTTATAAAAGACTTTCCAACATTTTTTTTTAAAAGGAAGTTTCAAATGATATTTTATTATTAAGAACCAATTTCATGATAGCTATTTACTCGGTTGATTTCTATTACAATGTCATACATATACCATACTGTTGGGAAGTAACAAAATAAAAAAAATAAAAAAAGATTTAATCATTAGATTTCCATTGTGAATTATTTTCCATCTTAAGGTTATTAATCTCGTAATTGTCTAGGTTTTCGCTCTTTGTGTTTAGCCCTTAGGTTATCATGGTCCTAATAAAGTTTTCTCCATGAGTCGTCACCCTTGTATCATTTATTCAATAAGTTTCTCATTGTAAAATAAATTTTCACTTCTCCATATCATCCTTGTAATATTATTGTCATCTATGTCCTTAGTCGTTAGTCCCAATGTTTTCTTTATTTAGATTTGTTGATGTAAGTATTATTCTTCTATGACATAAAATAAGTATTGATTTTCTAATAAAAGTTTCCAAAAAAAAAAAAAAAAGAATGGTTTTCAAAGCTAAAAACTCGATACAGTGTTGCTAACAAAAAGGGATTCTTGCAGGCCTTGAAAAATTGCCTTTTAAGTAGTCTGGCCCAACCTGAAGACTGTACTCACCCATTTAAAAAAAATCAAGATGCTTAAAGCTCTTGAACTAATAATAGCTATAGCAAAATAGGTTCTAAGCAAATACGAAAAACAAGCCGAGGCCATAGCTTATATCCGAGCCCAAGAACCTATTAACACACCATCTCAAGCATACGAGTTTAAAGAATTGCAGATTTAAGGGCCTACTATCAACATGGTATAAGGATTGGAAAAGTTGTCAGAAACAGATGGTTAAGTCCAAAGGGTATGTTATTACCAAGGTTTGGAAGAAAGAGTTGCTACCCTAAAAGAAAAGTTGGCAAAATTAGAAGAAAGGCTTACTAACACAGAAATGGTAATGGGTTATGGGCTCAAGCAGCTCAAAAGCTTAGGTCTTGGTGCAAATAGGAAGTTACAGCCTAAGCATGAAGTTGATTCAATGAAAGAGAAAGCAGGAGTGAAAGTGTCGATTGGGAAAGTCTAGAATCAAGATAGACCCGTCCATAACAAGAGGAGGCAATTTACGCAGTTCAAGATTCCAAAAGCCCAAGTGTTTAAGCAATTGAGAGATGTGGTGCTACTAACATGTGAGAACCCAACAAAGAATTGCAAGCTAAGGGATCATGATGCCAACAAATGGTGTGACTATCATGTAAGCTAAGTGAGGCATACCATAGAAGACTGCTACAGATTAAGGCATAAGATATAAGATTGGATTGATACCAAGATTATCTAACTAAGTTTTCTAGAGATTGATGGGTTGATTAGCAACGGTATTCCTTCCCTATGTTTTGAAGGGGAATCAAATAGACAACCTCTAACATTAGGCATTGAGGATTTGTTACTATCATCTGATTGGGTGACTCACCACTTAAAGCAGTTGAGTATATCTTTGAGAGATCGATTCAATTGAATGGTCAAAGTTCGAAAAAGTGACAGAAATATAGGGGCAAAAAAAAAAGGAAAGAATTTTAGTTCCTACATTTTCTCTCATTTTAGTGCTTGTAATAGATTCGGGTTATTGAATAAAGCAGTTTTGTTTGCTATGAAGCTAGCTTAATTCAAATAGGGGCATTTCGAATGAGTAAAAATGGATAAAGAAAATGTGAACTTAGAGCTTAAAACTTTCTATCTAAGGGAATGATAACACATTACTTGAAAGGTTTAGAATGAAAAGAGGCAACCCATGTCCTAAATACTACCCTTAGACATACATAAGAGAAGAGTGTCATCAAGGTGAATAATTAGGTTCATTCCTTAAAGGAGGCCTGTCTTGAACTTGGTATACATGTCAAAATGATATTAAGCATTCATTTCATCATCCCTAAATACGATTATCCCTTGCAAACCCATTTGAACCTTTAGGGGATTTTTCTTAAAATTAGCCCTACCAAGAACCACCCCAAACCGGGGCAATCAAGACGTTAGGATCATTAATTTGGAGCAAAAGAGTAGACTAACTTATGCTTGCCTTAGTTTTTCCAATTCATGAGCAAATATTGTCACAGATAATTCAATTTCTTTAGGATGAAGAAGAATTTCAAACCATATACACCTCACTCGGGCCCATACATTCATTTAAGCATATTAAGTCCATGCATTCTTTCCCAAACACTTTAAAGTCATATACACTTCTCTTAAGCTCATACACCTTGGACTTACCTTTTGATGCTTCAAATCCTATTGAGTGAAAACTCAATAATGGAAGGTGACCACCTTGACCAAAAAAAAAAAAAAAAGGAAAAAGAAGGAAGAAAAGAAAAAAGAGAAAACAAGAAAAAATAAGGAGAAAAAGAAAAAGAAAAGTGAAAAAAAAAAAGATTGAAGATATTAGCAAGGTGATCACCTTAAAAAAAAAAAAAAAAAAAGCTAAATAAAGGCTGAAGTCTGAAGTGATGGTATCTAAAGTTTAAACATTATCAATTCTTAAGCCCAAAAGCAAAACCCTCATTTTATGATCCTACTCATTATACTAAATTTAATGAAACTCTTTTCACTAAAGAAATCGACTTATCTTAAGTGTAATTTGCTCATGAAACTGGGGTAACCTAGGTTCTTGGCTTGTAAAACTGAGACTAATTGCATATGATTTCTTCAAAATTAGCCAAGTACATTAATATCCATTTACTTAAACCATTGACCAAAAGCCTTACATTACAAACCCCAAAAAGACTTATTAATTGACCAAAAGGTACCACTTACAAGATAAGCCATAATTTTTGGAATTGATGCAACCTATGAGAGTGCAAAGAAGTCTAGTTTGACTAAATATTTCAAGTAATGATATCTATCCCCTTAGTCGAAAACTGAAGGGTTGAGTACTTTGTCAAAAACTTGAATGGTCATTTATCCTAAGTTTGAAGTCAGTACTTCTAAAAGTTCAAAAATCATGAATTATGCTTCAAGAAACAAGCTTAAGAGAATGAGTGATCAATGGGTAAGGGGCAAACCAACCCCTTATTAGTGATCTTTAAGAGTTTTCGAGACTTTCTTACTTGTTAGCAGCACAATTTTCTATCAAAGAGTGTTTTTTTTTTAAAAAAAAAAAAGAGAAAAAAGATAAACATTTTAAAAATTTTCAAGGGATCAACAAAATCCCTCAAACTCAAGTCATAGATCAATTTGTCAAAACTCATGAAAGTTTTCTTACTTCTTGGATCACTTGCTCAATGGAGCGCCATCTAACCCTTTCTAGGATCGTTTGCTCCTAAGAGCACTATCTTATCTAGTCTTTTGCTAGGATCGTTTGCTCAAAGGAGTGTTGTCGTACTTATTCCTTAGTTGGATCACCTGCTTAAAGGAGCACTATCTTAGTCCTTTTTAAGATTGCTTACTCATATGAGTGTTGTCCTATTTATTCCTTTGTATAATCGCTTGGATCACTTGCTCAAAGGAGCGTTGTCTAGTCATTTAAAAGATTGCCTGCTCATGAGAGCATTGTCTCATTTTGTCTTCAATAATATGTCATCTTATCTTGTCTTTGAAAGATTTGTCCTTTCGAGCAATTCATCCTGAAGAGATTTATCCTCTTTGAACAAGTTAAAAAGAATCTTGAAAAGATCTATCCTCTTTGAGTTATCAAAGTGAAATTAGTTTTGAAGAGATCTATTCTCTTCGGGTTGCCAAAGTGAAATCAGTTTTCGAAGAGATCTATCCTCTTCAAATTAACCAAAATGAATCTCAAAGAAATCTATCCTTTTTTAATTAACCAAGTTGAATCTTGCAGAGATCTATCCTCTTCAGATTAACCAAGTTGAATCTTAAGAGATCTATCCTCTTTAGATTAGTCAAAACCAATCTCAAAGAGATCTATCCTCTTCAGGTCATCTACCAACCAAAACAAAGCAAGAATCTCTAAGAGGTCTATCTTCTTCGGGTCACCTAAGTGAAATCAGTTTTTGAAGAGATCTATCATCTTCAGATCAAACCAAAAGGAATTTTGGAGAGATCTATTCTCTTTGGATCATCCACTAAACTAAAATAAGTTTTTTTTTTTTTGAAATCTCGTAGAGATCTATCCTCTTCGAATCATCCATCAAACCAAAACAAATTTTTTGAAATCTTAAAGAGATCTATCCTCTTCAAATTAACCACCAAACTAAAATAAGTTAATTTTACCTCCAATGGTTCTTACCCTACCCTTCTAAGATAGGTCCCCCTTAAGATTTTTACCCTATCCTTTTAAGATAAGCCTCTTCGAAATTTTTATTATATCCTTACAAGATAGATACCATTAAGCCTTATTCTTCTAAGATAGGCTCCTTTGAAATTTTTGCTCTATCCTTCCAAGATAAACACCGTTAAGCCTTATCCTTTCAAGATAGGTCCCCTATAAGATTTTTGTCCTATCTTTCCAAGATAGGCCCCCTTGAAAATTTTGCTCTATTCTTTCAAAATAGACAACATTAAGCCCTATCCTTCCAAGATAAGCCCCATTGAAATTTTTGCTCTATCCTTTTAAGATAGATACCATTAAACCCTATCCTTCCAAAATAGGCACACTTGAAATTTTTGCTCTATCCTTTCAAGATAGACACACACCTCGAACACCATACGCACCCCTACATCTCTTCATGCGTCACCCTCACGCGTTGTTACACCCCTTATGTGCCACCACACACCATTACGTACCACTACACAACACCATGAACCACCTTAGCACTATAACACCCTAGCACCGTCGCATAGCATTACCGCCCTAATCTACATCGCCGTCGCACAACACCACTGCCTAAATCCATAGCCACTGTTGCCCATCAGCCACGCCCGAGTCGCCTTTGCCCTCGCCCAAACGCATGCCCATGTTGCGGTTGTTGCCTAACACACCTTCGCTTTCGCCAAGCACGCCCTCAATCTTGCCTATACTCGCTAGTCCACGCCTACGCTCACCCATACTCATCCAGCATATGCCCTCAGTGCCCAGACGTACACCCAAGTTACCCCTCACTCGCCCACTATCGCCCAATTTCGCCAGTGCACGCCCACTGTCGCCCATAAATGTCCGGCACCACCCATCATCGCCTAACATTGACACGACCCGACTTAGGTGAATTTTTAATAAGCTTTTTTATTAATTAGTTATGATATTATTATTATTATTATTATTATTATTATTATTATTATTATTTTGTTTATGTGTTTAAGTGCAAGTTTTTTTTAAAATTATTTTCTTGCAAAATTAGGGTTTTTCTTGAAAAATAATTTTTTTAATAAAAAATACATTTTTTATACTTAGCAATTTTTTTTTAGAAAAATAAAAAACAAATCTAAAGTAAGTTAGTTAGGGTTTCTTAGATTTTCTAGGACTTTTTAAAATAATAAATTAACAAACGTAAACTTGGCTTGGTTTTCAAAAAAAAAAAAACCCACTGATTAACTATTTTATAAAAAAAAAAAACTACACGGGTATGTAGGCACCTTCAGGGCAACCATTAAAATAAATTTTTTTTTCCTTTTTTTTTAAGAAAATGTATTAAAAAATCATTTTTAGTTATTTTTAATTATTTAGATATATTTTTAGTATTTTTAGAAAATATTATAAAAAAGCCCATCAATTTCTTTTAATTTTCACATAGTGTCTTTATCTTAATAGGTTAACTCCCGAACCCGGTTATTTCTAGTTCAATTTTTCTAAAAATCAATTTTTTTAGAATATTTATAGATTAGTGGCCAATGAATTATAATATGCCAGTCCCATTGTATTTCTCAAATTTTGACACCTTAAATCTTTCTAGGAAGTCATTGCCTTCATAGGTCGGTAAACTTATCATTCCCATTTACTCAAACCCATTCACCATTTCTAGTGTTTTCATCTTCTCGATTAATTTCTACATGACCTTTCTTTCCATTTCACGGTGTTTCTCTTCGATCTCTTTCCTCCATATCTCAACATTAGGGGCTGATTCTTCATCTTCCAGTTCAAGGGGAGGAGTCGTTTCTGCATTTTGGCTCAAGTTAGCTTAAGATCCTTGTCTATTGTTAAGGATCCCAATAGCCAATAGCTTGAGTGAGAGCCTGAATCTATTAGGCCATCTTGTTCATGTTTTCTTCCAAAGTCGCTAATCTTGGGTTGAGCTCAGTTTGACTAACATTTCTAGTACCCTGAGTCAACATCCTTACCTTAGAACGAGTGAATATCGGGCTTCTAGTTGAGTTTGCTTGCTTAGATGCTATCTTTGAAATCCTATACGAAAACCTAAGTTTTAAACCTTTTAGTGAATTAAAAAGTTTTTGTTTTTGGTTTCTGTTTTTGTGACGTTTGTTATTCCGCTGTTTGCATCTTTTGTTTTTTGTTTTTTTTTTTTAAATCAAATAAACAAACAAATAAATAATAATAATGAGCAAGAAACTATGAATTAATGAAAAATTTATTTACTAAAGCCGTAAATTTATTAATCATAAGATCCAACTTATGTGACAGACTAAGCAAAAGGAAAAGAAAAACTCCTAACTAATCTTAAAAAAAAAAAAAAAAAACTTAAATATTATATCTACAAGAGCCAACGGATCTAGCTGGGATGAGCTTCATCAACTTCCCTCATAAATCTTTCTATTGTAACATCCCTTTCTCGAATCTTGTTCCTCAAGAATTGATTTTCCTTTAGCAGTCTCTCATTTTCTAACCTTAACTCTTCAACGATCCTATTACTTTCCTAGAACTGGGCTTCAAATCTGGCCCATATGGTGTCTTGGTAGGCCTGCTTAGCGGGTGAAAGACATGCTCGATCTAGCTCGTTTCTAAATACATATAAAGCTTCATATTGTATCTTTCCAGTCTTCTCCAACTGATCATAGATGAACTGCTTAGTGGCTTGGTATTCTTTGACTTTATCTCTCAAAGTTCCTACATTGACTATCTTCTTGACTTCTCTTTGTTTCCACAACTTCACGAGTTCTACTAATCGTTGGGTTAAAGTAGCCATAGATAGACAAGGATCATGATAATCCACTATGATGACATCCAAGGAGTCTTTATAAGTTATCTCTTGCAGTGGGCCCAATTGTTTGGTGACACAAGTCGAGAAATATCTAGTATAGCCCATAATACCAATAAGGGGAACTCCTACATAATCGGTGCACCCCAAGACGGCTAGAGTGCAATGGCTCCATCTAGCTATTAACATAAAGTCTGCTGGCTGCATTTTGCTGATAATTGACACTCATCCCTTAAACTGAGCTTCATTTAGTACCTTGAGGTGGTGGGCAAATTCATCAATTAGGTCCATATTCTTTGTCAAGGACTCTCTAAGAAGATTCCCTCCATTCCCTTATGTGTGACTAAGAAATCATACGATAAGGATTGTAGGGTTAGCCATGAAATAACCGTGCCCCTGCTTCTTCAGGTAAGTAAGCGTCCTAAACTGTTTTGCCAACAGTGCTGGTATATAAGATTTACCAGCAAGGAATTGAGTCACTAGCTTGGCAACCTTATAGTGGACCTGACTATATTTGAAGGGAAATAGCACTGTTCCAAACACTGCTACAATAAAGGCGTTGACCCTCTTTTAGGCCCACGATTCATATCTTTCGTAGAAGATCTAACGATATTTCTGATAGGCATTTGGGCTTGAAAACTACTCTACCAATTTTAGGATACTGAGACATTTTTGGCCTTTTGAAGATAAGAATGGGGCCAAGGCTAACTTCTTGACCCCTAACAGCGTCATGGAGATTTTCTCAGGCTAGACCTTGAGATCAGGGATAGCTATGCCTACTTCGAGGGGTAAGGCATTAAGTGGCTGCGAGTATTCTTCTATGGTGGGTGTCAACACATGTGGGCCGAAGTTGAAAGCTACAGATTCTGGATTCCAATAATGGATAAAGGCCTGGATTAGAGGCCAATGGAGCTAGAGCCATATGAGGGATATGACTAGCTCGATCTTCTTGCAGATGTGATTTTGCTTAACGAGCGAAAACTGGTTCAACCAATTTTTTAGGATGGCTTTGGGGAAGGAGTATTTATCTAACTAGACTTCACAGATGGGCTTTAGGTTGACAAGCTCTGGACTGATACTACCCCGACTCTCCATATCTATATTATAAAAAGATATAAACGAAATAAAAATGCAATGATTATTTACAACGAGGACACTAAATTTAGAATAAAGTTGGATCCGATATTAATAATTTCACAGCATTTTTCAAAGATTTCCACAGAAATTGTGTAGCCTTTCACTGATTAAGGGGCAATAAAAAAAATGAGACACATATAACACTAGAAATAAAATATTCACAGAAAAACGAATGTAATCAAATATATAGGAATGCAATATGTTGCACACGCATTCAATGCAATAAGAGTCAGTAATTTAATAAATTATAGGAATTATGATAAATCCACAGTAAAAAAGTGCCCCTATATGTAAGTATATTCAAAATATGATTTAATAAAAGTGAAGCTCGTGTATTCTTATATATAAGGGTTAAAAATTTTTTAATTGAAAATGGACGATGAGCAAACTGCAGATTAAATCAAGCTTTTCGTATAATTTTAAAAAACTACCCCTATTTCAAAAAATGATGCAAAGGGGTGGGGTCTATGGGTCTCAAGCTCTATAGGTTCAAGGCTTTTTGAAGAGAAACCTGATGGGCTGCATCGAAACCTGAGCAGGCTCACCTATTACTACCAGGTGGGGGTAATGACCCCAATAACCTGAGGGTTACACAATGGCGGCCCATCTTAGGTTTCTAAGGTGGCCCAAGTCCAACCACATCTAAACACACGAATGATTAAAAAAAAATTCCTCTTAACCCCCTTGGAAGGGCCATTAGGCTAAGCTTTGTTCTTAGGCCTGCATCACTAAAAAAACAATTAGTACTACTATAATACAATGAAAAAACCTATCAATTAAGTTTTTAATTTTTACATGACTAGCCAATAAGTGGTCCCTAGTAGAGTTACCAATTCTATTGAGCCTTATTTTCATTTTCTCAATTTAACTTATATTAAGCCTAACTCGCTTAATATAAATTACTTGACATTAAACATAAGGAAATGCTTTTCTGAAAAAAAATTGGAGTTGCTAACCGGTTCAACTGATAAAAAATGAAATTAGGATTTTTGAGTGGAAAAACCTTAATTTAGCCACTAATCTACGAATATTTAAAAAAAATTAATTTTTAGTAAAATTGAACAAAAAAAAATCGGGTTTGGGCACTAACCTATTAAGACTAATTCACCATGTGAAAATTAAAAGAAATTGATGGGCTTTTTTTATAATATTTTCTAAAAGTACTAAAAATAGATCTAAATAATTAAAAATAACTAAAAATAATTTTTTATAATATTTTATTACGAATTTTTGAAAAAAGGAAAAAATTTTTATTTTTTCTAACAGTTGTCTTGAAGGTGCTTACATATCAGCTAATCGGGATCAAAATGACTATAGTTCCTTCTTTTTTTTTTATAAAATATTTAATTGGTGGGTTATTTTTATTTTGAAAACCAAGCTAGGTTTACGTTTGTTAATTTATTATTTAAAAAAAAAATCCTAGAAAATCTAAAAAACCCTAACGAACTCACTTTAGATTTTTTTTTTATTTTTCTAAAAAAAACCACTAAGTATCAAAAATGTATTTTTTATTAAAAAAATGATTTTTCAAGAAAAACCCTAATTTTGCAAGAAAATAATTTTAAAAAAGACCTACACTTAAACACAAAAACAAATTAATAAGGAATAATAATAATAATAACATAACTAATTAATAAAAATAAATAAATAAATAAATAAAATAATAAAAAACTTATAAAAAAATAATGTCGGGTCTTGTCAGTGTTAGGCGATGATGGGTGGTGCTAGGCATCTATGGGTGACAGTGGGTGTACACTGGCGAGACTAGGTGACAGTAGGCGAACGAGGAGCGACGTGGGCATACGTCTAGGCGGTGAGGGCGTGTACTGGGCGATGAGGGCATGTGCTGAGCGAGCGAAGGGCGACATAGGCATGCGTTGGGCGAGTGAGGGGCAACGTAGGCTTGCATTTGGGTGATGAAGGCATGTGCTGGGCGAGCACGAGCAAGCGTAGGCGTACACTAATGAGTACAGGCGAGATTAAGGGCATGTTGGGCAAGAGCGAGGGCGTATTGGGCTACAGCGGTGATGTGGGAATATGTCTGAGTGACAGCGAGGGTGACTCGAGTGTGGCTGATGGGTGACAACAGCATGGGCAATGGGCAACAATGACTATGGATCTGGGCAATAGTGTGGTACGACGACAGCATGGATTAAGGTAATGGTGTTGTGCGGTAGTGGTAAGGTATTGTAGTGTTCAGGTGGCGCGTAGTGTTGTGCAGTAGTGTATGGTGGCGCGTGAGGGGTGCAGCAGCGTGTAAGGATGGGGTGTGAAGAGATGTAAGGGTGCGTGTGGTGTTCAAGGTGTATGTGTTTTTGAGTTCGTGTGATTAGAATAAAAAAAACCTCCTTCAATTACCGATCAACATGATATTTATAAATTTAAAATCGAATCTTTCGTATCAAAGAAACAAAAGATTTGTTTGCAATTTAACCTAGATTCACTCTAACTTCTAGAAACCTTAGCTAGTTTGGGCTTTTCTTTTAAGGTTTGGCCTGATCCAATTTAGCCCAATAATTTAACAAATCTTGATTTTGAGCCCCTAAATTGGTCTAGCCCCAAAACTAGTTGATTCAGCCCATCTCAATAACTAATTCAACAACTCAACTTAATCCAACTTGACACGACTTGACTTCTTGACTCAACTTCCTATGGTTTAACTTGATTTTCTTTTTTTTTTTTCTATTTTTTCGTTTTTTTCATTTTTTTAATTTTTAATTTTTATTATTTATTTATTTTATTCATTAACCTGGCTCAATTAACAAAGAATAAAAATTGGCAAAAATAAAGTGTCTACATCCTACAAGTTAATATAGTCGATAATTTGAATAGAAATCCAGTCAAGTAAATCTTAAATCTCACTTCTCAATCCCATTCTCTAGTCTATTAGGAAAACCTGCAAAACAACTATAAGAGAATGAGCAACAACTTGGTCAGTATGTGAGACAGAGATAGTAGCACATATTTGACACAAAACAATTAGGATTATCAAACAACTTTAGTTAGATGTAACGTATAACTAAGTAAATGCCATCGCACGACGTTGACTAGTCGTCATCAGATCAGAGAAATTGCACCCACTCTAATCCAAATTTTAAGGATTTTAACGCCATGCACTCACAAATTTGGTCACCAAACCGGAGCTTATGCAATGGAGAACACACTCCATCAGAGAGCACCTTCGAACCACTAATCCCAACCTGGCCGTAACCTCCTCTCCTGTCAGTTAATTCGACTTATGGTAGGAAGAGGACCATTTTTGCTATCCTCAACGAAGGCATCTGTGTTTAGCACATACGCTACATACGCATAAGCAACTAACTTACAACTACAAACAAGACATATACTAAGGTCTCTAAGTATTCTTAACAATACTTCAAAGTGCGATGAAACACTGATCCCACTTACCTGGATATTGATGCTCATTCTCCTTATGTGTTGTTGTCATCTCATTTTTCTTTTTTATCCATAAAATTTAACATAACATTTTTAGTTCATGTCCATTATAAAACATATGTGTTCATTGTGGACATTTAAGTATATTTCCAATTGTATTAGGTAAGTTTTCTAAGGTGTTTATTAAATATTAGTTAAAATAGGATACCTTTTGACAAAGGTTTTGACTTCATACAAATTGTTGCCCAATAGTTTCTTATTCAAGTTCTGACTTTAGTAAATTCTTAGAAAGTATAATCAAGTGATTTTCTGATCTATTCTCCAACTCTCAATGATCCAATATTGTAAGCCCCAAAGTTCAGCCAAGTAACCGTAGGATTGAACTTAGAACCCAAGGTTTAGGGCGATCGGTTAAAAGATCCGATCAAACCCAAATTATAAACTATTGAGAAGAATATTAGTAAAAATGACCTCGTAAACTTAAATTGAAGAAAATAAGAAATAAAATAGGAGACTATAAAATTTTCAAATTTTAAGCATAATAATTGCTAATTACCGAAAAGGAAAAAAGTGTAATATAATAACTAATAAATTAGTAGAGATAGATTATATGTATACTAAAAATTTTAGAACGACCAAAATAATATTTAGGAATGTTCACGTGTACCCTACATGTATTTACATGTAGATAAAAATACGCGTAATTACTAAAATTGGCCGAAAACTAAGTAAATAATTAAAGAAAAATACAAAATAATTATTAAAAAATCAGAAAAAATCAGAAGAGGATAAGCTAATGCAAGATCAGGTCGTGACAGAAAAAGAAAAAAATAACCAATAGGAATTTGACAAACAAAAAGCCTAACATCAAGGAAATGGGGTAAAATCCCATCAAATTAATGCATAATAATTACAAAATTCGTCTATAAATAGCAAGAAAAATTCAGAAGCTCATTTGGACAGATACAAATCAGAGAAAATTAGAGAGAGTCGAAAATTCGAGAGAAAATCCAGAAAATAAAAAAAAAAAAAGAAAAACTGTGCAGTTAGGGGTTTTAAAGGGAACCCCCACCAGACGAGCAACTGGAAGTGGACGGCCACCACCACCACACGGTGGTGGCAGCGCCCAGGCCGGCCGACAACCCCATGGTGGCCCGCGGTGGCCGGAGCCACCTGAACCGGTGAGTCTAAATTCCAGCCCGATTCTTGTATAATTTTGTAAAATTAGTTATTTTGCCCAGAAAATTATGAAACTTGTTATTCTGAGGTTTTATTGTATGTAGATTTAGGGAAAAATGTTGATTTAGTTTAATTATGTCTGGAAATATAGGGTCCCTAACAAATTGTTCAAAACCGAGCATGATTAAACCGAAAATTAAATAGGCTTAGGGATGTAGTTTGGGGCTCAAAATTTTTCTGTAGGATGCTCATGTAACATAAAACAGTGCTATGAAGCCATTTTTTTAAAATTAATTTTCGAAATTTTTAAGTTAATTTTTAGCCCTAAAATGATGGAAAAATTGGGTAATTTGGAGTTAATTAGGTGATTAGGATGTTAATTACTGATTTGGATTTTAATTATATGTTTAAGGAAGTTAATCTCTGCAGTGGAACCCTAATCCTAGCATTTAGGTACTAAGTATAGTTAATTAAGAAAATTAGGTAAGTAATATAAGAAATTAGTAATATGTGAAATTGTAAATTAATAAATATGGAAAAATTAGGGTTATTTAGATAATATTAGAGTAAAAATCAGAATAATATTAAATCTGAATTAAGATTGAATTTTAGGTAATTATATAAAAAAGTAAGATTTTTTCACATCGGGGATAAATCCGATACCCTAATTAGGACTAGCGTGTACCAAATAGCTTAGAATACTAAATTAAGACCCAATAGGATATTTGGAAACTCGAGCTTAATGTAATTAATTTCACATTAGGATTCGAGCATGTTTAGGATTTAAAAATCGAACCAAAACCTAATTTGGAAATTGATGCGGAAACCGAGACCGAACCCAAACCTAAACCTAGACCTAGAATAATTATAAAAGACTTAATACCTAGATAATTAGGCATATTAAATCGTAAACAAAACTTAACAATAAGCATTATAGGATAAAACGAACCTATAACAATTATATGAAAAGCTGAAACCACGTTCGTGTTATAGGGATAACCGGCGATGGCCTGAGCAAATCGGACCTCGAGTGAGCGAGCGAAGAGTCGAGGTAAATTGGGATTAATACGTTGCTGTATTTTTTTGGAGGCTTAAGATTATGCTTGGTTGTGCTTGTTAGATAGTTGAATGTATGCATGTGCTTAATTATGGGTGATGCCATGATTTTGTTTGTTGCTCTGGTACATACTGTATGAATTGTATGTATTGATTGGTCACCCTAAATTGGATTTAATCAAATATACGACCAGTAATCATAATCGAACATGCATGACAACCCGTTAGGGGATTTAAGACTCTCCGGCCAAATACCGACCCCTTCGAAAGGGATAGCGCAGGATTCCAAAATGGTCCCTTCTTCATCCTCAGTCGAACTAAGTGACAGGAGAGGAGGTTGCGGCGGGGATGAAGACAGTGGTTCGAAGGTAGTCGCGGGAGGAGCAAGGTCTCCATTACACAAGCCTGGGTTTGGTCGTGAGCTGTTGCATTAACGGTAACTCCTCAACCCGGATTAGAGCGGACGCAATTTTTCTAATCTCACGACGGGCCGGACAACGTCGTGCGATGGCATTTGCTTGCACATGCATTGCAACTAATAAATTATTGAAAACCTTGTTGTGTGTATGGTATAGTTTTAAGTCCTCCGTCTCTACTTACTGAGCTGTGGTTGCTCACATCCCTATAGACGTCGTGCAGGTGCTAGCTAAGAAGCGGCAACCAATTACTCAGAAGCGGCAACCAATTACTCAGAAACTAGCAACTGCTGGATCCTAGGGAGTGAGGAAAAACATGTGAAGAATAAACACATATTTTAAGGTTTAAGTTTTTATTTTATAATTACTTTTCATTTTGAATAATGTAATAACTAGGAAATATATTACGGAGAAATATTGTAAACCTTAATTACAATAGCTGAATTATAGCATATATATATTTCCTTACTTTCTTAGATAAATGATTTATTTAAATTACAAATTGTCTACTTCAAAGCGGGTTAGTTGTGGACGCCTTATGTAGATCAGGTCTGGGATAGCGGTTGTGAGGCCAACTTCTATCTTAGGGTGGTTTACACGGCGGGGCTGTTACGACTCTGCCACTTCGGGGCGTGACAAATATTCAATACCAACCGTCTTCAATCTTCCAATTGTTCTTATATTCCGCATCTTCCATCAAACTACTTTCTAATTGAGGTTTTTGACTTAGGTTTTAACCTAATGTTATGGTATGGGTTATTGTCCAAGTGACTTCTGACACTGATAAAGGTATGGAATTCATAAACAAATTACTAATTGATCTACTGTTGAACTTCGAGTATGGTCAAGGATATCTAACACCAAACAACAATTTGACTCAGTTTCTAACCCTCAGTCCAATGTTAGATTCTTATTTAGAAAGTTCCTAACTTACAACTTGTCTCAAGAAATAAGGTAAAGCCTAAATATAAACCACTCTTTGGTACATATTCCATTTTCCTAGTGTATTCAATATATTCACACTAGATTACATTCTGACTTACTTTCTGACATAGTTTTTGACCTTGCTGCTGCTACTGCTGCTGTTGCTGTTGCTACTGCTGCTGCTGCTGCTGCTACTACTAGTAGTACATTTAACTACTTCACATATACTCCACTTCCCTACATTTCTAAAAGTGTATAACTTGTATAACCAGTAAATATTAACTAAAACTTTAATTATCTACTTCCTTTCTCCATTATACTATCTATTAGTTTACAAGTATACTAAATACTTGAAAAATTTAACTTTAAATCACCAAATACCCACTTTTTACTAATAAATTATCCTCTCCAGCTTCTTATTAAACCACTTGTAGCTACTATTTGTGAGGAAATTTAGGGTTTACCATAGTTCTAGAAAATTTCATCAGTCTCTTCTAACAAAACACCCTTTCTAGTGCACTGTTTACATAAAAACAAAATTTTCTCAAAAATCTGAAAGATTAATTTTAGATATCCAACCACTCAACATTAAAATATAACATCTTAGGAGTATATTCATAAAATTTCAAGTCAAAACTACATAGATTGGTCTTTCAAAAACCAAATCGAAAATTGTTGTGCGAGACATTTTTCTTAAGGACCCCATATCTATGCTCAAAATTTTGAAAATCTAATTGAAGATTTGAATTCCTCATGCAAAAATACAAGGGAAATCAAATTTCAAAATTTTTGGAGTTCGTCTGCTATTTTTTCAAAAATTTTGATAAAATAAAAAAAACTGAGCACTCACCGAGAATGCAAAGCTTCGACCATCACTGGGGGAAGGGAACTTGTTGGCAAAAACCACCACCGACCTTACCTTTAAGAAACCACCTAGTTAAACTTTCAACTAATTGATTTCCTCAAAAACCCCTAAATCCCCTATTTTGCACAATATTTTTACTCATTTTCGTTTCCTCATTTTTTCTCTCTAATTTCTCACTCTAAAAATATTTCTAACCTTATAACTGACTAATATTTGTCTAGAATGACGGTCTCATTTTTTATAGCCTTTCTTTTTTATTATCTTTGATTTTTTTTACTTAAGGACATGTGGAAAAGTGGAGATTGAGGTGTCCAAATGTTAATCTCCCTCCTCCTCATGCATATCAGATTATTACCATGCCTAACATAAAGTCTTTTGGCTATCAAATAATTTTTTAACCATTTTCCCTTTTTTTTTAGTAATTTATTTAGTAAATTTAACTTAATTTTCGATATTTTTAATAATTACGAGTATATATATAGTATATAATAACTATACCCGATGTATATACATGTCTTTTTTATTTTATATACAATCTTAATTATATTACTTCTATAATTTATTTCTAAGTTATTGTTATTTTTCGAAACCTAATTTGCACATTACCAATAAAATAATATAGTAAATTTATACAATTTTGGTTATATTTTTTATATTTTATTATATTTTTAAATTTCGAGCCTATGATAATTCCTTGACTAATCTCATGAAGCCTCTTGCAAGCTTTTAACTTAATCGGGTTACTTTCTCGACTTTCTTGAATGCCTTAAATTGGCTACTGAACCTAGTTGTGCTAATACGAGTCTCATAGTTGGTTATAATTTAACTTATTTTCCCAACTCTAGTTGGGTAGCAACTCTAAAACATTTTCAAAATACAAAAGAACCAATTTTCTTTATACCCTAGGGTTTAATATTAATTGGTATAAAGAAAACTTACTTATAAAAAAAAAAAAAAATCAAGCTCAATAACTTAATGACTCCATTAGGGAACTCGTCAAGAGGGTTAGTCATTCGACTTTCTAAAATTAGAATTAATCTCTAAGAAACACCTTATCAAGTGCAATTTATTTATTTATTCATTCATTATTATTTATATCATAATTGTACTAATGTTTCTGTAGGTCTAGTTTTATTTGTTAAACTATTTAGCGGGGGGAGGGGAGGGGAGGGGAGGGGAGGGATTTACTTTATGTACCACAAATGTGTCAAAGAAACGGTTAAACTCGGACCGTATTAGGACCCTAAGATGGGGGGGGTGCGCATTGTATAAGCTTCGGTTGTTGTGGTGTAACTACTGCTCGAGGTTGATTAGGTCACCCTTACTTAAGCTTGATGTGACCGGTAAAAGTGTTCTTCAACAATTGAGGTCTCACAAGTTTAAGGACCTTTAGAACTCATCCTTTATGCATTCACGACATCCGAAATCAATAAATAATCAAGCAAGATGGGAATGAAAAAATATAATAGCTTGGAGTTTTCTTGATTTTGCTTGTAATTTTAACATGTTGTAGACATAGAATTGTTGTAAATAAGACTTGTTTACTGTAAATAATAGGCTTTCAATCTTGTAACGTAATTTTCTTTGTAATTCAACTTGAGAAATGGCCTATTCATCCAACTCCGTCCACTTCAGAGAAAAGTACGTTGACAAGCCCATCAACCCTAAGCCTATCTTAGACTTATGGGTTCGATGCTTCAATCCAACGGAACAAGAACATCATCAGCAATATCAAGCCTATTGTATCACTTTCTAGGGTGAAAATTAAGATTAAACTAATTAGGGCCCTAACTAACTTCTAGGAACCCAAGGAAGTAGCTTTTCGAGTTAAGCCTCACCTGATTAGTCCAACACTTGAAGAGTACACCCAACTTGTTGTAAACTATGACCAAAAACAAATAAGGTCAGTTGTTGGATCGGTCTAAGCTTGCAGAAAGCTTGAAAAGGGTTAATGGAGAAAGGTACGAAAAGAGTGACAAGGATGAATGAAACAGTAAGCAAAAACCTACAAACAGCTTTATAGGATATGATGCACCAATGGAACTTTTGAGGACTTACAACACAATTCGATATGAAGCACGAATTGGTCTAATGAGGTTACTCACCACCTAACCTTACTTAAGGGAAAGGAAAAGAGTAATGCTAAGAGTAAATAAGCAATGTTTACTCTAGGAAGAAAGCATTCAAGTGTATTGAAGGTAATCTGATCTATTATATCTACAAGTATAAGGGTATTTATACCCGTAAGTTAGGACAACTTGCTTAAAAGGGAAAAGACAATAAAGACATTTCTTAAAGAAGCAATGTATATGATATAAAAGGGTAAAAATGAATATATAAGGAAAACAATCATTAGTACTAAAATTCTACATATGATACTGTACATATAGCGATACTGCATTAGCGAGGTTGTTAAAAGATGCGAACAAAGAGTATGGACAGATGAGCTTGTCCGAGTATGGATGGCTTGGTCAATCTGAATCTTCTATCTCTCGGCTTCTCAGTAAGGATGATACTAAGTAATTGGTTGGCTTAGCATTAGAGAGTAGTCATCAACTCAGCATACTACAGAATAATGGGCGGTCATATGGCACCACATTAAAGGTGACTCGGTAAGGAAATACTTGGCTTCGGTAGGAGTTCGTTAGAACATAAGGATTCGTCATGCCAACCCCTCAAGTCTTTAGGCTTGATTACGGGTCAAGGGTCCTATGGCTTAATTCCCATCATTCCCTCCGGGTTGTTTTGGATTTGGGATCAAATTTGAATGATGTTCGCTCAGTTCTCCGTCAGGGTGATATGGACTAAGGTTGGCAATGTTGAAAGTGTCAGAAACCCTATAGTCCTTAGGTAGTTCCAACTTGAAGGCATTATCACTGATTTTCTGGAGGATTCTAAAAGGTCCTTCCTCTCTTGCAAACAATTTGTTCTTCCTTTTGTTCGGGAACAATTCCTTGCTGAGGTGTAGCTATACTAGGTCTCCCGGCTGAAATTATTTGGCTGACCTACCTTTGTTCTTTTCTCACATTCTTCAGGTAGCTTGGTCAATATATTGAGTGACCTTGTCATAGATGTGCTAAAGAGATTGTACTCTGGTCGAGGCAACAGGGTCCTCTTACGCTGGTACTGGTATAGGGGCACGGTCGAGGGGTAGCTCGAGATTAAATCCATAGATCACTGGCAAACTAAACCACTGGTGTCATGTACGGTTCGATTATAGGCAAACTAAACCACTGGTAGGCAGATGTCCCAATCAGCTAAGTTCTTGCCTACTGTAGCTCAAAGTAGTAACCCCAAGGTACAATTAACCACCTTTATTTAGCCATCAGTTTGGGGGTGACATGAGGTTTGAAGAGTAATTTAGCACAGGGTTTTCTAGAAATGGCTTAAGAACTTCGAGTCTCTATCGAAGACTACACTTCTCGGTATGCCGTGTATCTGTATAATTTCTTGTAAGAAAAGGAAGCAATAGTCGAGACATCGTTAGTTTTGGTGCAGGGCATGAAGTGTGCCATCTTATTGAACTGATCTACAATGACCATTATAGAATCTTTGCTTCGGGCAGTTCGTAGCAATCTGAGAACAAAGTCCATACTCAGTTCAGTCTACGGCCTTATCAAAATAGGTAGGAGCATTGCTTTCCCTTGTTTGGCTCGACACTTGGCCTTCTTGCACATAGCACAGCGTTCGACAACTCGATGTGCATCTCTTCACATTCTTAGCCAAAAGAATCAGCCATTCAATATTTCATAAGTCCTCCTCTCTCTATAGTATCCAGAGAGTCATTTACTGTAGGCTTCCCTGATTAATAATTCTTGTAAGGACCAAGTTGACACGTACAGTTTCCCCCCTCGAAATAGATAGCTATCCTCCACATAATACTCGTCCATTGTCTTCCCATCTATGCATCACAAAATTACTGGTATAAAGTGTGGATCCCTAGAGTACTATTCTTTGATACTCGCAAAACCAAATAGCTTGGTTTGCAATTCTGATAAGAGCGCATGCCTCCTCAAAAGAGTGTCTACAACTACATTGCTCTTTCCTTACTTGTATTTTATCACAAAATTAAATCCCTCAAGGAATTCAACCTACCTCGCCTATCGCTTCAGCAACTTGGTTTGACTTTAGGGGTACCTTAGCGATTCATGGTTAGTATATATGAAAAATTCTCTTGACAGTAAGTAATGTCGCTACACTTGCATTGCTCAGATTAGTGCTAAAAGTTCCTTATCATATACGGAGTAGTTCAGTTGTGGTATTCGGAGCTTCTCACTATGGAAGGAAATTGGTTAGCCTTCCTGCATCAGGATAGTGCCTATTCCAACAATAGATGCGCCACATTCTAGCTTGAAAATCTTGTCAAAGTCAAGTAGTACTAATATTGGGGCAAAGGTCAGTCTTTCTTTTATGTCAGCAAAACTCCTCTCCTCCCTTTCTCCCCATTGAAAGTCGGTGTTTTTCTTTGTTAGCTTGGTAAGTGGCGCAATGATTGTGTTGAAATTCCTGATAAACCTTCTGCAAAATAAAGCCAGTTCATGGAAACTTCTTACGTCAACATAAGTAGTAGGAGTTGGCCACTCAACAACTGCTTTGATCTTCTCATCATCGACTCACAAGCCTCCTCCACTGACTATATATCCCAAGAATACCACTTCCTCCTAGCAAAAGCAACATTTCTTCAAGTTGCCAAATAGTGTCTTGGTACGAAGGATATCTAAGACTGCTCTAAGATGTTCACAGTGACTCGGCATGTCAGCATTGCAGATTAGGATGTCGTCAAAGTACACGACAACACACTTCCCTATGAGATATCATAGCACATGGTTCATAAGTCTTATGAAAGTGCTTGGGGCATTTGACAAGCCGAAGGGTATAACCATTCATTCGTAAAGTCCATGTCGAGTCTTGAACACAATGTTCCACTTGTCTGCTGACCTCATGTGGATTTGATGATAGCTAGACTTGAGATCAATCTTGCTAAAAATCTTGGCTCCAATCAGTTCATCCAGCGTATCTTCTAGCCTCGGGATCGGATACTTGTATTTTATTGTGATTTTGTTCACGATTCAGCTGTCAACACACATCTGTCAGGTTCCATTCTTCTTTAGCACTAGAAGTGTAAGTACAACACAAGGGTTGAGACTCTCTCTTACATAACCTTTCTCTAGCAAGTCATTGACTTGGCATTGGAGTTCAAAAACCTGCTCAAGATTCATCTGATATGCTGGCTTATTCGGCAGTGTAACGCCAGGTACTTAGTCAATACAGTGCTCTATGCCTCGAGTTAGGGACAATCCTTTAGGTAATTGTTCTAGAAACAGGTCAGCATAGTCATCTAGTATATATATGTTTTTGTAGCCGTCATGTATAACTCTCTTGTCAAATAACCATGGCCTACCCAGCAATACGTAGGAAGCGTACATGGGCAACACATCGTAGGGGATCTAGTCAGAGTAATTCCTTATAGTGATCGGCAGCAGTATTTGTCGAGTGACATATAATGCTCTTTTCTCACTCAACTAGTGCAACTTGTATGGCTTAGGATATGCAATAATCGGCTGCTTCAGTTTTGAAACAAGATTGGTCGATGCCACATTGGTGGAACTTCTATTATCCATAATGAGAGCACACATCCGATCATTCACCTTATAGGTGGTATGAAATAAATTCTCTTTCTACTCATCCTCTTATGAGAGTTCCACGCTCATAGTGCATTGAAAAACTATGAGTAACTAGTCTAAGTTCTTAGGAAACATGTCTTCCTCAATTAGTTCTTTCTCGGTGTTTTCTTTTTTAGTAAGAACCTCTTCCTCCTTCGGTTCCTCATTTGTACTCTTCACTTCTAACTTCGGGATATCTCCTTTAATGACCATCGTCCTTCAATTTGGGCACTGAGCAGCCATATGTCCAAACCTTTGACACTTGAAGCATTTGATCTAGCTAGTTTTCCTGCTAGACCCTTACCCCTTCTCATACGTTCAAGTTGGCACTACATCTTCAGGGTAACCTTGCTCGATATGGACATCAACTCTTCTGCTCGGCATGATACTAAACTAAGCTCGATGACTTGCCTATCTTGGTCGGCTAGTAAACATTCTGGCCATTACTCGGCTCTTTCTTTACCTCTCCACTCATTGGGCAATCCTAACAACTTCATCCATTGTGTCAAATCGTTGGAGCTCCACAATGTTTTGGATGTCTCCTTTTAATCCAGTAATAAATCTTGAGACTATTTGGGCTAGTAGTTCCTCCACTTCGCATCTTATCATAAGCATTTAGAATCCTTGAACATATTCATCAACAGCTTAACCTCCTTACCTTAACTCTTAAAGTCGAGTGAAAGTATCTTAAAGATATGTTTCTGGCATAAATCTATTTCTGAGTACTCTCTTCATCTTAGGCCAGGTGTTAATCTCTCGATACCCCTATCTTCTTCTCATGGCCTGAAAATTCTTCCACTATATGGTGGCATATCCGCAAAATTCAATAGCAGCAGTCCCCGCTTTCTCATAATCCCCAAATTGATAGTAATCAAAGATACGCTCCACCTTCTCTTCCTAGTTTCGATATTCGTTAGCATTCTTAGATCCATTGAAACTCGAAATCCGAAGTTTCACATGGTCGGATGCTCTAGGGACTCATATACACTCCTCTTCAAAATACTCTTCTTCCTCCTCATCAAGCTCTCTTAGGTATATCATTTGCCTTACTCATATGCCAACTCCTCCACTTCGAACTGGTCAAGCTGGGTTTTGACCTCTAACAGGCTGAGTAGCTTGTGGAGTGTTTTGTGCGACCTTAGTGGGTCGGCAAGACAGGGCATGAATAGCTCGGGTCAAATCTATCAAGAGGTTAGCTACCTCATCAAGTCTCTCATCAATGCTTTTGGGAGTTCCCTACGATTGTTGTCCATGGTGGACAACTCCACTGTCATCACCAACACTAACATTTATACTTGGGTCTGTCATTTTTCCTCACAAATTCAAAATTTAGACAAACACATCAGAAAGTGAACAACTAATAACATAGCAGTTAAATGAACACAGTAACTTACTCTGTTTCTTACACGTAAAACAAAATATAATAGAACTTAAGAAGAACTAACTTTAGCTCACATAAAACCTCCACTCTGATACCAAGATGTTGCGAACAGTAACTAAGAACAGATAAGGCTAGTCATTGGATAGGTCCAAGTTTACAGAAAGCTTGAAAAGGGTTAATGGGAAAAAGTATGAAAAGAGTGACAAGGACGAATGAAACAGTAGGCAAAAACCCACGAATAGCTCTAGAAGATAATATGACGTACTAATGAAACTTCTAAGGACTCACGGCATAATTCGATATAACATACAAATTGGTTTAATGAGGTTACTCATCACCTAACCTTACTTAAGGGAAAGGATAAGAGTGATACTGAGAGTAAACAAGCAGTGTTTACATAAGGAAGAAAGTATTCGAGTGTATTGAAGGTAATCTGATCTATTACAGCTACAAGTATAAGGGTATTTATACTCGTAAGTTAGGACAACTTACCCAAAAGGGAAAAGACAATAAAGACATTTCCTAAAAAAGCAATGTATATTATACAAAAGGGTAAAAATGAATATACAAGAAAAACAATCATTGGTGCTACTGATTCTTTATATGATACTGTATATGTGGCGACGCTGCATTAACAAGGTTGTTAAGAGATACGGACAAAGAGTATAGATAGATGGGTTTGTTCGAGCATGGATGGCTTGGTCAATCCGGATCCTCTATCTCTCAGCTTCTCAGTAAGAATGATGCCGAGTAATTGGTCTACTTGGCATTAGAGAGTAGTCATCAACTTGGCATACCACAAAATAATGGGCAGTCATACGTCACGACATTAAAGGTGACTTAGTAAGGTAATACTCGGCTTCAACAGGGGTTGGTTGGAACATAAGGATTCGTCGTATCAGCCCTTCTAGTCCTTAGGCTTAGCTACGAGTCAAGGGTTGTGACTTGATTCCCATCACAACTACTTCAAGCCCCTTTCTTAAAAGTTATATACACTCTAAATTTGGAAGTTAACCCAATATGTGTTTTCAAAATTCCTCGAGATTAGAAAAGTTGAAGTAAACAAGGCCTTGAAAAGATGTAATGGAAACTGCATCAAGGTAGAAGACTTGAAAGCCTGGTTCACTGTTGAGCTTAAATCCAACAAACAAGTCACCTTTTGTAGCAATCCCAAAGACTGAAGGTAGAACAAAATGAAGGCTTTAATCTTGGTTGCATTCGGGACTGTCTTATTCCCCAATGAAAAGTTCCTCATCCATTTCAGGGTTAGTGAATTAATGGGCCAGTTTCTTAAAGATAAATCATATGTTCCGACCTTCCTTACAGAACAAATTAGAAGCCTCAATATTTTGAAAGAAAAAAACAATGGTGCACTAAATATTTTAGTGTTATGGGCTTGATTTGATCCAAGGAGAATTTGCCCATAATATTGATTTGATCGATTCTTTTGTCGATGAGGTCTATCTCCTAGAAGAAATATCTACTTACTGTTGGGTAGAAGTGTTGCGAAATTTCTAAGTCGTTGATATCTTATGGACAATAAGATGGAGTAACTTTAAGAGGGTAATCTTAGTTCGCAAAAATAATCAAGTAATACCTTTAATGAGGATGAAATTGTGCACAGGCTATTACCCTAACAATATGATTAGACAATTCGGGGGAATTGAAGATATAGTCTATAGGCCCCCGCTGGATATCATGACCTTAGATTATAGGGACCTTTAGATTTCACTACTAAAAATGATGTCCACACTCTAGGCAATCAAGCAATTATGGGAAACAAGGACTATCGACCCTAACATCGATTTAGGAGAGTAGCTAGGAGAAGTGGACAAGTATAGAGTTACCAAAGAATATCTATACGATAAGCTCCATAAGGTAGGGGAGATCTAGTATTAAGCACTAGAGATCATCCAACCTGCACCAACTAAACTAGATCTTAAAATCAAGACTTATATAGACTAAGTACAAGCTCATATAGAGGTGATTTATGAAGAGTAAGGCATGTAAGAGGATCTCTTTTGGGAATCAAGATAGCGTTTCCGGGCCTTAGAACATCAATTAAGGATAGCCCAGAAAAAAGGCTCAAAGAACTTGAAGAAACAGAAGGGCCCAACCTAAGAAAAAGGAAGGAAGCATAAACAGGACTTAGTAAGTAGAAAAAGGAAACACTAGCTAAGTGTTAGAAGAAAGTTTAGAATTAGGAGTGCTTTTTTTTCTTGTGAAACAATGTATTTTCTTTTTTTTTTTTCTTTCAAATAATGTAAAAGGGAACTCCAAAAGCTACAAAATAATAAAAATTACCATCTTACTGGTTATTTGTCGGTTCTATTTCTCTACATCTGTATGCCATACATCTTTGCATTCTTGTACATTTCTTTGTTTTTTCATTTGTCTCATTTAAAAATATCTATATGCGAACTTGTTGAGAAGTCATCTTAAATTAGGACACTAAGATAGCTCCTAAGCATCAAACCTTTCAAAGAAGTCCTATTCAAACCCACTCACAGACTAGAATGGCTAGCTAAGGGAATGATAACATCAACACCAACTACAGCAATGTCAACCCTGAAATTGTTGATCCTACTAAGCTGAGGTTCTATACTTTGGAATGAACAGTAGGGAGTATTGCAGATCAACTAAGCTTCCTTATTGATAACATCGCCTTACTTAGGTCCATAGTGCCATCAAAAGAAGAAAACTCTAAAGCTTGATATGGAAAGAATGTTGAAGCCCCCACCTCTTGAAGTAGAAGAAGTCTATCCCAAAGTTAACCGGCCTTTGAATCCTTTAAGATAGACGGAGTCTATCTGAAGGTCAACTTGACTTTCGAGCCAAACACTTACTCGTTCCCAATCAACCTAAAGCCTGAAGCTGATCAGGACAAATTGAAAGAGCTTAAGAGGCGATTGACCAAACAGATCACTAAGAAGATGAAAATGTTTGAAGGGTATGATGGTTTCAAGTAGGCTCCTATAATAGACTTCTCTACTTATGACTATGGAAGCTTTCTAGAAAAATTTAAAGTACCTGATTTTGATAAGTATAATGGGACTGGATGTCCTAAACTACACACTAGACTATATATATGAAAGATGGGCAAATATGTGTAATATGACCAACTCATAGTATAAACTTTTCAAGATAGCCTAATAAGCCCTGCTTTAACCTAATATGCCCAGTTGGATTTGAATCAAGTATACATATGGGAGAAGATGGCTAAGGCATTTTATGAGCAATATAAGTTCAATGTTGATTTGACATCAACCATGATGGACTTGGTTACCCAGAGAAAGAGGTACAATGAATCTTTTAAAGAATATGCCTAAAGGTATAGGTCCCTAGCTACAAGGGTATCTATCCCCATGATTGAGAAAGAGCTAACTTTGGCTTTCATCAACACTTTTGAGATGCCCTACTTCTTTTACCAAATCGGGAAAGCCTCTTTTAGTTTTGTAGAGGTAGTAGCAATAGGGTGTTGGATTGAAAGTGCCATATTCTCTAGCAAATTACAAGAACCATCGAACAGAAGACCACCCTCTATTACCCACCACTAGCATGGTCAATTCAAATACCAGGCCCAATGCTCATGTCTCTTTTAGGGAAAATCCTCTACTAGTTTAGCAACAGTTTAGAAGCCAACCATAAGTTAATAGGGCCCCAAGGAAATTCACCAAAATACTTGTTCGTCTTAGTTAGATATTCGAAAAATTAAGAAAGGATAATCCGGTCCATTCTAAGCCTCCCAACGAACGATATAGGCCAAGAGTTTTTATCCTAACACAAGCTATCAATATTATCTAGGGCAAGTAGGCCATTCAATAGACTCACGTTAGAGATTAAAAAATAAGATTCAAGATTTAATTGATGAAGACACAGTTTAGCTAGACTTCGTGGAAGCTCTAGTTCTAAACATCAACAACAACCCCTTGCCTAACTACGGGCCCATCATCAACATGATATTTGATGAATCAAATCCTGCTATCAACATGGTCAGTTCCAACCGAGACTTAGGGTTTATAAATTCTACAAACAAGATGAGAAGCAAATTCCAAACACCAAAAGATACACCTTCCATGTGCCTTTAGCCCTTGAAAGTTATAAAACTGCTCCTCTCAAATACTAAGCAATAAATTAAAGGCAATTAAGTTTACTCGTGGGGGGAATTACTTACTCTAGTAGAATTTATGACTCAAAAGAAGACCTGAAAAGGAAGGTTGTGCTGGAAAGGTCAAGCAACGAACCTACTAAATGTGAAGAACCTACAATTGATAAAATCATACCAAACTAATAAAATCATAACCTTATAGAATTATAGATAAAAATTTGTAATCCTATAGAAAGTTAACACTTAAAATGATCTTACATATGTTTTAGTTAAGAAAAATGTCAAAAAAACTATGAACCCGTAAAATTATATAATTAACTCATAAACAATTTTAACAAACAAGCAGCTTGGTGATCAATGGGAAATCCGATTAAATTTTCATCCCATTCATTGAATCTCTTCCATGCATCAGAAAGAGTGAAATCCATGGCATTATGGAGTAACGGTCCAATAGAGAAATTCCTAGGTATACCTATATCTGTCCAATCATGAAACCAAAAGGAAGTATCTGTACAACTCCTCACATTTCTTCTAGTGTATTTCTCTATCCATGTCGCTTCCGGAATAAGGTTTTTATGTAATAGCAGTTGCTCCTGTAAGTGACTTGCTATTCATTAGATTAAGCTTATATTTTGCAATCATAAATTTAGCCTACAGTTTATTAGTATGGTGTCATCATCCTAGGATTAAGTCATATATACATTGTTATATTCCAAATCTGAAGGGCATGCTAGTTCGTCGTATATTCGTACCTCAACAGGAAAAACATGGATTTAAAACCTTTCATCTAAAATAAGAAAACCGTACATTTAGAACTTAGAATAAGTAAATGAATTAATCAAAATCTATACTTAGATCGATGATTCAAATTATTGAACAATTTAGAGGATGACTAATAAAATTTGTTTTCAGCATTTGATTTCTGTGAACTTGTTATTTGCTAGTTGCGTTTGTAGACTTGGTTAATGAAGCAGACTCAATTATATCAGACCTTAAATTTTGCACTAATTGTATTTTGTTGAAGTTGAAAGATCTAAGGTTACCAACAATTAGATAAGATAACCATAGACTAGAAGCTGTAGTGCTTAATGTTAGTGGGTTGTTGACTAAGGTGTTATTTTGATATGGATAAGTTTGATGGGATGATGCTATAGCATGATCATATTGGCGATATGGAACACCCTTTATGGACAAATATAGTAGACCACCATCATTAATGGTCGGTTCAGTAATGACTTTGCAATGAGATGATTGTGTATTTGAACTTCAAGGGTTACTATACCTATAGGTTATTGTGTATTGGGAAATCATAAGTTACTCTAAATTTTCAGATGTGTGGAACTTATTATGTGTTTTTGGATGTTTAATTATATTAAAGTTAAGTATGCTTGTGAATTTGCATTGCTTGGCATTTGTGTGTGTTTGATACGGTAGATAATTGGCATATGTTCACTCTATTTAAGGCAATTGAATGAATGGACCAGAGAAATCGATGGTACAAAATCGAGCTTTATATGTTCCTATTGAAGTACAAATATCTGGCCTTAATTCCAGTAAGATGACACTACATACAAAAGCAGATATACACAAGATAGAATATAATCACCGAAGTAACTTTTAGGTTACAATAGTTCTCACCATATCATTATATTTTGAAATTATTGTGTGGTAGTTCATTACTTATTGATTAACGTCATTTTGTCGATCCAAGTTGTCCAATAATTTGTTAGGTGATGTTTGATTTGGCAATGGAAATAATTTTCCAACAACTATGTGGCTAGGGAGCATGAATTTGCCATTAATTCTAGATATGTGGTGTCAATACATGTACGATGCACCTGGTGGCTACATTGTCTATTCTATATCGAAACAGTAAAAATAATTCCAGAAGCGCACATCTAATATTATGCCAATTATCTTTATTCCGACTGGTAGAAGGACAAGATCTAAAGATAATTGTTTCCCAGCGTAATTTTACTCAAAAAAATATAATTACTAATAATTGTAATAAAGAATAATTATAACAGTGAAGAGTATATTTTCCTTTAAATACAAATAGTCAATTAATAATCACTATACATTTTAAGTGGCTTAAATTAAGAAAAATTATTATTACAACATGCAGTGTATATAGAAAATGTTATTAGCTCCTTATTCTTGCAGAATGTATATCTACTCCCAAATGAATTTAAAGGATATATGTTATATATAGGACGTTTATTAACTTATAAATGTATATAAAGGATGTATATATAATAGGTTTCGTAGCACGACAATAATGAATTAACACCATCTCTCTCTCTCTCTCTCTCTCTCTATATATATATATATATATATATATATATATATATCACAATGTTACTACCAATTTGCATTCATTTAAAACATATAATCTCTATATTTATATTTGGAAGCAAAACATGATGAACAAGTATACCACAATTCAGAAATTATCAGTTCCATATGACAATTTCTTTTGTAAATTCCATTTTTCATATATCTTTTCAATTAGACGAGTGGAAAGGTAACAAATTACAAATAGGGCTACTTGCTTTAGCATGTCGATCACCAAAATTCAAAACCGTTGTTATCATCAGATAGATTATTACATTCGTTGGTGCATGTAAATAGGCATTCAGTTCCTCTAATTTTCTATTTTCTATGAAATCTTATTCCTTACAATCTCAATCCTTAATCATACAAACGACTTTTGAAAAGAGGATCATCTAAATTTGAAATATGAAAGCAAGAATTAAACTTCCTATTTATTGCAAAGGAACTTTCCTTGATTAGCCTGCTGTTTGCATTCGAAATGGATTTAACGGGTGTAAGTACCAAGTCAACACATGAATGATTTATAGATGAACCCATGCAAACGTTGGTTATGAACCTTCAACCGACTTAATCCAATCATGGGTAGGCTTCATCTATACGTTAAATTGCCAAGCTTTAAGGGCCCAAAAAGGTCAACATAAAGAATCTAGCAAGTTGGTTGAGCCTTAAATCAGTTGGTTGAATCAACCATTCAACTTACCTGTTTAGGATCGAGTCAATCCTAAAATTTTAGAAAAATTATATATATAATATAATATAATATATATTATACTACATATAATATTAACATATATTATATATTGAGGAAAATTCAATCCACAAGAATAATAATTGACATGTCGGCTTAAAGTTTTAGATTTAGTTAAAAAATAATAATAAATAAATTAATAGGCCACAAATTATTTATAATAACTGATAAAAAAATTTGAAAAAAAAAATTATTTATAATAATTGAGAAAAATTTGAAATAAAAAAGAAAAATCAATGATTCAATGGCTGTAAAACCAACAGAGTCCGCCCTCTTAAGAGTTGAGCTTGATTCACTCTTTAGTTAACTCATGAATCAGTAATTCAAAGCCGATTCTAGGCCGAGTCGAACCAGTGTATAGATCTACTTATAGATAAGGCTAAGATGGCTGATTGCATCTATAGTTGCCTCAATAAATGTATACATAGATATATATATGTAATATATGTATATGTATATATAAAAAATTGGCCAATTAATATATGAAAAATGCTATTTGTTGAACGTTGATACTTATAAATTGACGATGCATGTATCGTTCTTCCTCTATCAACGTGATTATAAACTTGGCTAAATTATACTCTTAAGACTAAATTTGATTCTAATCCAAGACAAATTACACTCTAAGGCTTAGTATTTTTTACCAACTAATATACAGCATTTTGGCAAAAAAAAATAAAAAACTAATATATGATTTTAAGAGAGTAGGGAACCGAGCTTAATGCGTTTTATTAGAAAATTAGGGTTTATGTGATTAAAATATAATAGCTTTAATCACTCTAACATTTACTGTGAACAAAAAAAAAAAAAAAAAGAAAAAAAAAAAAAAAAAGAAAGAAAGAAAGTCGGAAGGAGAGAGAACTATGACAGGTGAACTGAGCAGTTTGGCGAAAAGATGATACATACATTGAAAGCAACCAACCGCTTTACTCCACTCATTTTATGGTTGCAAAAGGAAACGAAACAAATGGAGAATTTTGCTTGGTACAAAGCAGACGGTGCTCGTGATTCTTAGTACTTACTCGGTCTAATTATTATTTTTGTTTCCCCAATTGATAATTAAAAATCTTGAATGCCTAGCGTTGCGTGTTGCGTAATGTCTTCATCGTGCTTGTATCACTCCGACACTTCACGTTATCCGTTTTCCCCAATTGATAATTAATGGTATCTTTTACCAAACCAATTGGAATGTTGTGGGGTCTTTCTTAACAGAGCAAATCAAGCAATTCTTTAATTCAGGTACTCTTCCTCATATTCTTAACAACACAGATATTGTTCTCATCCTAAAATTGAAGTGTCTTGAGTTAATTTCTTATTTTCGGCCTATTAGTCTATGTAATTTCTCATATAAGATCATATAAAAAATTTTGGTAAATAGGTTGCAACCAATTCTTGATTCCATCATTTCTCCTTATTGAAATGTTTTTATTTCAGGTCAGCTTATCCAAGATAACATTATTATCGTTCATGAAGTGTTTCACTCTCTCAATCTTAAAAAACATGGGAAGAATTATGAGTGTGCAATTAAGATAGATATGGCCAAAGCATATAATAGGATAGAATGGAATTATTTAGAATTATTTATGGATAGAATGGGATTTAGTCCTATTTAGATTGGCTGGATTATGAGTTATATGAAATCTATTTCATATAATCTTATGCTAAATGGGAAGCGTGTATGAACCTTCAATCCATCTCTGGGTTTCGAAAAAAGGGATCCCATTTCTCCTTACTTGTTTCTTCTAGTGGCTGATTCTTTTAACTGTCATGATTCATAAGGAGAATCTGCGGGTTGATATAGAGGAAATCAAAATTATACCAAATAGCCCAAAACTAACACCTGTTTTTTTTCACACATGACTCTTTGTTGTTTGCAAAGGTCGATGATGATAACTTCCAACATCTTCATGCGATTCTTGAGCCCTACTGTAGGGATTCTAGACAAAAGATTAGTTTTCCCAAGTCTTCTATCTCCTTCAACAAGAATACCCATATGGACGTCCAAAAGAACTTCTGTGCCAAACTTCATATCACTCATTTAAATAAGCCAGGAAAATATCTTGGTCTTCTTACTGAATGGGGAAGATCAAAATGTGGCGCTCTGAATGTAGTAAAGGAACATATTATAAATAAGTTGAAAGGATGGAAAAGCCTTTTTAGTTTCACAAGGGGGAAGGGAAGTTCTTATTGAAGCAGTGGCTTTTGCTGTTCCCAATTATGCAATGAATATTTTTCAATTTTCGATTTTGGTGCAAGGAGGTGGCTGCTATTATTGCTCGATTTTGGTGGGGAGGTGATGCTAACCGTAGGAAGATTTACTGGAAGAAATGGGATGACTTGACATTGCCAAAGAAGCCTGGTGGATTGGGATTCAAGGACTTGGAGGATTTCAACAAAGCACTGTTGAGTAAGATGGCATAGCAAGCTATGCAGAATCTGAAAGACTTATGGGGGAGAGTGTTAAAAAGCATCTATTTTGAAACTTCTAATTTTCTTGATGTAAAAGTTGGAGGTCGTGTGTCATGGGGATGGAGGAGTTTGTACAGCGGGAAAGAAGTGATCATTAAAAACTATCTTTGGCAAGGGGGGAATGGTGAACAAAATAAGTTATGGAAGGATCCTTGGATTCCAGATATAGAAGGCTTTCGATTACAGCATTTTGATCTTGTGGCTGTTGATATAGATCAACGTATCAGTTCTATTATACAAGCTAGCAATAGCACGTGGAAATCTGAGCTGCTTGTTAGACATGCTTCAGACTATGAAGAAAAGGGCGATTGAGATAGTGTTGCTTCATGAACCATTGAGAGAAGACAAAATAATTTGGCCTCACAAAAGATCCAGTTTTTTCTCTGTTAAGTCATGCTACAAGAGGTTGCGATTTTCAAAGCTTCAATGCCTCTCGAATTCAGCTGGTCAGTCCTCTTCCTTATCTTCAGATTCTTCCTTTTAGACCTTGATTTGGGGCATTGAGCGTCTTCCTAAAATGAAACACTTGGTGTGGAGAGCTTGTAATAACAATCTAGCTACTAATGCAAATTTATTCTCAAGACATTTAAGAGCTTCTCCAACTTGTCTGTTTTGCGAAGAGGCTAAATCAATTGAACATCTTTTTTTCTTTTGTACTTGGGAAAAAATGTTCTGGTATGAGATTTTGGGAGTGAGAGTTGAACTTTTCCCATCGGCTGTTTTGTTGATTGGCTGTTCACTTTTCTTAAATCAATTATGTCTTCAAGTGAGAACTGGAGAGAGGATCTAATGAAGGTTTGCGTGGTTATTTAGTATATTTAGAGGCATTGAAATGAGTGTAGGGTGAACAAGTAGAGTCCAAATATTATTTCAGTGATAAGCCGTGTTCATTTTTCCATCATTGAGTGGGAGAATAGAAAACAAGAAGTTGTGCGAATTCTGGATAATAGCTATGTTCAGTCGTGCTCGGTATTGAATTCTGGTGGAGTGCCTAACGACTCAAGCCATCGTATTTCTTCAAGGGACATTTACGTCGGTCAGTTGAATGAATTATCCTTGGATTACGACCAACTCAAGAAGACATCTCCAGCAAACCTCTTTTAGGTGTGCGACAGGCTTTTGGCACCCACCTATGGAAGGAACTCTCAAAATAAATTGTGATGCTTCTGTTTTGCAGTAGGAAAATAAGGCTGATGTTGGTTTTATTGTTCGTTATTGTAATGCAAAATGCTTGTTTATTGTTACAAAGTGCGTTTCAGGTTCAGATGTGGAGTCTCATGGAAGCTCTTGCTATCAAGGAGGCTCTTATCATTGCAAAAAATAATAACCGGTCCCAGATAGAAGTTGAATTAGATTGCCTACCTCTCATTGCTAGCATTTTTTATATTAATAAATCGTCCTAGAATCGAAGCCTCTAGTATAGGACATTTGTTTGTTTAGTTATTCTTTTTCTTCTTGTAGTTTCAAGTATAATGCTTCAGCTGATTGGATTGTATCTCAAGGTAAAAAAGGGATGAGCAACACCTTTAGAAATAGCAATCTCCCAACCCCTTTACGTTCTTTGCTTTTTGTTGATACGGATTCTAAACCTCCTGACTCTTTTTATGATTGTTCACTTTTGAATTATATATTTTTTGGCAAAAAAAAAGGTTGGTGAGTTATTGGGAGGCTCGGGCTCTACTTTCCTCGAACTCTATAAAATCCCTTAAATCTTTATTTTGGCCTAGCCCTATTAATGACCAGATCTGATACATATATCAGCGAGCCTTTCTTGGTTGGAAGATAAGCAAATCAAGCTCCGGATTGACTTACTAGAGAAAAAAGATGCGTTTTTTGAATTAGGTGTCATCAACCTCCATCCTTTTTTAGAGCTATTTTTCTCCATGATTTGTCTTGTTCATCAAATTCTGCTCACGTCGCTGTGATGTATTAGATTCTTTAATAATTAAATACCATTAATTTTCTTTAAAAAAAAAAAACACATAATGTGATTTTTGGTGAAAATTCACCGTTTTAAGTTGATAGTAATTAAACTTGGAATTCATATTCCAAATTACCAATATATTGGCTCTTTATTATAACTTCTGGAAGTGATCAAACAAGAGTTCTAGATTGGGCAAACGCTGCCTCCTAACTTCGAAAATTCTATAGATGTTATAAATATTTTAATCTCTTTATTTTCTTTTTCTTATAAGAAGTCTTGATTCTGATATAGTTCAATAATATAATCTTATTTTTTCAATAGGGTGAATCGAGTTTTATCCCATTTATAATGTATATAACAAAAAAAAAAAAAAAAAGCATTTCAATCCTCAATCCGCGACATTTCATTCATGTGTCTAACTCACAGAACCCAATAGCTGGATACCGCCCACAGAAAGAAAGAGCCAAGTCATATCTATAACAGAGTGCATGTAGGGTATGCCTTGCCTAAAACATGTAAGTTGAAAAAATGGGCATGCCATTCATAATGACCATGGAAGAGACTTCTGCATAGACCTAACACAACCAAAAAGGAGAAAAAGTACAACTATTAATTTTTTTCTTTTTCTTTTTTCTTTCCCAAGACTACAATTAAATTGATTATATATAATTTTTCTCTTTAAAAAGCAATTTTTAGCTGTTGCACTATTAGGTGATAGGTACTAGTCAAACGTTTTTCTTTCTTTCTTTCTTATTTTTTTTTTAAGAAAAAAAGAAGGTGATGACCGGTCTATATTTAATTTGGATAATTTGATTTTGAGAAAAAGGAATCACAAGATTTCCTATCATATTGGGTTTTATAAGCACTTTTATGAATTTTTAAATTTAGATAATTATGTATTAAGATTTTTAGGCATTATGGTATCAAATTTGTGCTAATGCAATACATAAAACAACAGCAAAAATCATAAAATAGTATGTGTATCCTACAGTGCCATGCCAGGTCCATGTCAGCATGGTGATTACATTCCATGACTAATGACCAATTATAAGGATGGTAAATAATGGCTTGGTTTCATATTTACTCAAACTTAACTTGATAATAGTCAATTGAACTCAAGTTTAAACTATTCAAGTTTTACTGGATTGAATTTGGATTCTATGATATTAGATTTGGCTAATTCGCATACCTAATTAAACTCAAGTTAAATTTATATATATATTAAGTTTGTGTCAAGTTTGAATAATTATAATTGGAAGAAAAATATTTCTAAATAAATCTAGTCCAAAAGAGTTTGATAAAGTATGAGTTTGACGTTGAGAAGTGTTACTCCGTGTTAAATTCAAACCCAAAATTTTAAACTCATTTAAGTTTTAGCTGAATTTTGTGGAATGAGATGCAAACACTAGCTAATTTATACATTTATCATTCCATTAAACATAAGACATAATAGAACATATCAGACATATATTAGGAAAAATCAAAACGTAAAAAGAGAACGAGAATGATTATGGATGCGTGTAAGTACTTGTATAAAGGCCAAATGGGAAAAGATTTATCATCTTTTCTTTTCTTTTCTTTTTTTTGAAAAAATTACTTGTTTACCGTTAAAATTTAAAAAAAAATTACAAAAATACAAATTATATGAAAAAAATTTACCAAAGTACCAAGTATATATCACAACTTAAAAATACAACATAAGCACTTCTAAGTATGTCGCATTTTCAAAATACTAACATAAGTCTAAAATATTGCTTAAAAATAAAGGGGCTGGTAACAAACCTTGAAGAGAATATTTCAAGCTAAAAATCGCATCAATCAGGCAAGCTTAAATTGCTTTGTTGTAATATATAATAATAAAAAAAAATTCTTCCTAAATCAAAAGTTACACTGTTTGAACGTAATTGGAAAAAACGATATAATTTATCATAAACTAAGATTATATATCGCATTTATCAAATGTAATGATGGTTTAATACGAATATGTCGCATTTTATAAATACGATATAATACCTATATCATCCTAATTTTTTCAAGTTGAATTAAGTCTATATCATATTTTTTAAATGCGATAATATATTAATACTAGTATCGCATTTCTGAAATATGATATAGGCTTTAGTAATATTTTACCATTATCACATTTTTCAAATGCGAGATTCATATTTTTATGAATGTTATATTTTAAAAATATGATATAGAATTAATATTTTTGTAATTTTTTTCATACAATTTATAGTTATGTAATTTTTTTTAAATATTGATAGACACGTGTTTCATCCTTTTCTTCTTTTCAAAATATATAATCAATTTTAGAATATACAAAATGTTTCTTTTATTTTTTTTTTTTTTTTCCCTTATAGCTTTTAGCAAATGCTCCATGTTCTCATTGATGCGAACCAGGAGTAGGAGTAGAAGGAAGAGAAAAATAAAAGGAAAAAAAGAAACATGATACAAAGAAACTCCTATCTCATCGACTTGAGAAGACTCTAAATAGTTAATGAACGTTTTAATTTGAGACAAGTAATCATGATACTAAATAACTATTTAAAGCCCTATTATACATGGATTTTGATTTGAAGTATATACATACTAATAAAAATAATAACTTTACTTAAAAAGATTATTGCAATTAACATATTAATATTATGTGTTCATGAGTTGTTTTAGATGCGACATGGATACTGTTATTTAATCCAATAAATGTATATTATATGTAGACCATTGATGGTTAGTCTAAATTTATAATAAAATGATATACCATTTAAAAATAGTGATGACCCTTCAAACTATCTAATCCTATGTCATTTTCTATCAATTCATGTGAGTAGAACTATGCACCGGGTTAATAACAAGGTGAACTGAGTTTAGCCCCTAAGGTTATGGGCCTAAGCCTCTTCGAGTGAACTGGCAGTATAAGGGTCAATGAAATCGACCCTTGAATTGTTTCCTCAATAGTTTTTTTTTTTTCTCGCATTTTTGTAATTTAATAGAAATAATTTTTTACCTTCTCTTGTATTTCTAATTTTTTTTTCCAAATTATTGTGACACTTTATGTGTACATTACAATTTATATATATTGACATATAAATGATTCACTATAATTTTCAGCTCAAATTTTATTCCATTTCAAATAATTGATTTGGATTGCGTAGGTATATTGTTACTTTAATATTTACATGTTGAGTATTGTTAAGTAAAGTAAAAGAAATTGCAAAAAAAGAAGATTTTTTATTCAAATCTCAAAATATATTATTAATACAAAAAGAAATAAATTACAACATAACTATGAAAGTAAGATATCATAACTCATAAAAAAAAAATGACAAATTCAATTGTAGATGATGATTTTTTATGGAATAATGGTGTTTGGTTTTTTTCCCTTTTTTTTTTAAATAAAACAAAATTAAGGTAAGCTAAATTACTGGTTCAACCAACAATTTAGGCCTGTCGGATTAACAAGTTCACTAGGCCAAATTACCTAGGCCCTTAAGGTCCAGTAGTTCATTGGCTAATTTAGGTCCACTCATTTTAGGATCGGATCGGTTTATAGTTTGAAACCGGCTCTTATATAGATTTATATGTCAGACTTGGAGCAAATATCATTATTTAAACAATATATATGTCTCTTAGTAACATAACTTAAAAGGAAAGAATTACTCGATGAACAAAGGATATAAGCAATGAAAAATATAAGTAACAAAAATGAAAAAACATATATAATCAAAATTTCTTATTAACTTATGACAATTTGCATGAGATTTTGTATTCAATTCTCAATATAAACACTTCTTGGAGTACCTATTCTTACTTGGTGCATAGATCTTGCAAAGTAATTCATGTGTTTGAAGGTAGTTAATTATAATTCGATCGTGTTCTTTCATAATAAAAAATAAATAAAAAAAAATAAGAAAAAAAATTATTAACGAAATGGTTGAAATGAGAAAAGCCCCTTTGCTCGATGAGGGTAAGTTTTCTTCTTTTTCTTTTTTTCTTTTTTTCCCTCACTCCACATGCCTCAGAAAAGCTTTTCCTTACATGACATATGGGTTCACAAGAAAAGGCGGAGTTGATCGACACCTAGATAAAGTTTTCTTAGAACGACACCCCTTCATTCCAATCTAACAGAGGGAAGGATTTTGCTCTTTGCTTTAATCAAGCCACTTTCAACTTTATAACAATCCAAATAAATATAGCTGATAGGAGGTGAATTGGCTAGATTTTACCAATTTTTTTCCCATGAATTTTTCTACAGTGACTAAGTGTAAGATGACTTAACTTTTGCAAATCTTAAAATTATTTTTCGATTTAGAGTCAATTTATTAGAGATAAGGTTACATAACTATAGTTCATTTAATTTATATTAATATCCCCCTGAACTTCAAATCTTTTTCTTTTTTAAAGTAAAAATATATCTAACTAATACAAATTGAAACAACCTATATAACTATGTAAACATAAACTAGGTATAGTTGTAGAAACTAAATCAATATGAGTCAAATATTAATTGCTGTCGATCTAGCTAAAACGAAGAACAGAAACTATATATGCATACATGCATATAAGTATTGTGTATATATATATATATAGAATTTCGGCTGAAAATTATTATTAACTTATGCAAGGTAAGAATATATATATATACATAACATATGCATGTATGTATTTTTTTTTCTACCTTTTACCTTTTTAGATTTCTTGGCCGATAAGTTCTTCGTTAGTAAAAACTAGGACATAATTTGTCGTTACTGCCTCTGGAATCTTGTGCCACAAAAAGTAAAAACTGGAAAGGACATGATTATGCAATATCACTATATGAGTGAGGTGGCTCACTTTGAACCACTCAATGGTGCAGGAGAAAAAGTGCTTGTGGATTGTGGCATGCACACATGTATGTTTTCACAATAAGTGAGAAGATGGGTCCTAAAGATTTTATCCAAAGCCTGATTTCCTGAAATTCCACCAAAACAAGATAACATCCCAAGAGTTCTTCCAATCCCACTAAATTAACAAGACAATTATGTTGCGTATAAACCATGGGATCAAGTTTCATATATACAGTCAAGTGATTCAAACAACCAATCCAACATCAAACAGTTTAAAAAGTGCTTTCGATACGTTATAGAAGCGACTATTTATGATTTAATATAAATTAAACTTCATTCCTTAAGGAATAAGCAATGAACAAACACATTAAAGTTTAGATAAATACATACCGGTCAATGAAACATATCGAATTCAAGCACACAAAATACTTTTTACGAACCAATTCAGTGAAGTCTATGTGTGCTATTCTATTCCCATTAATTTAATTTTTTTTTTTCGCTCTTTTTCACATTTTATACTTTGATGTATCAATAAATGAGTTTTTTGATTGGATGAATAGATTAGGCGCTATAAATATAATTTTATCTAGAAAATATAAAAAGGAGTTGATGTCAATTGTCTATTCTAAGATGTACCATTTCTTTATTCTTTATTTTGTTAATGGATTGTATAAAAGATTTGACATATTATACATTAAAACTTAATTTTAGGTTATTGACATATTACCTTATATGTGAAATTTTTTATATCATATCATGGATATGTTGTTTAATATGTAGTATAGTAATATATGTAAGGATTATATTACATATGAGGGATTCAATTAATGTAACCATATGCATGCCACACATGTTTGATGCCTCATGTGGCTTCAAAGTAGTTATGTAGAGGTGAGACATGCAAAAATAACCTAGAGAAAGTAATTGGAATGAGGAATAGGTAGTTCTACTATTTTTAATGCATACATGACAAATAAGAGAGTCTTAGACCTCAACCTTACAAGCTTTGAGCAATCGAGCTTCTTTTTCCTTTGAATAGTTGTTTGATTATTGAGAGTAATGATCTAATAATAAAATATTGATTTTCTAATCTCTTATAGGTGCCTCATATAGAGGCATTATTGATCATCTATGAACCCTTGGACATGATAAGACCCATCATGATCACCAAAGTGATTTGTAGGTGAAATGAAGCTTACTTAATCAACAATTGTATTTATGAATTTGTTTTGAGCATAAGGTCAATAGTCATTCTTATTAAGTGCATGAGCTTACCTTAAAGAGGTTGAGAGTTGGTGGACTAATTTAATGATTTATATATAAAGCCCATCAAGCTAAATTTCTTTAAGTCATTATAAATATTTAATCAAACTCTCTTTTTCTTATCACTAAACTAAGGCTCAACCTTAAATTAGCCATCATTACACTTTTCTTTCCCATGACTAAAATTCTTTAGTTAGGGCCTAAGGATTTTGGGTATCTTATAAAATGCTCTTTAGGTACTTAAGTCATTATTAAGCACACATTAACTATATAGCTATTCTATCTCTACCTAATATGCCATGTCCTAGAAATGCAAAACCATATAAATGTTTGTTTGGTCATCATGTTGAAATTCATTTGGCGTAAAATCTTATAGGCATCAACTCTTAAACTTATGAATTTTGAATTTCCCTTAATTGTGGTGAAAATTAGTATAATTGTTGCTCAAACTTGAAAAGTCCATATCTTGACATGTAAACTCCATTTTAGCTAATCTTGTTTCTCTCTCTCTCTCTCTTTTTTTTTTTTTAATTTCATATAACTTTTTAAAAATAGAAGGATACTATGGTGTTATATAAGCTTAGATGTTAGATACTACTTAACTGTAGCTTCCAGTAAAGGTGGTGGTTTAAGGGGATAGTTTGCTTGATTTCTCCTTAAAGGATTTCTTCATCAGTAATAGAGGATTGTTTGGTTGAATTAATAGGATAACAGCTTCTAATGCAATAGTGGCAACACTTGATAAAGTAAAACCTTACTAATGGCAATAATAGTAGCAATCCTTGGCATGGAGTGAAAGAATATTGCCAGTAACTTATTTGAGACTCTCATGGTCTCTTATATAGTTTGTAATATTTATGCAACTTTAAGAGTAGCTTAGTTTGCTATATTAATCAATATAATGTTTAATGAAATATATACAAAATTATAGTTTTCAAATGGTTACTGATTTCAATAAACCCTTTGTCTCTCTCTAAAAGTTGGCTTATTCCCCTTTCTAGCTAAAAGAAGAAAACAAAAGCTCTCTTAAAGCTTGAACCTCCTTCTCTTCTTCTATGCTATTCCCGATCTTCTCTCATCTTTCCCTTCCCATCCATATTCTTGAATCTTCTTTTCTTTTTTTCTTTTTTTCTTTTCTAGTTACTAGTTTCAAAAATGCCAATAAAATTATTTTGATGGAAGGGTAAAATGGTAATGAATCCACTTTGGTCTCTTGGGTTAACTATATAATATTAGTCCCTTAGTCTCATTAAGTAGCCATTGAAATTGAAAAAAACCCCCAATAAGTCTCTCAATAAGGTTTATTGTTGGTGAACAAGAGACATCTCAACATCTAAGGAAGGCTTTCTTCTCTCTTATCATTTCAATTGATTCACTTCCTTTAGGAATTAACTAATTCTTATTCTAGGTTTGTTGTTTTAAGAGTTTGGATTGGTGATAATAAAATTCAATAGAAGGTAAGTTATCATTGTCTTGTCCACTTCAATATCTCTTCTATGAATACAAACTATGTCCTTTTATAATCCTAAGAAATGTTTGCAATCTAATGTCTTGAGGTTTTGCTTCTCAAGGATTTTTGTTTTCTCAAGGATCTAAGGTAACATATTCTATCTCTTTTCCCTTTTCTTTAAAATCCTAAACCTAAACTTAAAGGAACTAATTAGATTGTAGGTTTAGATAAAACCTAAGACTGAATCTATGAATAATTGGTGTCTTTATTAAGAATGTGTTATGATTTGAAAAAGTTGGTTTTAATTAAGTCATAAGTGTTAGAAAAGCCCAAATCTCACATGAAATGAACTCAAAATGAAACCTTAGAAGAAAAACCACAAAAGCCAAGGTTATTCAACCCTACAAATTCGATTAACTAATGTGACCAATCAACCACAATCAACTGGCACCCCATGTGGTTGACTAACATCTTTATGTTTGATTGTTTAATGATTTCTTTAGTTTGGTCAACCTAGCTATTTCTCCTTAACCTTATACTTAGATATTTAGCTATAATAGATGTAACAAATAGGCTTTGATCAAAAGATTCCATACCGGGATGATAAATAAAACAAAAAATAGAAACAATAGAAAATAACCTAGATATGACGCAACTTGTATTTGTTGATGGAGGAACGATTGCATACCTTCAGATCTAAATCAAAACATCATCTCATTATAGTAATCACATACCAAAAATAGTAGTTGTGCCAATTAAGATGGGGCCAAATGGCCATAATATAATGGTTGCTACCCTTAGATTTTCTTGGAGCAAACGAACCATAGAAAGGAATTAGCTCACTAAGATTTTGATGTAGTTATTATTAAAGATTTATGGATATAATGTTTTAGTTGAACTATATATGGAGATTATTTGATCAATTTTGGTACTTAGCAAAGAATATATATTTAAATTGTTTATATAATGTATAAATATGAGGTAGAGCAATTGCATCCCATGAGTTGGGCATGGCAGCTTTTTACTTTAAAGACTTTTTGAAGCCCTTTCCTTTCCGACATCTAGTTGTTGTCTCTCCCAATTATCTGGTTGTTGCTTTAAGCTAAGCATTGAAGATAACGTATGATAGTTGAAGGGAAGTGATGGAACTTAACTAGAAGTTTTAGTCTTTAATGTTTAGTTTTAGCTTTTTATTTGTTTATTTGTGTTTTGCCTCTTTTATGAGTTTTTCTTTCGCCAAAGTAACAATTTTTCATTCATATTGTAAAATTTGTGATTGTTAAAGCATGTTTCAACATCTAATTGTAAAAGAGAGATGTCCCCTTTAGAAGTCTTTAAGCCCCTTCTATTCATACATTGCATACTAAAATAGTAGATAATATTATGCTTATATGAATAGAAATAGATTTTTGTTTCTTTAGCTAAGAAAAGATAATTGAAATGTGTTTTATAATAAATAGTTTATTTATTGAAAGAAGTATAGTGAAAAGAAAAAAGAGATAAAGTTGGAAGGCAACCTATAAACGTATAAGGGAAGAAAAAAGAAATATCTTAGTTGACTTACTTATCCTGCTGCCATTGTAGGTTAAAATGGATTATGCCATTAAGTTAATTTTAAGTAATTATATGATATAAACTACTCATTTTACTATTATTCTTTACACTTACCACTACCCTCAATCAATGAAAATATTACATCTAGCTAGGCTTTGTTAATTTTTAGGAAACATTCCTATTTGGTTCTTTTATCCATAGTTATACTTTAAACTAAATTTTCTTCCCTATGATATCTTTCTCAAATTGTTTGAATATAGTTGACATATGTAATGTAGATATTATCATCAATTATTTAAAGTGAATCCTTTTATTATTTTTGTATCCTTCAATTACTTATGTGAAAAATATATATATTGAGATGCATGAAATAATGTAACATACATAAATATTTTTTTAATGTTTTTGATTCACTCAATACATATACGCATTTCATGTAATTTCACCAGTAACATAAGACAAGACCCAATCGGTTCATCTCAAGACAACTCCTACAATTACACCTTAAAATTCATAGGCTCTTCACCATCTATTATCATCACCAAATATAAACAAGTTCATGGTTCATAATCTAAAATAAAGTACAGCATAAGTTAGATTAGCATTCCCTTAGCACATAAAACATTACCATGTCGATCACTTTTAACAATAACCTTAAAAATTACACTTTAGCCACTAACATAGGTATGGCCTTTACCACTCCATTGCTTTAAGCGATCCAATTCTGAATCTAATATATATTAACATGATATAGATTTTGTGGATGAACATACGAACCTAATATTACACATAACCAAGGAATGGGTTCAGACTACGGGTTGGTCTGAAAAATAAATGATAGTTGAGGGTTAAGCAGGGGTCCCCGTATACTGATGTGGATATGACACACCAACACTTTACATAAGTTCGAGTTACACTTGATATGATGCATAAGTGTGGCTAGAGGTCACTCATCACTAGTTTACACCTAAAGGGCTAGATAAGAGTAGCTTGAGAGTAAGTAGCAAAACACTTAGCTTAAGAGAGTATGATTAAAAAAAAAAATTCCATGTCATGACTATTGTAACTAATACAATATACAAGTATTTATATGACCCAATTAAGGTAAATCTTAGGTGAGAGTAAATTACAAAAAGATTCATACTAGTAAAGGAAAAAAGGGAATAATTTATACAAGTATCAATGTAATCGTGTAGAAAGAATATCCAGTAGCAAAAAGGATAATACGGATGTTAGAAAAGGACAATGCACTTGTGGTTTGCTCATTCCATGGTCCCCAATGACACTATTAGCCAAGCAAGGATGGATCCTGATCAGGTTAGGTCGACATCAGCAATTCGATAGCTTGAACAATTGGGACTATGGTTTAGGGGCAACAAATTTTCGAGTCGACCTCAAGTGATTGGCTCCTAATCATTATCAGCTTATCCTCAATACTGGTGAGGTTGGTAGTTCTCTAATTCAATGCTTGGACTGGTATGTGGCAGTAGGGTTAGCTCGGTACATCAGTTGGCAACCTCAACAATTTCCTAGATGTGGCAAGTGAAGTAACTTGGCAAATTAGATTGAGGAATGCATTTCTCCTTAGCACTCAACTCACATCAGATAGCTCCACGAACCATCTAAACAAGCCTTCGAGTTTGGGAATGCGTGATTAGTCCTTGACCCTTATCATCCCCTCTAGGTTGTTTGAGATTTAGGATCAAATATGGCTCAGCTCTAGGTTGCTCATCCTCAAGAGTGTGAAGTTGGAGATCAACAATGTTGAAAGAGTCCAAGTCTCCATATCCCTTAAGTAGTTCAACCTTATAGGCGTTAGGATTGATCTTTTCAAGCACTTTGTAGGGTCTATCGACTTTAGGAGACAACTTGCTCTTCCTTAAGTTTAGGAATCGTTCCTTATTAAGATGTATCCAGATTAATTCACTTGGTTGAAATTCTCTCTTCTTCCATCCTTGGCCTCGCTTCTTGAGCTTAGTAGTAGCTTAATTCAATTGTTCTATAACCTTCTGGTGCATGGCTGTAATGGCCTCAACTCTTTCTACGGCTGGCTAGTCATCACTAGGTCCCAATTGAGGTGCTTGGTCCATTAGGAGCTCGGGGTTAACCTATAAGCAACTTCGAATGGAGACGTATTTGTTACACTATAGGTGGTCCTATTGTAAACTAACTCAATGATTGGTAGACACAAATCCCAATCAGCCATGTTTCATCTAATAGCAACTCGCAACAAAGTTCCCATGGTTCTATTAACAACCTTGGTCTCTCAATCAATCTATAGATGGTAAGACATGCTGTACAATAGCTTAGTTCCCACTCACCTCCATAATGTCCTCCAAAAGTAGCTCATGAGATTTAGGTCTCGATTTGAAACAATGGTTCCGGGTGCTCCTTGAAGTTTGATTACTTCCTGTAAGAAAAGAAAAGAGATAGTTGAAGAGTCATTAGTTCTGGAACAAGGTATGAAATGTGCCATCTTGCTAAATTAATCCACAACCACCATGATGAAGTCCTTCTCTCGGGACGTCCTTAGTAATCCTAACATAAAGTTTATACTCAACTTGGACCATGGTTTAGTCGAGATGGGTAAGGGTAAATAGTGTCCTTGCTCAACTCGAATCTTTGCTTTTCACTAGGTTGCACATCTTTCCAACATAAATTGGACATCTCTCATCATCCTTAGCTAAAAAAATCTTAACGATAGCACCTCATAGGTTTGACATTGGCTAAAGTGTCCTATCAATTGTTCTCTATGGGTCTTGCGCACCAGTAATTCTCTTATGGAACAGGTTAAGATACATAGCCTCCTCTTCTTGAATAAATATTCGTCTTCCCTATAATAGTCATCTAGTGTTCTTTTTTCCTCACATCTGATATAGATGGGACCAAAGTATGGATCCTTAGTATACAAATTCTTTATTGTTGAAAAACTAAGTAGCTTGATCTATAGCTCGGTCAGGAGAGAATATCGTCTTAATAGAGCATCGGCCACTACATTGTTCTTTCCATTCTTATATTTGACGACATAAGAAAATTCCTCCATGAACTTAACCCATTTGGTTTATCTCCAGGACAACTTGGGTTGGCTATTCAAATATCTCAAGGATTCATGATTAGTATAGAATACAAATTCCTTAGGTAATAGATAGTGTTATTACACCATTAGAGCTGGAATTAAGGAGTAAAACTCCTTGTCATAGACAAAATAGTTGAGTGTAGCTCCTTGAAGTTTCTCACTAATGTAAGAAATAAGCCAGGCTTCTTGCATCAGCACGGCACCAATGCCTAGTCTAGATGCATCATGCTCTACTTCAAACACTTTGTCGAAACTCGGTAGAGTTAAGATAGGTGTTGTAGTCAATCTCTCCTTTACTTCCTCAAAACTCCTCTAATCCTTCCCTCCCCATCTAAATTCAACATTATTCTTTGAGAGTTTGGTGAATGAGGCCACAATTGTACTAAAATTCCTTATAAACCTGCAATAGAATGATGCCAGGCAATGGAAATTCCTCATGTCAACTGAAGTGATTGATATTGGCCATTCAGTGATTGCCCTAATCTTCTATTCATCAACTCGTATGCCACTAGTACTTATAACAAATCCTAAGAATATCACTTCGAATTGGCAAAAGTCATACTTCTTTAGATTGGCATAGAGCTATTTAGCTTAGAGTTTTGTAAAGATGCTTTAGAGGTGCTGCTAGTGAGCCTCCAGGTTGGGGCTATACACCAAGATATCATCAAAATAAACTACGAAAAACTTCCCTATTATTTCTTAAAGCACATGATTCATCAAGCGCATAAATGTGCTCGGTATGTTAGACAGTCCAAACGGCATTACCAGCCATTCATATAATCTATGGTATGTTTTGAATGCAATCTTCCATGCATCATCCTCACGCATTTAGATCTAATGATATCCTGATTTGAGGTCAATTTTAGAGAACACTCTTGCTCTCCTCAACTCATCTAGTATGTCATCAAGTCTTGGTATGAAATACCTATACTTGATGGTGATTTAATTGATTGTTCGGCTATCTACACACATTCTTCAAGACCCATCTTTCTTTGGCACTAATAAGGTCAGCATGGCATAAGGGCTAAGGGACTTACATACATATCCCTTTTTTATCAACTCATCTACTTACTTCTGCAGCTTGGTGGCCTATTCAAGATTCAGCTTGTAGGCAGGTTTGTTCAATGGCGTGTCACTTGGTTGTAAGTTGATTACATGTTCAATACCTCGAATGGGAGGTAAACCTTTTGGTAGTTTATTTAGGAACAGATTGGTGAACTATTCCAATAATGTTTTCACTTCGGTAGGTTGCTCACCCTCTTTAAACCTCATCTCTAGTATTCTTCAGACCAGCAAATAGGTCGGTCCTTCAAGCACTAACTCTCTTTTCACCTTAGCTCAAGTTATTACCAAAGCCTCCTTCTTTAAGGTTCGGTTAAGTTAGGTCTACATGACTTTTACTTGCTCAGTAGTCATAGGACTCAATTTTATCCTTCTACCTTCATACTTCAAGGAACATGTATTCTTCCTTCCATCATATATCATTACTTGATCGAACATTTACAGTCGTCCAAGTGAAATGTGGGACACATTCATGGGTAACACATCACAAAGTATTTCATCTCAGTAATTGCCAATGCAAATTGGTACAAACACCTATTTGTTCACCTATAGGGCTCCTTTATCACTAAGCCAATGTAACTTATAAGGTTTTGAGTGGGGCCTGGTCGACAATTTTAATTATTGGATTGTAAATGTAGAGGCTGCATTGATATAACTCCCACTATCAACAATCAAGGTACATAGTAACTCCTTCACCTTACATCCAATATCAAAGAGATTTTCCCTCTATTCATCTTTGGGCATAGTATTGAAACTCATCATCCTCCTCAACACTAGAGTGGTCAGCATAAAGTTGCCTTCCTCATCGTAGATAACTTCCTCTTCGAACAGCTCAGTTTGTTTGTCCTCTTTCAGCTACTTTACTTCCTTGTCAGCATTGTCTACTTCAACAGTTGGCACCTCACCACAGATCACCATAGTTCTTCTATTCAAACACTAAGTGGTCATATATCCAAATCCTTAGCATTTGAAACACTTGATCTTACCTATCTTCCTACCGAACTCTGGTCTTTCTCAAACTTTCTCGGGACTTCCTTCTCTTCTACTCGAGTAGTTTGCTTAGGACAATTCGGCTACTACTAGGTCGGCTGGCTGATGGTCGGAACCTTCCTGTTCGATGCCTTTCTACCCTTTAGGAGGCTTAGATTGCATCATCAAGTGACCTAATATCCATGGTTTCTAGGATATCTCTGATCTCATACTTTAGTCTACCGATGAATCAAGATACAGTTCGGTCTTTTGATTTGCTGACTTCACATCGGATCATTAGCATTTGGAATTCCTTCACATAAGCTTCAATGATCAATCCTCCTTCTCTCAACTCCTGTAATCTTTTGAAAGCATCCTAGAAATAATAGCTCAGCATAAACCTTCTCCTCATAACCTTCTTCATTTCATCCTAACTCCTAATCTCTCATTTTCCTTCCCTTCTCTGGATGGCTTACAAGTTCTTCCACCATAGGGTGGCATAACCAATGAACTCTAACACAACAAGTCCAACCTTTACATTATCAGGTATTTCATAGCATTCATACTACTTTTCAATCTTGTCTACCTAATCTAGGTACTTTTCGGCATCACTACTCTTAAAAAAACTTAGAATACACATCTTCAACCCATCAACTCTAGAGGCTCGGACATTCCTTTCTTTTTGCTCATAGTATTCCTTTGCTTCATCGCTTCCTTCCTCTTCTTCCTTAATTTCTTTAAGTGCTAGCCTCCACCTAGCATTCCTACCCATTCCTTTAGCTCAAGGTAGTCGAGCTAAGGCATTAACTCAGTCAAACTAACCATTGCCTCGCTCTTGCTACCATGTCCTCTAGTTGGGCTATTTCTAGCTCGTTATCTATCTTCTTGCATAACAGTCACCAAACTAACTACTAAGTTGGTAAGCTTATCAAAGTAGTTGCCCACTAACTAAGGTGTGAAGCTTCCTTCTTGCCTTTGGCTATGTCGAGTGCCACTTTCCTAGTTTCCCAAAGATCCCCAAACACTTGAATCTAACATTGTTGGTTAACTCACAAAACCGATGTTTTAAAACACCACTCAAAGTTCTTTTTGTGAATGACAACAATAGAATAGTAATTAACACTCCTACTACTATGACAACTATACAGTAAATAAACAAACAACCACACTTTGTTTTTGCATATAGGAAATAGGGAAAAACAGAGCACAAAATACCCCTCAACTTCCAAACTCCTATGTTAATAATAGAACTTTTAACATACAAGAACAATAACAAACCATTCAAAGAGCACGATAACATAATCCAGTTTCGAACGTAGATAAGGGCTCTGATACCAAGATGATACGGATTTCATAGATGAACATACAATCCTAATATCATGCATAACTAAGAGATGGGTATAGACTATAAGATGGTTCGAAAAATAAATGATAGTCGAGGTTGAGCAAGGGTCCCTGTGCATCAATGATGGATATGATGCACCAATATCTCATACGAGCTTGAGTCGCACTTGATATGATACACAAGTGTAGCCGAAGGTTACTCGCCACTAGTCCATACTCAAGGGGTTAGATAGGAGTAGCTCAAGAGTAAGTAGTAGAACACTTAGCTCAAGAAAGTACAATTAAAAAAAAATCCCATCTTATAATTGTTACAACTATTACAATATACAAGTATTTATATGACCCAATTAGGGTAAATCCTAGGTGAGAGTAAATTACAAAAAGACTCCTATTGGTAAAGGAAAATGGGGAATAATTTATAGGGATATCAATATAATCATGCAAAAATAATATCTAGTGGTAGAAAGGATAGTACAAATGTAAAAAAAGGACATCGCATACATAGTTTGCTCATTCCATGGTCCCTAATAACACTGCTGGCTAAGCAGGGATGGATCTTAATCAAGTCAGGTCGACATCGACAATTCGGTAGGTCGAACAATTGGGACTAGACTGGGGTTGGTTCAGGGGCAACTCATTTTTGGGTTGGCTTTGAGTGATCCGCTCTTTATCACTGTTAGCTTAACCTCAACATTAGTGAGGTTGGCAGTTCCCTGATTTGATGCTCGGACTAATGTGTGGTGATTGGGTTGGCTTGGCACATTAACTAGTCACCTCAACAATTTCCTAGATGTGAAGAGTGAAGTAACTTAGCAGATCAGATTGGAGAATACATTGCTCCTCGGCACTTAACTCACCTCGAACAGCTCAGCAAACCATCTAAGTAAGCCCCTGAGTTTGGGAATGCATGATTGGTCCTTAACCTCTATCACAACATATGGTATAATTTTTCAAAATAGCTTCTAAAAATAATTTTATAGCTCAAATGTTCAAGAAAAGCAAACTTTATGATCATGTAGAGTACAAAATCTCAATTTTTAATAAAAAATTTCAAGAGTTAAATTGATATGAGAAAATAAAGTCATTAGTAAATGATTTATAAAAGTTCACAAGTTTACAAACCATTGTAGCAATATCCATAGTTGAAAATTAGAGTGTCACCAGTAGAGACCCCATTGGTTTCCTTATAAGTTAGTTAAACGGACAAAAAAATAAGAATTCAACCCATTACTCTTGAATCTCACCCTTTAACCCCATTCTCTAATTTTCTGGAACTTGGAATAGTACTAGTGTATCTACTAAAACCTGCAAAATGGCTATAACGAAATGAGTAATAATTTGCTATGTAAGTGGAATGAAGACAGTAGCATATATCTAACACAAAGCAACTACAGTTTTCAAGCAAGTTTAGTTATATGCTATACATATACAAGGATGTGTCATCACATGACATTATTCAGTCCATCTTGAGATCAAAGAAATTGTGCCCATTTTAATTCAGGTTGAGGAGTTTGACATTGCGCACTCATGAATCGAAATCAAATCAGAGCTTGTGCAATGAAGATCACAATCCATCTATGATATGAGGTAAGTGTACCTATCAAATTTTAATATAGCGAATATGAGTCCAAGTCAATTCCTTAGAGACCTCGAATACTAATAGTAACCTTAACTCTATTATCTAACCAGAAAATCGTGATAGGTCGAATGAATTAAAAATAGTAAAATTAACAAACTAATCTAATTATGAGACTTGACTAAATAATTAGGAAGTAATAAAATTAAGGATGACTTTTAGAAGGCAAATAATGTATTTAGAAATTGATTCTCCCAGTATTTAACATGTGACCGCTAAAAATCTATCCAATTTCATCTTTATTATTCTTGATCGGAGGGGTTTACAATTGAAGTTAACACCTTTCTCAAGCATATTAACCCTAATCTTAAATTATTTACCAGAATTTCTTCACTTAGTAATATAATTTAGAGTTGCATTATTGTATAATAAATTTTTACACAAAAATAATAACTTTCTGAAAGAATCATGCATTTTACTTCTAAGTATACATATAATTCTCTTTAATTATGTCAAAATCTTATTACTTATGTGAATTTTTAATCATCATGCATAATATCATAAATTGATACCTTACAAAGATTAATTAACAATAAAAACACATAATTGAATTAAGAAAGATAGAAACTTTGTTGAAAATTATCAATAAACCTAATAGTCACATGAAATCCTAGATTCTATAATCCTAAATATAAGAATCTTAGGTTATCGTGATAAAATTAGAAAAAAATTACAGCAAAATTATAAAGTAAAACATAAAAAACCCCTTTTATCGATGAGAAATCTCTTCAATGTTGAAGTTGGTTAATACTTCCGCCTTTTTCTCCTTCTCTTTAAGTCTCTTCTACTTTTTATGTGAAAAGGGATGTCTAAACCCTCACAAGTCCTCATATAATATATTAGGAAATTTCCTTTTTCGTCACCAAACATAGCTTGGGATATAGTTGTGTCCCCAAGTGATATAACTCACTAACTTTGGGTGCAAAAATCATCTTACATGGGACATAGCCTGGGGACATGATTGTGTCCCTAAGTTGTGTAACTTTCTAACAAAAAATTGTCACTTTCTTATATTGTATAAACATAGCCTAAGGATACATTTGTGTCTCAGGTAATGTAACTTCATAACTGATTTATTTGAACTTTAAATTGAGTAAAACTCGATTTCTTTTCTTTGTTTTCATTCTGAGAATGCGTTCAAACCTTGAAATGAAAATTTTACTCAATTAAGTATCAATTTCTTTAAAAACAACAAAAAATATAAAGGAAATACTATAAAATCACCATGTAAAATATATTTAAAATAAGAGTTATCAACTCAAGACTACCTTAAAAACCATAGTCTTCAATCTTACCGTAACCTCCTCTCCTATCAATTGGTTCGATTAAGGTTGGGAAAAGAACCATTTTAGCTATTATCATTGAAAGGTCCATATTTAGCTCATCAATCCTAGTCGTTTTCCTTAGTAGATTGCAATGCATATCCGATTAGAAGTTAGGTTGAGTTTAAGTTATATTGTTTTTGGGGTGATAAAACAATTTCAAACAATCTAAAGTAAGCAATACCATAATAACCAATACGTATACTCCAACACTCCATAATAGCAATAAAATATTCAAACACATATGCTATATACATATAGGCTACTAACTTACAATCACAAGCAAGACACATACTAAGGCCTTCAAGTATTCTTAAGTAATACTTCAAATTATGGTGAAGCACTAATCTCACTTGCTTGGAACTTAGTTGCTCACTAACTAAGCTTACTGACTTGTCCTTATTGGTGATCCCTTGATATTTATCTCGATTTAGTACTTTATTCTTTGTTACCTTCTAAGCTATGTCCTAAGTCAACACAACCTCAACATATTTAACTAGATAAGCTTCTAAGCTACCCCTTGAACCATATAGGCATTGAAGTTCACTACAAATTTAGCCTCTGAGTCAATCTCTAAGGTTGGTAAATTCCTAAGATTTTTCAATAAACACTCTTTGAGCTAAGTTTTGAGTTAAGTCACCCTTAAAGTTCTTAAACTAGAAAGCTTCTAAGTTATCCCCTAAACCATATCAAAGTTAAGGTTTTAATAAGATTAATCTCTAAATCATCCTCTAAGTTTGATAAATACCTGAGATATCCTACAGATTTTCCTCTAAGGAAAATTTTGAGTGCTTATACTCATATATTTTCACTTCAAGTACCATCTATGGTACCTTGTGAACCAACCGTATAGTTTACTCAATTTTAGATCTTTTGGTATATTGTCCTTTGAGCTATCATCTGAGCTTAGCCAACGTCAAATTTCCTAAGAATTTGCCCTCTAGCTCATCGTCTAAGCATCCTTTGACTATACTTCTTTTTGAATTTTGCCTCTAAATGAACATTTGAGTCAATATCTACTGAATATTTGCCTTTCATTTCCTCTGAGTTATCTTCTACCCATAACCAACTTCCTATAGTTTATTGATTTGCTCACTTTTCTCCTAAGTTTTAGTTTGAAAACTAATTCAACACTTCACAGTTGAATTACTCCTCAAACATCTCATTCAACACATCATCCTTCATTGGTCCTCAACTTCACATGTTACTAACATACTCATATAAGTGGTAATGCCATGATACATGTAATTAGTACTCATAAAATTTAATTCAACACCATCAGTAGATGATAATTTGCTCTAATAATCAACTTATCACATATTACATGTAAGGTCCATAGAAAGAATATATATATATATATATATATATATTACTAAAATTACTATTTTGTTCAAAATTTAGGGGTTAAAAATTAATTAAAAATATAGAAATAGTTTTTTTGAAAAAAATTTCATTACTTTTTAATATAAGTAGAGAAAAGTTTACAAAAAAATTTTAGACTTGAAATTACATTAATAAGGTAATTCAATTTGATATCGAAAATTGCTTGGTTTTACTAATTTCTTAAGAATGTATTATATACTCACTAAATTTATACAAAATAATATTTTTCTTGAATTCTACACATAAAAACACTTAGGAATAAAATTTTCTACGTTAAATTGATATTTTTAATAAATATTTGAAAATCAACCAATTTAAGGACACTTACTAGAACCATCATCTCCGGCCACTAGTGGCTACTCCACCCATGTTGGCAAGCTTAGTCAATGATTGCTCTCTGTGGTGGTGTGATTGCTCACTCCCAATTGCCACGTTTGCCTTCAAATGTACTACATCTTAAATTTACACCAACTTTTCTATAATTTCTCTTACATTTTACCAATTATCTTCTTTGCTTCCTTTTCTTTTTCCAAAACTCTCCTTTGAATGTGATTATTCATGAAGTGGTTTTCCATAATTTTGCAGAGGATTTAGGGAGGTTAAAATGAGTTTTCTATCTCCTCCATGCTAGAATACATACTTTTATACTAAGATTAGTTGGCTTTAGACTTAGATTATTTTCCTAACACCTATCCAAGACACTTCCATGTCTAAACTAGTGATTTCCCATTTGCTCCAACTTTTTATAATTTTATATTATTTTTTTTAACTTATTTTAGCTTAATTTATATTAAATTAGGTATTTTAAATAGTAATAGGTATATAATTATACACAATAATTATACACAGGGTATATACATATATTCTATATATTATTTTGTATCAAATAAAATTTTTATTATATATATAATTTATTTTTAAAAATTTCCGAGCTATCAAAACATATTCAATGTGATTACGATAATTATTATATAGTATAGTAAACTTTTACTATTTTAACTATATTGTTATTATTTTATTATATTCACGAGATCCAAGTCCATGGAGGTCTCATTGATTAAAATCTCAAACTTACTCATAAATTTCTAATTTAATCAGATTAGTTTTATTGATACTCTATTTCTAATCGTAAAATATCGAGCTTACATAAAATAAAAGATAAAAGAGTTCATTTAATCTACTTATAGGGACCAAATTAACAAAATAGGAAAAGGCTAAACCAAGAAACAATACGAAACGATTAAAAAGAGAAAAAACAAAAAAGTGAAAGCTGAAATAAAACAAATACTTGAGCAAGCAATTAAATCGATCGAGTTGAAATTCTGGCTGGCCATACTAGTTCATTTTCATCCAAACTCCCTTCTTACTTAGTATTTTACAAACGTTCAACCAAATCTTAATTACCTCCAAGTACTAAAAGGTGCCGTCACAATTTACCCAGATTATTTAAAGAAAGTTTTCCTGTAATAAAATTACTAGAAACTTTCTAATTACACAGTAAGCTGTCTCTTCTATATATATGTGCCAATTCCCCACTTAAAATCTTCCCCTCTCTCCTACGTCATGTGGTGTCTCCAAAGGCATATGTGTGAATCCCACTACATTGTTGGGCAGGAATTTTCTTCCCTGTTTTGTCTTCTTAAAGCATCATTTTGTTAGATATGTACAGCTTTATTTCATGTCATGTCTCCAGGATAAAACCTGCCATTATTATCATCATCATCGTTAATTTCTTTTTATTATTTTTGTTGTTATAATTCTCAACCATGAGACTTATAATTAATTTTTAATGCTGACCCCTTTTTCTGTTCAAGGATTTCAGTGATGAGAGAAAAAAGTTTGATTGAAGCATTGGATTAGAGGTTTTGAGTATTCGTTAGAGAAAGAGACATAAGCTTTAGAAGGAGTGTACAATGCCAGTTCCTCTTGCTCCTTATCCACCTCCTCCTACAATTGGTAATCAAGTCAATCTTTAGCCATTTTTTCTCACTATATTAGATGGCAAACAATTTGTTTATGTTTCATGACAACAGCTCAATTTGCTGCCTGAACTTTTTATGGCAGCATTTGCTGTCTGAATTCATATATTTTACCTTTTGTCGTTATTACTGTTCAGCCCAATCCAATGATGTGCACATTCAATTTGCTGCCTAAATTCATATAAGTTGTAATTTTTTTTGGTCATTATTACTGCTCAGCGAGTACTATTTGTCCAACCCAATGACACGCGCATCCATTAGCAAACAATACAAAATTCATGTAATTACAAACAAAGTTATAGTACTAAATTGAGGAATCATGTTAAGTTTCAGTAGTATTCGTGTCATTAATCGAAATCTAAATGAAATCGTTGCAACAAGGAAACATATATCCAAAGCATTTTAATTCGCATAAATAGCCTGCTTTGTTCAATAGCAATGAGATAATACTTGAGTTGCCACGATTTGGTAGCGGCTTTGATAATCAGTCTGCCTATTTTTTTATCATCAGGTGCACAGAACCAGCTAGTGTGTTCGGGCTGTCGAAATCTTTTGATCTATCCTGTAGGAGCTACCTCTGTTTGCTGCGCTGTCTGTAATGCTGTCACAAACGTTCCACCTCCAGGTAATTCGTATGTTTCCTTCATATAAATCTGCATCAAGTGCAAGTTCATTTTAGTCTGTGTTATGTGAACAGACAACTAGTTAATCCAATCGTTTGACAGGCACTGAAATGGCTCAACTGTATTGTGGAGGATGCCATACCTTGCTTATGTATATCCGTGGCGCAACCAGTGTGCAGTGCTCCTGTTGTCATACGGTCAACCTAGCCCCGGAAGGTAATAGGAATTTGATCAGATTTGGGTCGATGTCTGCTTGTAGGCACAAAAATTCTCTGAATGTACTGCAAGAGTGGTGTATTTTTCTGTTAGTGAAATTCGATTTTCTTTTCAATGTCTACAGCAAATCAGGTGGCATATGTAAATTGCGGAAGCTGCAAGATGTTGTTGATGTACCAGTATGGAGCAAGATCAGTAAAATGTGCTGTTTGCAATTTTGTGACATCAATTGGGGTAAATGATTAATTTTGGCTTGTTATGATTCTCAAATATCACATTGCTTTTGTTGTTGATTTCTTCAATTGCTTTCATGTTTAGTAAATTATCCTGCAAGAGAATTTTGATTGGAGCAGGAACCAACTCATTTAAACGTATGTGAGGTTTTGTATGTATTTGTAATGTCGTAGTCCAGCAATAGTCATGTACACATAAAAGTATTATCACTTATTTTCTACGTAGTTCATGTGAGATGTACATTTACTTAAGCCATCGCGATCCTCTCCCCTTAAGAATCTAATGTCTTTACTGTGTTACCATACAATTGAGCTCTCCCTCCCCTCATCTTAGCATCTTACAAAGTTCCCTGCCCTAATAACACTCTCCACCCTCATCGTATCGCCTCTTCAGGTTGAATTGCATGAGCCCACCAGTTTCCACCTTGGTACATCCTTAGGTGTATTTGCTATATATAATATCTCAACCTAAGAGTTTGTTACTTGCTAGGCTATAAATTCTTAGCTATTACTGATTTGATATTACATTATTCTTATAAAGCAGTATCCTCTTAACCAAAGAGGTACTTGCTATTTATTTGCTAATACTTGTCACTAACGGGCACACCAACATTACTACTTTGCTGAATAAGAACTAAAAGATGTTCGTTATTCTTCCTTAACAGTAATGTATTGATTTTAATATTTTGTGACTTTCAGGCCTCAACAAGTATGATCGAGCCAAAATTGAGCAGCTAAAGCCTTGATGGTGCGCGAGTACATAAAACGCGTTTCTGAATATAAAGCTAAAGCTACTGCGACTTCCTCCAGCCTTAAGGCCAGTAGACAACCATCTCTTCTGAAGAATGTATAGAGTTACCTATCATTTGCTCGAATTTTATGAATTTAAGCAGTTTTGGAATTTTATGAATTTTATTGAATAAGGAGACCCATTTTATGAATATCTCCTCCCTTTGTGTGAGTGTATCGTGGCGTGTAATAAATAACAAGTTCCTTTCGTATATCAATTTCAGTACAGGAATTGCGAATTCATAAGTTATTTATTTGATATAGGAGCTAATATGTGATTACTTCTTTTGTTTAGCTCCACAATTAATTGTTTTAAAAGTTTAAACATATAGTTACAATGTGAGTTTTTATACCAAGTATAGTATTAATGTCATTTTGTCTCATATTAAACCATCATGAATTTAGCTTTTAAACAAAATTTCGAGTCTGACAAGCACAAATTTCACTTTTTATAAGACCAAAAATTCTTTCACAAAATTATCCATCCTTTTTAGTTTTATTGGTTTTGTAAAGAAAAGTATAAGGTTTTGTCACATCTTTAACGAACTCTCCATTAGAGAGAATTTTATTAGCCTAAGCACTTAGTTTGTTAAGGGAAAACTGACCTAGAATGTGAATACAGGTAGAGTATGGCTGTTGTCAATTCGTGCCATAAGGTATTTGGTTAAGTTTCGCAACAAGCGCAACCCTCATCTTTAATTGTTACTGTTGAGTTTAGAACCCTGAACGGACCGTCGGTAATAAGCTAAAGAAAAATGAGAATGACATCAATTCGTCATACCCCTTATGCCTTGGGAGACACATATACTACAATAGCCGAGACAAATCCAATATCTTATTTATTTTAATTGAACTAAAGAATTCAAATTAAGTTGAAATTGATGAGAAAAATTCGTTTCCTTTTGAAAGATTTCAATTATCGTTATTCACCGAGAGACTTGAAACTCGAAAGAGATGATCATTCGACATAATTATTTGTTTATCTATTTTTTATTATGTAATAATACTATATTTTACACTTTTGATTTTTCAAATATTGGAAAATAAGGAAGATGATTTTCACACTTTCTTTTACCTTCATTTTCCATTGATATTTTCAACAATTGCCAACCATCATCGGTGCTCATTGGCGACCTTTACTTCCCACTAACTGTCGCCACTAATAAAGCCACTTAAAATCACAATCCCTTGAGATCACTGCAATAATATTTCACAATTGTAAGGCATTTGTTATAACAAATATCATAGAATGTCCGAGCGAGTTATCCGTGCAACAAACACATCCTTAATTAGAAGACATTTAACATCATTTACAACATTTCTGCAAAGTGTTACAGGTGTAAAATCGCAGAGACAAAGGGTGAAATCAAGCTGTTCCTTCCTTCTTCTAACTTTTGGAACTATTGTCAAGTTACAATACAATACAGCCAAATTTTAGATTCCAAGTTCATCCTGGGCCTAAGATAATGCCTAACAGTTTCTTCCGCTTTAATCTTTACACGCGTATTTAAGCACAATGGATGGTTATCTTTTGCCATTTCTCTCTCATGTCCATAGAGCAGCAACCACCTTAGTCTTTAATCTTGTATGTCCATAAGTGGTAGAAAAGGCTTTGAAGTTTGAAGTACCATCTTCCTATCTTTGAGAAATGAGCTCTGTCGCGTTTCTTTGAACATAGGCCAAGAACCATTTTTCGTCCTCTTTATGTTGATAATCATTGTGTTCATATATGCATGCAGAGAGCGGTGTCAGCACCTTGTTCTCACACGGTCTAGTTTAGAACTTTCCAACACCGAGCTTATACAGGTTCCCAACTTTAACTCATCCTTACAGTTTTAAAGGGACTTTAGTGTGCTGCTTAGAATTAACCCATTTAGAGTGGAAACATGTTGGCAAATAATAATAATAATAAAATAAGAAATAAAAAAAAATGAAAATGGAAAATTTACTGGAAGAACACTACCATGCTCATTGGCAACCAACCTCCTAGTCAGCCTGCTAATGAGCACTACCATCATTTTGAAGATCGTAGTCAGCGCGCTAATGAGCACTACCATCATTTTAAAGATCATAGCGGCGCCGTGTAGCTTGCTGCCTTCACGAGCATCCACTACAATGCTGAATTGCTGGTCGACCATGATGAGAAATTTGGCTTGTTGCTTTCAAAAGATTGTCTAATCATTGGAAAGAAATTATGGAAAATGAATGCCTGTTATAGACAAAACTTGTTGAACACCATCATTATACACTCCATCGTGAAAGATAACAAGAAAGTCACAAACATTTAGGAAAATGAGGATCACCCAACTTCAGCATCTCCTTCCCACCGGGGGTCTGAAACATAGGAACATGGTCCCATATGCAAGTCACATTTTTCCACGCTCGAGTCCCTTTTCTCCTTTGTGTCAAACTCACGATGGAAACTCCTATATTTGGGGGCTCCATGACCACCCAACTTAATTGGGCTTGAGATAGCGCACTAATGACATACCCTTTCCATTGTTGCAAGAAACTAAAATTGCATCCTAGTTCTACAGAAACAGCAGGTAAAAAACTGGGCATGGGGCATCTTGGTCCATCTTGGCCATGCCACTAAACATGAAAACACTGTTTCTGCAACCAAATATCAGGAAAGCTTAAAGAAAAGGAGCAGAGGAGCTAGCACCAACTTATTGAATGGCCATAAAGGACTTTAGTGCTCAAAAATATGCAATAACATTACAGGGAAGAAATAGGTAATTGGAAAAATTTAATCTAGTACATGGGGAAAATGACAATAATATTTTATTGCTATGTACATGATTGGTCTAATCTAGCATCAGATGTCGCTTACTCATCGGCGATTGCTAACTCCAGAGCATAGTCATCCCTCTCCTGCAAATTAATGCATCGATAGGATTAATGATTGGAGAATTATTTTCACCATATCATCCTCGTACCCTTTATCATGCTAGTCCTCATTCAAATCAGTCTTGAAATAAACACATGTTGATTGAGAAAATTAGAGCTGGCAACTTACTATTGGTCCTCTTGCAAAATATCTTCCAAACTGCAGCCAGTAAACCTGCAGATAGCATGAATGGGATGTCAAAACTCACAGCTACAAAAGGAGAATCAACAAGGAATATAAGAACATAGGAAATGACAGATGCAACTAAGAGTCGATCACTGCAGCCTTATCATTCAGTTACTATACAATGAATCCTAATTCTTCTGGCTAAAAGATTGATATAAGGAGGCCACTTAAGTAGTTATTTAGGCCAGAATTCTTGTTGCTGCAGGATCTGAATATATATTGTTCTTTCTCTCTGTTGCTTTTCATAGTTAGTAGGCCCATTGAACAGTTCCAGATGCCAGTCTTGGATGCAGTTCCTAAAATTGTGATGTGAGACCCTTGGAGTATAGACCTTACGAAGATGATAATGGATGTGAACTGAATCATAATGGCTTGCAATAAGAGTCAGTCTTCCATGGGGGGTATATGCTTTCTAACAACCAAAATATGGGTTCACAATGCATTATGCTTTTTGATGATCACATCAGTTTAATTGTTTCATCCTAGGGATGTGACTACAGTAGGTTCTAGACGAGTCTCATAAAACCCAAACTTGCTCCATAGGATTTAGCATCCCCTAAAACCCTACAAAAACTCTTATAAGTTTTTCCTCCTATTGCCAAAACTTTCCCTCATAGGATTTCGTATTTCCCAAAACTCTCTAAAAACCTTGTATGTTTTTCCTCCTATTTATTAAACCTACCCCTATAGGGTCATTAGGGACCCGATATTCAATTGCTCCGCCTGATTACACAAAATATTTTATTTTACTTTAATTTTTTAAGTTTTTACAGCATATTTATAAAGGATTTCCATAAATAAGTGCTCAATATACTCATTAATCTTTTCAATAAAAATATATAAGATAAAGTCAACGAAAGAATGACACTATAATCTACAAACAAATACTCAATATGCTTATGTGTAGCCTAGGGCTTGCATAGGTTAGGAGCAAATAATATTACTAATTTAGTATTTTTTTTTAAGTTGGATTTTCCATTAAGTTTTTTTGTTATCCCAAAACTCAACCCTAAACCTTATAAGTTTTTTAACCATATCCCAACCCTGACTCTAAACCCTATAGGATTTTGAACCATGTCCCATTGGCCAACAAGATTCATGTGTAATAATGTTCTAAACAACTAAAGGATATACCTCATCTTCATCTTGTGTTTCCACTTCCAGATCCGTTGATGGAAAGCCAACACAGAGAAGGGCATATCCCTGCAGTTTAAAGCCCGTAAGCATAAATGAATGATCCAAGAGAGATACATAACCAAGTAATAGCACACTTTAAAAGAAAACTGCAGCATTGGGCAGTGAGACTCAATGTGCAGACAGATATAACAGGATGAGGAATGGTGCTGCACACCTAAATCCTAAACAAATGAGAAATGAAGAAATTGTAGAGCATGGAGAATCAAAGATGCAACTTGTCTAGTGATGCTAAATGTTTTTGCATCACACCTCTATAAAATGGTAAAGTATCAACCACATCTCATTTCATCACAAATCAAAGAAGAAGTTGCCTATAAGCAGACTCACTGAACTCTGAGTCTGCAATATCAAAGTACAATAAGTAACAAAACAAAAACTATCAAATCATCCATTTATATTAAAAGTAAAAACCGCACAATAAATGCAGTTGTGTGATCTAATTAAATGAGTAAGACAACATTGAGCAATGAGAATCATCTGTATATACACTATCCTATCATGGAAAGGGCCTATGTACCTTTGCTTTCAATTCAGCAGATATCCCCAGTGCTTCAGGTTGTCTGAGCTCTCCTGATTTCACTCGAACAGCACAGCTAGTGCAGCAACCTATAATGCAGCCAGCTTTTATTAAAAGCCTCCAAGCAAAAGGCAGGTGACAAGAGAGAACAAAAGCATATAAGAACCAAGAAAGTAGAACTAGAGCATTGCAAAGATCTTTGCTTAAACTATATTAGCATATCATATAACATTTTAATACTTCCATTGAAACTTCTACTATGATCACACCTCTCATCTATTCATCCACAACAGTCCCTATGTTTCTGCAACTTGGGAATTAGAAGATACATAATCAATAAAAACATTGCTTATTAATGATTACACATCTCCCCATGCAAAATGGAGATACTAGCCTTATGAGTGCTAAACATGGTGTCTACTGTCTTGTATTAAGCTTTTGCCATTTCAACCATACTGTTGTTACAGATCATGAAGATCCAAACAAATGCCATCATAGTTAGGTGCCTTGCTTTTCCATCATAATTAGCAGCAGTGAAACATCAGTCAACAAGTTTAGCTCCATGCAGAAAGCTTATATCCATAAGCCAAAGGATTACATCACTTTTCACATGTCTCCATCTGGTCTATTTGGCACAAATAGATCACCATTCTACACTTTATCTATCGCACAAAGCATCTGCATTAATTCAACAAAATATCTAGATAGTAACACCTGATTGAACAACTATCTGATCCTACTAAAGGAAATATTCCTAGCTTGGAGTGTGGGTTCCCTATTATTTCATTCTGGGGAACTACAAAAAAACAAGTAGACAACATTTCTATTATATACTATTCTCAGTGGCCAGTATACCATTCATCACGTGCTGACCATGTGGGGAAAAATAAACAGATAAGGGGAATCACTCCTGATAAACCACCCAATCCAACAGTGGCCCTTGAACATGCAAATAAAATTTAATTTCTCATTTCCTTTTGTTGAAACTTAAAAGCGCTATGAGCTGCACCGTTTCTATATATCAATAGCAATCAAATCATGTACTTTCTCAGCTCTTGGCAGACATCTCCACCACATATTACCATACAAGGAAGGAACAATATTCCAATTCGACAAATGACCTAATCACATAACATAATATTATGATATTTTGGGAATATTGTAAATAGTCTACAAGCTGGAAGATTGAAAGGTTGATTATGTTCTGACAGTTGAAATTATTAACGAATTCCACATATTTTCTTAATATGGTCGTGGAATATGAATAAACATAATACCATGCCTGCAAGCGAAAGGGAGCGAAATGTTCTGTGCTTCAGCTGTGTGCAGTATATATTGGTCCTGCATTTACAAAAATATCAGAACAAAAACAAATTTAAGGGTTGTTTCATACAAATTGATTCCCATATTCCCCATCCCCCAACAAAAGAAAATAAACACAACCACACAAAACACAGAAACAAGCATCATTTTCATTTCGATATTTCCCAATTATTTTTTTTAAAAAAAAAAGGAAAAAGAAAAATGACATTTCTTCAACAAAATAAAAAATTGTTATTCCCTATTGAGGATAGCTTTTACTGCAAATATGAACCAACTACACCCAGTGAGCAGCTACCATATTTGCCCACTACCTCCAAACGCTAGCCACCATTACACAGCACATCGGCTTTCACTAACACGGTAATATTTGATAATTAGAAATATTTGCAACTAGACAGAGGTTAGTAAGCAAATACCAATAGAATTTGATAGCGAGTTCTGTGGCACTTGATAAGAATTAAACGAAGTAACCTTTACTTCTTTGTTTTACAAAGATTTCCAAAATTATACACATAAATATGATTGTTATTATTGTTTCTGCAAACATGCAAGTTATTCGGTTCTTATCGGATGTCTCGTCAGTAGTCAGTGGAACGGATATTCAATTTTTGATACACCAGTCTAGGTCATGCACGTATGCAACAAATGCATTAGAATTTGCATATTTCCTAAACAACTGCCGGAGCACTCGTTGCCAAAACTAAAGACTAAAGACAGCAATTGTAAGCAAGAAAAAAAAAATGCTTCTTCTTATAGTGTGCTATCACGAAGATCGAAACTTTGCAACATGAGCTGCATTACTAAGCAAAACAAAGACAACCCAATTTTTTACCTCGGGAACTAGGAACTCATGAACCACTCCACGTTGTCTATCGTGTACGGTGACTTTATGGGTCGGAACGGTGGTGGAGGGTGAAACGCCATTAGATCGTCCGTTAACACTCGCCGGAGATTGGAGGTCCGAGGTGATGATACGGCGGCGGTTTGATAATGTCGGGAAAGAGAATGGGCGGTGGAGTGAAGGATTGTGGTGGAGGAAATTGCAGGGAAGTAATAAGTCCATTTTGGGGGGTTCTTTGTTATGGGGTGTGTGCGTCTGTTTCGAATGGAGATACGGGGATGAGTGGATAGAGTGGATGATGATTAGTACAAGGGACACTTGGTGGAGTGGGACAGTTACTGCCGTTCGCAGTACCGAATCAAATTAAAGGGCGGTTTACCGCGGTTTAAGTAGGATGGAATAACCGGTTTCAAATTTTTTTAAATCAAATTGCTTATTAATAAAAATAATGAATTTGTTTTAAAAAATTATAATTAATATGTTCATGAGATTAATATTACTATGTTTTTTATCTCGCCGTGCTTAGGTAAGACATTGAATTAAAGTTAAATAGGTATATGAGAAGTAGGGTATGGTACTTTATCCATACCCATTTTGTAAGCATTGGTTTCAATTTTTTTTTTTAAACAAAACTTATCTTATAGCATCTTAAAACTATCATAGAATCTATATTTTACAGAACTTCTGAAGTATAAAGTGTTGTTAAAATTTGAATTAGTGTTCGTGATTTGTAAAAGAACAAAAGTTAGCCCTTAGGGGTTGTCAAGGTTAGCCTGGCATAGTCACTTGAATGCTTAAATTAGTAAAGTATTTGAGTTTAGGAAAGTGGAAGGTAAAGCGTATATAGTGTGTAGAGAGCTCTTATAGTGATAATGTTCCCATATTTATAAGTTTTTGTTTAATAACCGTAGTGGATAGTAATTAAATTGCCAATGACATCCAGTGTCTCTTGAATTTAGCGATATATAAATCGTGGGAAGAAGTGGGTAGTTGAACAATTGTTGTCTAAATAACTATTGAACTGTTTAGCCTACATTTAAATATTTAAACCTTCGTAGATTAGGTCTTAGCAATTGAGTCTTTGATAATATTGATTAGGAAAATCATACTAAGTTGTAAAAACTTTTGTAAGAGGTTAATAGCCAAGCTACCGACCAAGTGGTAGCAACCACTACAATGAGACCTAGCTAAAAGCATGATGCTTTAGCCAATTTTCAATCCATTTTTGCACAAGTCGATATATCGCTAAGCATTTGATAAATGGGATGAAAATCCATCACTAACATAGGGTATCCTATAGATCCTATCAATTTTTCTTATCTTCCTATAAATTTCAACTTTATACATTTTTTTAAGAGAAAATTTTCATTTTATTATAATATTATGAGTTACTTATAAAATAAATAATATTATAAGTTTTAAGTTTACCATATCATTTATTTTGTAAGTTTTAGTAGATATGTTTCCTTTGTACTTGATTTAAGAATAGTCAAAACATGAATTCTAAAATATTTTAGTAAAAATGGTAGGTCTCAATTTTATAAGATATAGGTTTTAAGATTATTTCAGGTACTATAAGGTATGTTTTAGTTCTAAAAATTTAGGAACCTATACCTATAAGATAGGATTTGTAAAGTTTCATATCATATTTACCTTATATTCGCTTACCCATATAATATTCGCTCACCCATACATTAACCAATTTAAGGATGAGTGGGTAACTTTATTGTACATATTACTCGCCTATATCTTACTTAACCAAATAGGTTCTTAGCAAGTAATAAAGGTCACAAGGTGGGTTTTAAGTAACAGTTCATGAAATATGCTTTCATGGGCTAAGGTTTGGATATTGTCTCTATAAATATAGGGATTCAATCGGAGTGGTTACTTACACGCTACATGAGTAGAGAGCTACACGTAGCTTCAAAGAAGTGAAGCGAGATTCTCATCTGAAGGGATGATTAAGTGAGAATAAAGCAAAGAAGAGGAATAAGCAATCTCAGTGTTTCAAATGCACAAGTGACAAACAAGGCAACCTTAAGGGATCTTAAGTGTTCACCTTGTAGCTTAAACAAATAAGATCAATTCTTTGCTTAAATGTGATTTGATCTTAGGGAGCAGAATTTTCACAGTAAAATATCGTTTCTCCAATCTCTCTAAGAGTTCTTTGTGATAAGGAAATATTGGGTACTTATGCTCTTGAGCATGATAGCATCCGTCAAATCATCTAGATAATCAACGAATGAGATAGAGCTTATTCAATTCATGGTTATCTAGTTCGGGCCCAAAGCTAATAGCTTTCCTTATAAGAACATAAGCTTGTTTGAGAAAGTTTAGAGACAGACAGACAGACCAATCCAACGATCCCTGTTCCGAGCCTACCAAGTCAAATCTCCCTAAATCATCTCAATACGAACTGAACTCTTTAAGCCCTGTCACTTAGCCCAAGGAGTTAAGCCTAAATAAATAATGGGTTCATCCCAATAACTAATATAACAATTTTTAACCTTCTACATTTTAGCCCCTAACTAAAAGTCCTTTGGATACATATAAGGTGGTTTTGGGCATTTCTAGAAATTATTTCTTCAACTGTTATGTAGACGCATTAAATATTGACTTTGCTTGCTTAATTACTTCTAATATTTACAAAATCGATGCATCTCTTAGATCACTAGTGAGCTGAGCACGACATGCTAGTATTTATTTTGCTACCATAGAACACATACTTCGACATGTTTTTGTATTGCACTATTGACTTATTGCTCCCATGAGATTAATTTGCCAAATAATATGTATATATATATTATATAAATATGGGTGTATGTATGTGTATCTCATTTATACTGGTAAATGGGGTAATGCTGTCGTAAAGTGGAGCGGAGCTTCAGAGCGAAACAAAACAACAGCATCTGCCCCTTGTAAAGATTGTCAAAGTTACATTACCCTATGCAAAAACAACATTGGGGGTATACAGGCAATGCCTCCGCGGTACAGTACAGTATTTTTATTTTATTATTTTTATTTTTTATTTACATGATCGCATAATAAATATTCTCCTTAGTTGCAAGTAATATCTTTATAATATTTAATCTTCAATAACAAGTATTCAACAAAACAATTTAAATTTATCAAATCTCAATTATATCTCCAAAGCTTATATAATACACATGTTGTCATTCCAATGGGAATGAAATTTCAGATAAGATGAATCCCATTTATAATTATGTTCATTCCACATTATTGGAACTTAAATTCCGAAGTGGTATTTTATGGATAACTATGTCTCACATAGTACCATACCCATATAGCAAACTCCTCCCCTTCTAACTCTAAATATGATTAAATAGAGGCTCCTCAAATATTTATTTCACATATCCTCTTCTTTTTAAAAAAAAAATCTCTCAAAGACCCAATTTGAACATCCTTAAATCTTGAAATAATATCATCCAAGTATGCCAAGATTCATTAAATCTTTCATCAAATCTTTTAATATCCATCCTTGAAATACCTTCTTATAAGTTATATATACTCATAGGCAACCATTGATTCTTTTTTTATCTATGCTAACATCCATCGTATGAACTCCAATCTTCGACTAATAAGTTTAAATGAATAAATACGAAGTAAATTGAGCTTGAATTGTAATACTCCTTAGAAGGAAGCACCAAGCAATTTTAATACTTATTAAGTGGCATCTAGTGATTGTGTTTCATTAAATCGCTACACGTAAGTTCCTTTTTCTTTCCATACAATGCCTTGCTTTTTTTTTTTTTGACTTTCGTTAAGTAACCAAGTGTGTTTTACATATATCACTATACAAATTTGAAATTGAATCAAAACTTCAAATCTCCTCATATATTCATACACCATTGTACAAATCTTCTTAGTAATTTTCTTTCATTGATAACGTATATGAATGTTTATATATATATCTTGTCGTCCCCTCATGAAAGATTTAAGAATGCACTATACTTTAATTGGACCAATGCATATCTAATTACAAAGCTTGATATAGATTGAGAAGCATCTTTGATATGTTCAGTTTCAACTCCTTATAAATTATAGTTTTTTTTTTTTCTTTTTCCTTCAATGACATTTGACTGTATCCTAAGCCTTGGGACGTCATCCTCGCATTAATTTTGAATGGTAAGCTTATCAACTTGGGCTCTAAATATCTAGCTCCAATTCTTTCTCATTCTCACGCTTTGCTTTATTATTCTTGTTATTATTATTTTCTTTAACCAATCATAGAAATTCTTTCTTGGTGTTATATTCCTTAACATCTATTGGATGACTTCTATGATTTGTACTTCTATGATGGCATAAGAAACTTGATTTATGTATGTGTGTCATATACATACATTATCACCCTTAATTCAGTTGTTGATGTAAATTGAGCATACTAGACAATGGAAACATAATCTCTTTTCAATGAAACATTATTTATGTTCCATGCTTTAATTCCAGTTGCTTTCTATGTGTTATACTTGGACTGATGGCCATTCATGAGAGAGTTTATGTGTACCACATATTGATGTAAATTTATATATATGATAATAATTAATTTGTCATTAGCATGTTGGCTATCATCCCCATGATGTCTAAACATTAACTTCCTAATAGGGCTTACATGCGGATTTGTAACCCCTTGTAGGTATTAATATATGGTGTCGTCACGCTACCTATTCTTGTGTTGCTACTGCCTTCTATTAGCTATTGTGAGTTTTTCCTTTTCTTATGCATAACCACCAATGTGAAAAGCTTGATAACTTAAACCAAAATAACAAGACCGATTAGTCCTTTAGTCTACCATTTTTTTTTTCTAACATATACCATTATCATATCTTCACTTAGTTTCTCTATATCATAGTATCTTAACTTAAATAATATATTGATTTTTGTGCTTTACCAGGAAGAGATGAAGACCAATCCAAGTCAAAGCATAGAAGTAGCGAAGATGAAGAATTTACTAATGCATCAAGATAAATGTTTACCAACTATCTCGTATCCTTGAGAGAAGTGGTTAGACAAGACTATCTCTGAAGATACGTTCTGGGACAAAGCCAAGCACCAAGAAGCCTATGCAACACCTTGCATTGATGGTGGTCTCTAGTTTATTGAGCGCGAGCCTCATGCTAATTCTAGAGACACCATCAGAAGAGATTCAGAGTTACGCTTTAGAAACAAGAAGAGAGAGCTACCTCTCTCCAGTACCCAATTCTCATTCTTGAATGAGCCACCTTCTAGATGGGATGATTGAGTAGCGTACATTGTAGAGAAGCCAGAATACATTACTTTACTGAAGAAGGCTAAATTCCACTATGTTATTGCCACTTCTACTCGGTTGCGGTTCTCGCAAACGAGTAGAATGGAAGTATAGTGGGCAATCATCTCACATTGGAGTGTTCAAACCCATACGTTTATCACTTCGTGAGGAGAGATAACTCTAACATTAGAAGACATAGTTATACTATTGAATCTTCGCAGCTTTGGATGAGCCGACCTTACTACTATGACAACCTCTCATAAAGAGCACAGCTTTTAAACATCCTTAATGGGTGCTTTGCAAGCTACCTGCACTAAGAAGAAAAAGCCATGCTTTACTTCTTGGCTCGCATACTTTTTTGAGGAACGAAGGAAGGACAGGCCTCAAGTTTTAAGCCTAGGTCATGAGAAAGAGTAAGTATCTTCATGTCACTTTATTTTTTTTTTAATTCAAGTGTTGTAGTTGTATCTTCTACCCATACGTTCTCTATCTCGTCGTTGCAGGTATGAACTTTCCGCTTTTATTATGTTCTAGCTTTCTCTGTTCGTATTTCCCAGAGGGCTTGAGGAAGGTGCTAGTCTTCGACTCTTCCTCTTGGCCATACACATCGCCTAAGGCAAGCGATTCGCTCTAAGCCTCTTCTATGAAAGGTCGATATGTGATCATTTAACATGTAGACCTAGTATGTCTTCAAATTTTCTTTTGCGAGTGTTTTCAAAGACATTTTTCTCCTCCTACCATACAAAACTAACCAAGCCTTGCTCTTCTTAGGGTGAGGGCTTGCGTTGAGGAATCAATTGATTAGTTACTCTTGTAGCTCATATCCTCCTGGCTTAAACGGTAAGGTTACCTTGGTGGAAAATCGAGAAAATATCCTTAATTCTTAAGCCAGGTTCCTCTTATGGTATATTCTAGGGAGCTTACCTTCACTTCTTGACAATAAAGACTCAACCGGTTGCTTCTTAGAGTGAAGAGTCATAGTATACTCTCCCTATCAGGTTGCGCATCAACTTGGTTTCGATCAAGGAGTGTCTTGCCTGATTACCACAACTGAGAGTTTTGAATCCTATTACCACTCACTATGTCCAAATGACTTTAAGAAGATTCACCCTAAAAAGCAGCAATTGTTCTTTCCTTCTTCTGATCATTCTGGCGTTGCTTCTCCTGGATGGCTAACACATTGGATGAATTGCCTAGATGCGTTATGTGCTTATGCCTTTGTGTCAATAGGTGATACACTTAATGTACCTACTGTATATCATTATGAATTCTCTTTTAAACTCCCAAGGCCCAAGTCTTAAGGTAGTGGAGATACACAAGGGGCTATTAAACAATCAGAATGTCCTACTAAGACAACAGGGATAAACCCTTCTTTAAAGTCTAAGGACAATCACCCCTCACCTCTACTAGTAGATTTGAGACAAACCAAGCGAGCATTTATTCAGGAGGTGACTTTATTAAATGCATCGTGCTATTTTATATGTGTATATATATATACTTATTTTATTTTATTTTTTTGTTATTGTAGGTTGAGACGAGCTTTCTTGTTGCAGTTTACAAGAAGGACTATCATGAACTAAGGACTGCCTAGTCATGGCGGACGTCGTATACTATACGAAGGACCCTTAATTGGTTACCCTTCAAATCATAAACTCTTCATACAATATACAAAGCTCTATAACCACTAGTTTCCTAAGAATATACAAATCCATATGATATCATCACATAAACATATTTATATAAAATTTAAACTATAAAGTTTATAATACACAGTACTTTAGTATATCAAAGTTTATATTACTGGTAAAACAAAAGTACATAAGTAAAAGTCTACATAATCTATTCTCTCTCGATACATTAGAAGGTTCGCTCTTGCCCAAGTCCCTAAACTAACCTATGGCATCCCCCAGTCAGCCTCAACGAGCAAGTTATCCTGCAACAAAAGCCTAAGGGGGGTGTAAGCTTAAGTTTATTGAGCAAAATCCTCAGCTACATCCCAAGCAAATCATAAATACATTATATTCACGCATATGAATAAATGGTGAAATAGAATGCCAATCAATACGTATAATTAACTAGTCTATATACATAACTCAGATTTAACGCCTTCCAAAGTTAGAGTTAGAGTATACACGGTGCCAATCAGATCTAGGTATTATACTAGAACTTACTTTACTGCGGAACTCCACGTTCCGTACTTAAATCGAATAAGTTTTTTATTTTTATAAAAACCAAGTTTTAGTATAATTGTGAGTAGGCCTCCACAGTCCATACTCACCTCTAAACAAAGACCTCTAGACTCGACCCATAGCTAAGTGGTTGGTGCCTCCAATGCTTAGTATTCCTGCAGGCTAAGGTAAGGTCATTTTGTACGAGTGCACCGTACAGAACCAATAAATTTATAATAATAACCCCCAAATGGCCTCTCTTTATCTCCGTGTGATGTGATGGCCAGAATTATGTCTATGCAATACAAGTTGATGCATGTATCAGTTTCTTCTTATAAGCCGAGTATAATTAAGTCCAATTATGATGTAACCATTCAGTAGTACACACAATCATTTTCTATACTACCATGCAACAAACAAAGTATTATCTTTGTACTTAAAGTAAATTCACAACTCAGTACATAATAACATACACAAGCATTTCCCGACCCCACACAATAATCAATTAACAATATCATTTAAGTCTACTATCTACAATCACATACAAGCATAGAATCATAAGGTAAATACTCACTCGGCTATGACGACTCACTCTAGTCGTAGTAATCAATTGGGAGATCTTCGCCCGCGTCAGGATCACTTAATCATTACGATATAATCATAGTAGTAAGTAATTGAATTAACTAATAATTCTAGATATCCATTTACTTAATTTACTTAGATTACTATCAATTTTTATCTGGTTAGACTTTATCACTAATCGTATGTAACTTTTTCATTCTATTTTCAATATTTATGAATTTATAGTTGTTTTTCATCGTTTTCGGATGTATGTTCACACAGTGATGTCCGTTTTGGACATTAACACCCGTGTTTTACGATATGGACTAAATTTATGGAAATTTTAACTATTAAAGCTTAATTATTCTTATTACTTATATTTATACCCTATGTTTGTACTTAATAATTTAATTAACTCTTAAATTCTTACACTTAGAGAATTTTACCTTGATATTACTAATTCATGTACTTAATTGAGTTTAATCCAATTTAGCAAGTATATTAGGGTTTACTAATTCATGTACCTAATTTTTATTTCTTATTTTATAAACTTATGCTTATGTCATCATGTAATTATATCATTGCTTACATCATCATGTGATTACATCATTGCTTACATCATCATGTGATTACATCATTACTTATATCATCCTTTGCTTACATAAGTTTTACCTTATGCTTAGGTGTCTTATGTATACTTATACATATATTAAGTGTATACTTATACCTTTACTCTATTTGTATATATATTAGTATACTCATACGTATATTTATACTTATACCGTATTTATACTGTACATATACCCATATATACATACGATCACATACGTATTTTTATACGAATTTCATATGTCTAAAATTTCTCTTAAGAAAGCTTCTCAAATTTCATTCTTTTTGTATTTTAAGGGTGTAGTTAGCATGGTATAAATATATATAGTTAGTATATGTCTTAGTTTAGGTTATGTACATAATGAATACTTATATACAAAGGTCTTTATAAATGTATTTCTTTAATATATCCTTATGTGTACATACTTAAAAACATATACACATGTATCTTCTTCCACTTTATAAAGATTCCTACTCTTCTACACATAAAGATTGAAGCTTTAAGCCTTCTTCAACATAGATATATACAATACATAAACTACTCAAACTAACCTACCTCTTCATCTAACTAGTAAATAATATGAAGTAATACATAATAACATACTTTAGTTTGCTCTTCAAATATGGATGCAAAGTTGGAAAATTAGGAAAAGTGAAAGGGAAAGGGAGGTCATGGTTATGGAGGTGGGGTAAGGGACTTAATTTTATTTTGCTTTATATTTGAAAAGAAGAAGAAAGTAGGGTCTAGAAGGGGACAAGGAGTGAACATCAAAAATGGAAAAGAAAAGGGAAGAAAAAACTAAAAGAAAAGAAAAGAAAAGAAATCATTAAAAGGAAGAGATATTTCTAAAGTGAAAGTAACATTTTGTTGACTTTTCCATATGTTGACTTAATCAACCTTTTGACCTTGGTCAACATGTGTTAACTTGATCAACTTTCCAAAAGTATATGCCATTTAGTATATGTAATATAGTAATTAAGGAAAATTAGGAGAAAAATTAAGGAAATGAAAGGAAATAAGACATTTGGTGAATTAATTAGTAAAAATAGATAATGAGATCTTACTTTAGGTATTTATATCATATATACATCATTTGATAGGCTACTTAGTATAATTAGTATGAAAAGTATCAATTAAGGTATTAAGGTTTACTACATGTAACCTAGGCATCAACTAAACTCGTAACTTTATGTAATACTATCATAATTATATACTTAGAAGATGAATGTGATCTATGATACAATATCTTAGTTTCTAAGGGATTACTTTAGTATAATATGTATTTATGAATGATTAAAAGTTACCCTTAATCTTTTACCAATGATTTGGTATAATACTAAGGTTATATTATCAATTAGGGTTTTAGGGTAAATTATGGTGATTTAGTACTTTTCTATCCTTAAAGTTATAGTTTTAGTATATTTATCACTTTCGAATGAAATCTTTAGTATTTACATACATTTATAGTAAAAAAATTTTATACACGATTAACTAATTATTTTCAGGTTTTTACTTTCATTAGCCTTATCAACTCCTAAATTATCTAACTTACTTAAGTCTATTTCAGAAGCTAGATTGAAAAATGCAGAGGTTTACAAGGACGATGTTGCTAACTTGAGCTCTGGGGGTTCATCTAGACGATCCCGCTACATTAGTGGTAGCTTCAGACAATGATGATGAGGACTTGGTAGATTATGGTGAATCTCCAGTCCAATACAAGGATGTTAATGTTATAATGGAATTAAAGAGTTGAATAATTCCCCCGAAGCACAAGACATTACTTTGTCAGTCAACGAGGCAGGGGATGGTAATACTTATATAGATACATTGCTATGCTCAAAGACTCATAGAGGTGAAGTATATGAAACATCTATTGATGTCTCTCTACCTTAGTGGCTAACTTATCTCATAGAGACATGGTAGCAACTCTAAAAGCTATCTCAGGGGAGATAATATCTTTTCATGGATTTCACATTCCTTCTCATCTATTGGAACCATTGGAGAGACTTTATGCTATGGACCAAGATTCTTGGAGCGAGTCTCTTATGTTGGGGACTGAGTTAGCCAATACCATGGTAAAAATGTTAGGAGAAACTGCATCATTACTTGAGAGGTCTTGGAGGTCTTTATCAGATGATAAGCTACAGCAATTTATTAGTTGTGTTGAAGGGGCTCATCTTTTAAAATTCAAGGTTGGCAGCTTAGAGCCCATTGCTGCCAGAGCTAAAAGATTACTAAGTTATTGTTCCATTATGAGAAGCTGAGGTGAGCTAGTGGCAAGGATTCGAGTCTTGCAACATGCTATTGAGGAGATAGATTGTGAAGCAAAAGATTTGTTAGGTGATATGGACCTTAAGTCCATAGTAGGTTTAGATTGCCACCATTAGTGGAGTTTTGCTATATTCATTTATTTTATTGACATTCATTCTTCGCCTCGGCCCCCACACCCCCCCTTTTTTTTTCAATATTCAAATTATTTTCAACACTTTTAAATAGAACTTACTGATTGAATGAAATTTGATTGCTTTCCTCCTATCTTTCTATTCCTTATTTATTTCAATTGCTTAGTTGTATCAAATAACAAGGCTTCTTAGCCTAGAGATAGGCTATGCCACTGAAATCTTTAGTGGGTCATTGTGCGCTTTAAGAGGTAGTGCCTCACTTAGTGGCAATATTGTAAAAAGAAATGTCATGATAGTAGGATTTATTCCCCGTGACTTATAAAGCCGAGAGGATAGTGTTGCGTATTGGAGGAAGGCCCTCACTTGCTAGCAACAATACATAAGATAAAATAGTCGATCACGCTTAAGCAACATTAGTAACACGTGTCAATCGTATTTATCAATGGTTAAAAGGGTATTTCCCAATACTTAACCTTATATTGATTTCTCTTTACTTATTCATGTATTAGCCTTATGCGCTAAGGGGATGTATCTCTAACTTTATGGCAATAAGGAAACAAGAGTAGAATACATAATAAAACTATGCACTACAGAGATAAATCTCTAACTTTGCAGCAATAACAAGGTAAAAGAAAGTAAAAGAACACAAAGAAACAAAGTAATGGAAGTTGAATGTTTCATTCATGTAATTGCAAATACATTGTTGGATCTATAAATGAAACTTTTTAACATATTGAAAGTTAACGGGAGGGGTTATTGCATCAATTTTGGGATTAAGGAGCTTACAGTAGCCATTGTCATGGACTTCATGAATTATAAAAGGGCATTCCTACTTCGATGTAAACTTTGGCACTAGAATACCTCGCCGCACATGCTTTGCCATGCAAAGTACAACATCGCCTTGCTAAAAAGATCTTTTCTTGACCAAGCAATCATAAGCAACACTAAGTCGTCTTTGGTAATTAGCAAGGTTACGCTTAGCATTATTTCGCCTTTCTTCTAAGGCTTCAAGATCCAGCATATGTAAGTTGTTCGGTTCTAATCTAGCATTGAGAACCAAGCATACAAAAGGAACCAAGACTTCAATAGGCATCACTGCCTCAAACACATATACCAAAGAGAAAGGTAACGCCTAAGTAGGACCTCGTTTGGAAGTTCTGTAAGCCTATAGTGTTAATGGTAGTTTGTCATTCTACTCTTTGTGATTTTCATAAACCATTCAACTAAACACCTTTAGGAGAATCTTGTTTATCACCTCTACTTGGCCATTTCCCTTTGGATAATATGGTGTAGATTTCACATTATCAATATTGTAAGAAGCTAACAGTTGTCGTATATGTGAGTTAATGAAGGGGGTGCCATTATCTGAAAGGATACGCTTTAAGATCCCAAAATGACAAATAATATGCTCTTTTATGAAATTTGCTACGATAGGTCCTGTTGCATTCTTGAAGGGGATTGCCTCAACCCATTTGTTGAAACATTCAGTGCTAACAAGGATCCATATGCACCCTTTGGATGGTGGGTTTATTGGACCAATTAAGTCAAATGCCCAAGTATGAAATGGCCATGGAGTAGTCAAGCTATACAATATTACTACAGGAGCATGGATTGCATCACCATGTTGTTGACATGCAACACACTTCTTGGTAAAATTGAATACATCGTTTTCCATAATGGGCCAATAGTATCCCATATGAAGCAGGTGGTGGTACAACTTCCTTCCTCCTTGATGTTCTCCACCATGTCCGAAGTACGCTTCAGATAATATGGTTTTTGTTTCAGGAGGTGCTATATATCAAAGAAGCTTTCCCATGAATAATAACCCATACAACTTGCCCTCATGTATAAGATACTTTCTTGCTTTATGCTTCACTAATCAGGCATCTATGCTATTCATAGGCAAAACATTATATTTTAGGTAATTGATGCAAGGGGGCCTCCAATCACCTACACTTACTACAAAGTTGCATTCTCCTTGGTCAGGGAGTTCAGTACACTTTAGGTAATTCATTTGTAATTGGGATGCATCTTTAGACATTGTTGGATAATAATATCCTGTGCACTAAATGCAACGATACAAAGGTGGCCCTTCTTCTCCATGCTAGATCTTATGGTATTTATCTAACTTCAAACGAGCTTGCTTTGCACAAATACATCAAGACAAGACACCTTTTAGTCTCTTAAAATACAAGACGCCATTAATACAAGTAAAGTTTTTCAAAGTTGTCATAGAAGCTGCATTTGGATGCGCTAACTGTGCCTTGATGGGACTACACCAGTTGTCTTGTGCTTCTTCATCCTTGTCCACTAATTGTAGAGTCATACATATGATATATTTCTTAATAACTTGTACGTTCAAATTATTCTATGTAGTTTGAATGGGAACATTGGAATTAATGTTGCTAGGGCATCAGCATAGCGGTTGGTAGATCATTTGGCATGCTCGTACCTCACATATTTGAACTTATTAACCAAAGACTGCATTGCAGCCTTATAAGGCACTAATGCTGGTTCTTTGAGAGTAAATTCACCATTTGCCTACTTGATGATTAAGTTCGAGTTACCACGAATGCACAAGTTAGATGCTCTGGTATTTTGAGCAAAAATAAGACCAAGCAGGAGAGCTTCATACTCAGCCTCATTACGCCTAACTTAAAAGCTAAAGGTATTTCTTAGCCTTCTGAAAATGTTAAGATTACCCCAGCTCTTTGTCCAATGTTACTAGAGGAGCCATCAAATTGCACCTGCTACTCTCCATCTAGTTTTGCTCTCATAAAGTCTTCATAGAATTCTGTAAGAATTGTATCTACAACAGGAGCCCCTTGTGTCACAAGAAACAGAGCTAAAAGGTCTGCCAAAGCCTGAGACTTAATAGCCTTAGGTGGCATGACTGTGATGTTAAATTCTGATAGGAGGAGTAACCATTTTGCAATCCTTCCTGAAAGAGCTGGTCGTAATAACAAGTATTTTAATGGATCTAAATGAGTGACAAGATTAACCTTATGAGCCAGAAAATAATGGTGTAACTTTTGCATGGCGAATACTAATGCGAGGCACTACTTTTCATAAGCAGAGTATTTCACCTCACTTCCTTAGAGTAACCTGCTCAAGTAATAGACCGGTCGTTCACCACCATCTAATTCTTGAGTTAGTAATGCCCTAATAAACTTATTAATTACTGTCAAATAAAGAATCATTGGCAACCCTTTAACCGGCATTATCATCGTTGCTGGCGAGGTAAGTATCTCTTTGATCTTTTATATGGCTTCATCATGAGGTTGTCTCTATTCAAATGTAGTTCCCTTTTTCATGAGCTGTTATAATGGATGAGAAATTTCTGCTAATGTAGGGATGAATCGCCTAATATAGGAGACTTTCCTCATGAAGGTCTTTAATTCCCTTGGACTAGTAAGTGAGGGCATGAAACGTATGGCTTGCATTTTTGCTAGATCTACATCAATTCCTTTTCTATGAACAATGAATCTAAGGAATTTACTAAAAGCTACCTCGAAGATACATTTCAAAGGATTCATACGTAATTTATATAGACGACAGCGTTCAAAGACCCTCCATAGATGAGTCAAATGATTAGGCGCTTATCTTAACTTAACATCTATGTCATCAACATAGTCCTCCATGAAGTCATGCATCATGTCATGAAACACAATAGTCATTGCCCTCTAGTAAGCAGCTCCCACATTCTTCAATCAAAATGGCATGATTGTATAGTAGTAGTTTCCTACTGGTGTTCTGAAAGTAGTGTATTCAGCATCTCTAGGAGCTATCTTTATTTGGTTGTAGCCACTGAAGCAATCGATGAATGAGAATAATTTATGTCTAGCTATGGCATCCACCACTTTATCAATATTTGGTAGTGGGAAATCGTCCTTTAAGCGAGCCTTATTAAGATCACAGAAGTCTACACAAAAGTGTATCTATCCATTTTTCTTTTTAACTAACATAAAATTGGCCGACCAGGTGGGGTGTTCAATTGGCTTAATGAAGCCAACTTGGAGTAACTTTTCAATCTCTTCTTTTATTTGTACTTCAACTTCAAGACGAAAGATTCGTTGTCCTTATTTTATTGGCTTAACCCCAAGTATGATGTTCAATCTATACACTACTAGACTAGGGTCCAATCTTGGCATTTCATCATATGTCCAAGAAAATGCATTCATGTATTCCTTCAACAACTCTACTAAGTGGACCTTAATTCCTTACAACAAATTCTTGCTAATGAAGATAAGTTGTGGAGACTCTCCTAGTCTTGCCAGGTTTAATTCCTCTATCTCTTCAGCTTAAGGTTTCATTTGGTCTTGCATTTGAGGAGGAGCGGGTTGGGTTTCTTACACTAGTATGGGATTTGAAGAGGATAAACAAGCCTCATTAGATCTCAAAGACTGTCATAAGCAATATACCCTTCGTTCATTCTCCCTAACAAAACTTTCTATGGCTTCATCTTTTCTTTGCTTCTACTTACTCCCATAAGAGCCTCGCATTCTCCTCTTCTTCTTTTGTTTATCTTAGGTCTCTTCCCATGTAGGCAATGGTGTTCTAAAGGGTTTAGTAATGGCAGTCTCTCCATCTTCAGCATACTCATCAAAGAACCCTACGTCAGCTAGATAAGACTTGTTATGTTCAAACAGGTTCTTCGTAGCTAGAATGAAGACATCTTTACCCTTCCAATAGCCTTTAATGCACTGGTGCCATTTTAAGGGTATAAGGTTGTGATCATACAGCTACTTCCTCCCAACTAGAAGGTGGTAAGATACAGGCAAGTTGATCACGTGGAACCGTGTAGATCTATGTATGGGTCCAACTTTAAAGTCTATGTTAACATACCTTATTGTGTCTGTAGTTGTTTCAGTAAAGCTATTTACTGTAATAGACTGCTTCACCAGGCATCGGTTGTCTATCCTTGCAGCTTTGAATGTAGACATTGGCAAAATGTTTATAGAGGAGCCATTGTCTACGAATGTTCTCTTAATAGGATGTTTGTTGAGCGTACTTTCTACATAAAGAGGACCATTGTGATTAGGGTTCTTCACAAACATATCTGCATCAGTAAAGAGTATCACATTCTTATGTACATTGGCCATCCTTTGTATTAGCTACACTGCATCGCACTCCCCATATTGTCCCATAAAAATCTAGGTAAGTATAGTCATTGCTATAAGCCACATGTCTTCATTGAATCCCAATAAATCGAAAAACCTCTTGAAGTTAGAGGTTTTCATTAAGGCGATAGCTACTGATGGGTGTGCGCCTTGGTTGGTTTCTATTACTGCTTCCTTTTCTTCATATACCGCAGCTTATGGCACATCTCCTTCCTCTTGTCTTAGATTGTGACTAATAGCATTCGTAACACCATGTTGAGCGTTGTGTGCCGGGAGTAGTTACTACGTACATCATTATTCTCTATGATAAGTTTCCCATTACGAACCTTGCCATTAAATATCTTCTTCAATGTCTAACATTTTTTAGTTAGATGACCTACAATCATGTGATATCTACAGAACTTGGAGTCATTCTCCTTGTTTACAATCAGCACATGCTCTACCCTTGGGAGCTTTATGTTTCCATCCTGTAACTACTAGTAGAGTCCTGCATGTACCTTACCCATTAAGCATGAGAATAATGCAGTTGATGGAGAGCCACATGAATTATCACTCTTTGGCTTCTTATTATCTCCAAAACTTTTTCCTCGGGCTAAGCTAATAGATATTGCTCGTTTCCTAAATCTTCCACCTTCTAGCCATTGTTGTGTAATGGAATTGTTAATTATTCTTGCAGTCTCGATGAGTGTAAAGAAAGAACATAATTTAAGGTTTCCAAATAGACAGCATACTCAGTGAACATCTCCTGAATACAAATCTTCACTAATTCCTTTTCATCACATACATCTTGGATGTCTAGGGTGCACTCTTTGAAGCGCTCTATGTAGTTCATCAAATCTTCCTTTGGGTTTTGCTGCGTTCTTCCCATATCTGTAATTGTAACCCGTTCTTAGGTGAAGAAGAATTTCTCTAGAAAGAGCTTGCATATAGTTCCCCATGAATCAATCAATCTAGAGAAGAGGTTGACATAATAAGTATATGCCTTCTCCATTAGTGATTTAAAGAATTATCTAAGCTTTAAGTCATCATCAAGCCTATAAGGCTTTAAGGTTTCAATAAATTTTAGGAGATATTCTTTCACACTTCCTTTTTTACCATTAAACAGCATGAATTTAGGACTTACATAGTCCATAGGATATGGCTTTGCTGCGATGCATTGATGATATGGGAGTTTTAACTCTGGTACTCTCATTGACAACCTAGCTTGTATGTCTCTTATATAAAAGTCTAAGTCTTCCTTTGTTATAAAGGAAGTTTTTGGAACAAAAGCTGTAGACCTAGGCAATGAAGCAGGAGCAAGATTAGGATGAGAAGTAAATCCTTCTAAGATTGGAATGGTAGGATTAGATGAAGGAGTAAGCAACTGCGAAGATGAAGAGCCACCTAAATGGACTCTTACATTTTCTGGTGTAGGAGTTGGTTATTGGTTAAGCTGAAGTAGTAATACTTGGCTGTGTAGCAACCATAGGGTTTGACAAAGCCATACCTTGTTGCGCAACAACAGTGGCAGCCATCCCAGTAAGAATGGGTTGGAATATAGCCACAAACTGATTTAAAGCCTTGGTAGCTTCCTACATTCTCTACATCTTTTGTATGGGATCTAGAGGAGCCTCAGGCATTGAATGGTCCTGGCTAATATTCTTAGGCGGTGGGAGGGGATTCTACGTAATAAGCTCAACATTAGTATCGAGCTCTTAGGATGAGGTATCAGACGTATCAGTTGTTCTCTTCCTAAGAGAGGCCATATCTCTGTAATCACTCTTCCCTAGTAGAGTCACCAAAATATAAATGTAAGGGTTTGATCGAAGTGGTCACGTGCATATTGCATGAATAGCATGCTACACAAGGCTTTAAATAAGTGAAGCGAGACTATCACCTGAAGGGATGATTAAGTGAGAATAAGGTAAAGAGAAAGAATAAGAAATCCCAGTGTCTTAAATACAGAAGTGACAGACAAGGTAGTCTTAAGAGACCTCAGGTGTTTGCCTTGTAGCTTAAGTGAACGAGATCAATTCTTTGCTTAAATGTGATTTGATCTTAGAGAGCAGAGTTTTCACAATGAAACACTATTTTTTTTAATCTCTCTAAGAGTTCTTTATGATGAGGAAATACTAGATATTTATAGGCTCTATCATTGAGATGACCAACGGATGAGATGAAGTTTTCTTAATTAATGGTTATCTAGAATGAGCTAACTAATAGGCCAAAAGTTAGTAGCTTTCCTTATAAGTACATAAGCCTGCCTGAGAAAGGTTGGAGATGGATGGATTGGTCCAACAATTCATGTTTCGAGCCTATCAAACCAAATCTCTCTAAATCATCCTAATACAAACTAGACTCTTTAGATCCTATCATCTAACTAAGGAGTCAAACCTAAATAAATAATTAGCTCATCCCAATAATTAATATAATAATTTTTAACCCTCTACAGTCTCCATAACCCAAACCCACCATGGAATTTATACTATAAGATTTACAAGGTATAGATTTTAGGATATTCTACACCAATCTTATAAAAATTATTGAATAATATTAATAAATAAAAAATAAATAATATTGCACCACTTTTTTTTAAACCAAGAAACATTTTACTAAACATAAAAAGAAAATACTAAAACCCATAAGATAGAATTTTAAACTTAAAGTTGCCTCTCTCTCATATGTTTCAAGACTCAATACTCTCTCTTCTTTGTGTACCTTTTATTTTCATTCAAATTCTTCTTTCCCATTTGCACAGTGCTAATCCTAATCCAGTAATATTGTAAAATAAACGGAGGGTATTTACAAATACATATTTAAAATTATTAATCAAACATGAAAAGAAATTTTTGACAGAAGAATATTGAATTCCTAATTGATATTAGCCTCATTCAGATACATGGGCCATAACCTTGTGAAGTGTTAACATATATCACGTGAGACCGCAACCCCTACCAAATCGTATCCTATCGAAAAATATTGGGTTCAAACATATTCGGCATATCAGCCCATCCGTTTGCATTCCTAAGCAAGCACAATGAAGTGCTAGGCATTCATTTAAGTTCATTTAGGTAATAACCTTAACCCGAAAGGTTCCACACTTCCACGTGTCAGGTTGCTTGCACAACATGCAAAATCCACACGTGGAAGCCTTCAATGCAAGCACCGCCTTCACCAAACTTCATCTTGCTAAAACATTTGATACGCATTGCCATGTTTACCATAATTATCAGAGAGCAAGATTCCTGCAACGTAACAATCAAGATCATATTTCTTTGCTTGCAATAGAGCCAGCTAGAGGTTAAGTAAAAAGATGCATTCCGCATCAGAGAAGCTCAAGAACGAAGCAAGTGCTGCCAAAGAGCACATTGACATCGGCAAAGCTAAGCTTGAAGAAAAGGTTGTCACCAATCTTTCGCCATTTTATATTGATTAGTTAAGCATTTTTTGGACCTCTTGTTCATAGTACGAATTCAGGATATGGTTCATCACTAAACACAGGATAGAGAGCAAGTGCTTATTGTCGATCCATTTTTTTTTTTTTTTTTAGGTAGACAAAGCTACGGCTAGGACAACAGAGGAGAAACATATGGCAGAAGAGCTCCGAAAGGCAAAAGAGGCTGAAGCCAAGATGGAACTGCATGAAGCAAAAGCACGGCATGCAGCTGAGAAGCTGCAAACCAAGCATGGCCATCCTGGTCATGCTCATGCCCACCAGCCGGTCGGAACTGCAGATCCTATGTCTGGAACCACCGTCCCCACATATCCATTAGGTGGTAAACCCCCAGCACGCAAGTATATATAGCTTTTAAACTAGCAGCAGTTTCCCACACACACCACATAATCTATGCACACCATTTTTTTCTTTTTCCTTTTTTCTTTCCCTTATGAACTTCTTGGTGCTTGGCGCTTTTTGATGAAAGATGCTTCATGGATTGTTCTAAAATTTTCCATTGTATCTGAGGATGTATTTCAGGTTTTTTCCCGCAGTGATTTGGAAAACATACGAGCTATTTACGACTGACCTTTTATGTTTAGGTTCCATGTTTATGTTTTAAGTAAATTAATGATGATATATGCTAGATTACAGAATACAGTACAAGAAGTATTAACACGGCTACGTTAGGGTACATAACCCTAATGACAACATAAAGAGACCATAATTCCCCTTTAAATACAAATTATAACAATATTATATAGTAATAAGCAACTACACCGGCTACAAAGGAATGAAAAAAGCTGGAAGCTATAGAAATAGTAAATAAATGTAATTCGAACAAGCCGAATTCATAGGAAAACCGAGCAAGGTTTAGGAAGTTACCATGCAAGAGCAAACATTTGAAACTGCTATCTAAACCGTAGATCCAGAAAAGGAATAAGCAGATGTTCTAGTTTCAACTAAAAAATGTTTAACCCGTCTCTTCGTACAGATCACTTACCATCACAGGCCATTAATAATACACACGATTGCTTGCAATCCAGAATGACCAAGGAATCCAAAACAATGTCCCCATATGTTGACATCAATGCTAACAGGGATGTTGGAACATCAAAATATTCTGCTCCAGAACAATATCAATGAGAAGGTGTATAAAATGTGTCTCGTCTCCGCCGCTTGGAGTTTTTAATCATTGCGTCACAAAGAAATGAAGCCTGCCGGTAGTAGAAACTCTTACACTTTTGCCCATCATGATGTTTCATACCAGCTGCAGTTTCCCTTGATACTCCACAAAATGTTGGATCTTTCCATCAGGAGTCAATATCTGGTTTTTCACAATTGCTGGTCTTGTTCTATATCTTACTTCAAACCTTGGCATTGCCCTCCCCTGCTCTTCTCCCCCAGATGGTGCCTCAGGCAATACTTCGTCAAGGAATTCGTGAGCTACATCTCCATCTTCGTCCATCCTCATACGTTTTGCATACCATTGTAGACCCTGTATTTAGGAAAGACATGGTCATTTAAACAAGTAAAGTGCGCATATTTCAGCGTTGTGTAGCAGTAAGGCCATGAGAGCCTCACCCATCTGATAGAATACCCTAAAGACCAATCAACCTCACAAATTCTGGATATAACCGATATTGTTTTAGGAAATTGGTCGTTTGAAGCCGCAGCATTGCTGCAGCCTGCAGGACCATCTAATTAACAATCAAAACAACACCAGAAAGCTCATCAGAGGGTAATCTTCACATCGCCCCCAGTATCTAGATATGTATCAGTGCATTCGATGTCTTGAGGGATCAAGTAAATCTTATTACCACAAAAATCATGAGGTTTAAGTAATTTCCGAAAGAACTCGAGACCAATTACTCAAATACCAATGATAAGACACGCATTGGTATGTTACGCGACTGTCTACTACCAGGCAATCCCTCTGCAAATAAACATGAATGGAAAGCAGCTGGGAGTGAGTACCTATCCCTCGCCAAATCTGCCGAGAAGCAACAACAAATGACCAAGATAGTGTCCTTCTTTCCTTTTCTGGTCACAGATCTCATTTCACAATATTATTGACACCTTATGGGGAAAAAAATCTTACTAGGCAGCATGATCACAAAAGCAGAGCAACTGGTATGAACTTGACTTGATTTTTCCATTTGTATATTATAACGACCTAAAGAAAATGGTTCCAACTTCAAGCACCACATTTTTTCAGGATGAGCAAAGAAAAGAACCATAGTTGGACTAGCTATCTCTAAGTACATGAGCACCTTGTGCATACCCATGTACCAGGACAGAAAGCTCCAACGAGAGGAATTCTTGAACACTAACTATGGAACTGGACCTCATATAAATTTTCATGTAAGTTTATTGAGCTTACAGTTGCATCAATTGCTTCGGTTCAGACCTATTTGGGGCTTACTTTTTATGGATTTTTAGATTCGTGCTTATAATATCTGCTATTTCTTCTTTCCAAATATGTAAATGGATAGTATTTAATGCATATTATCTTTTTTCGGGATGAAGATAATGCATCTTATTGATTGATTTAAAATGGTAATTTCTAGCCTCGTTAACAGAGGATCCAACAATCTCTTGGTTAGTTTAGAAAGAATCTTACAATCTCTAGTTAAGCTCAAATAAAGAGAAAATTCCAGATCTCTTAGAAAGTAAAATTTCATCTGGAAAATAGGATTTGTGTTATTTCATTTCATTTCTGCCATATATGCTGATACAAGGAGCAGTTGAACAACAATGTTGATTTCCCTACTTTCCTCTTATTTTCACACATAAGATAACTATACATAACTTCCCTAATTGCCCAGTAACTGCACCTATCTCTATTACAGCAATAACTGATCACATGGCACTCAAACAACAACAAACTGCAATATACTGACCTACAACACAGTGTGCATAAACACTGTAAACGTGACAACACATAACAACACAACATCAATACACCATACACGTTGCATGCAAACATCATAGCTACTGCACACACAACAGAGCTTGTCCAAGTCTATTTTAATTCACTTTTTTACATGCATAAACATGCTTAAAGGGTATTATTTTAGTTGTAACAATTGTACACCAGATGATCCTCCTGAGAATAAAAGAGGAAAAAAGATGTTACTCAGGCCAAAAGAATGGGGAGATATTCAAAGAGATGATCCTACTTGAAAGATTCACAAAGTCGATATTGAAAATACCTGAGCCTTCTAATGAGCAAATCAAGACTGCTAAATGTTGGAAAAGCAAGGTAGACAGAAATACCATTTCTTCATTTGTGGCAAGATCATTCAAGTTGCTTTCTAGTGTTAAGAATATAGCATGAAACTTTAGACCTAAATGAGAAAATAGTTATAGATGGCAAAGATGACTGGATAATCCAAAGAGAACAATTTCAACAAGGCTATTGATTATAAATGCCACATGGTCTAGACCATTCGAAAGAAAAGCTGATTAATGTTTGTCTGTCACAACTAAGTTCACAAAATAAGAAGATAATGGATAAGCATTTGACAGCAGAATGTCAAGATTTTTAAGGCTGTGTTTGACTCCAAATGCTAAATGCAGCATTCAAAATGCTCACCATCAATGAGTTCTAAGAGATAAAATGACATAAATATACAATTACATTTGGAATGATGGGTAATTATCTGAAATCATCTAAAATCCCAAAGGTAATACAAAAATTAGTATAGCTTTGAGCACTTGAAATAACTTTACATAATTTCTGAATCCTCCAATGGGGGTTCACACAGTCATAAGCATGCAAGAAAATTTAGAGAATTCTTCCAACTGATCTATATAACAATGCTTTTCATCACCCTGCATCCACCCTACCCAATAATAAACAGTGACTTGCTACCAGAAAGTAGATAGTAATTGATTTGAACAATTACCAATAGCAAACTGGAAATAATACTTCAAATTGAGAAATGAAACCAGCCAAAAGCAAAAATGCATACTGCTGCAAGCAACATACAAGGATATAAACAGGAAATGGTATACCAGTAACTCCACATCAATGCGGGGGAAAAAATGAACCAATATCCTATAATTTAAAAGATGCATCATACCCTATTAAAGATAGTAGGAACCAGGAAACTCAGCTAGTTCACCCAAGTCCAAACTTAAGTATACTCCTAATAAATATAAACCATTCACATTCAAAGCGATTTTGTAGCCTAAGAAGCCCCATCCTTATCAGGCAATCACAATAATATTCTAAGTATTATAATTAACCAAATGCCAAACAAATATTCCTCACTACATGGTATATATTCAACATCTACTACCACCATTCATCACCAATTACCAATCCTAAGGAGAACAACTATAATCTAAGACTCAAATATACATTGTACTACTTGAAGAGACTGCAAATGAATCATATAAACACTAAGTCTAAAACCAGATGCCGCCATCACCATTTAGATACTGAATCAACCAGATTTATGAATGTGACATGAAATCCAGAATAAATGCAGCCAGACACTTAAAACATACACTTCCTTGATTCAGTCAAAAACATCATAGTTTAGCTAATAACTTTTTTAAAGTGGACATAATGCAGGCAGGTTATATTAGCAAAATGTACAAGATTCAAATTTCAGACTCAAATATATACTATGCTTCTCTACAGACTACATACTGCATGCTACTATCATTAAACTCGTGTAAACTGTTAGTTACCAATATGACTTAACATTTGGAATAAATGCAAGCAGAGTCCAGATCCATCCTTTCTTAATTCAGTCCTAAAGACTCATAGTTTAGCCTTAAACTTTTTCTCTGTGAACATGATATGAGCAGGCTACAACAGCAAAATAGACTAGATTGAAATCCATGACTCGATTGCATACTATCAGCTATGTGATGTGCTACATTGAAACTACACAAATCAGATAATCAGCAACTCTAAAGAACACATGCTACTATCAATCACATCAGGAATTCTATATAAACCATTAGTTACCCATGTAACTTTATCCAAATATGCACATTTTCTTAATCACTCCAAAAACCACATAGTTTATCCTGGAACATTTTCATTGTGGACATGACATGGAGAGGCTATGCCAGCAAAACAGGCTGGATCAAAATCTAAAACTCAAAAATTACTTTGTAGAAACTACACCACAAACCCCATCACCAATTCTCGCAACCTATGCTAATCCCAATTTGACTTAAATAAAGGATCGGTTACCAATTTGACTTAAATATCCAAAATAAATGCCTTGGGTTTCCAAAAACATACAATCTTAATTTAGTCCTAAACCTCATAATTTAGTCTTGAACCTTTTTGCCGTGGATAAGACAGGTATAATAGATATTTGTTGTCCCACTTTTTTGTTTCAAAGCTGTATTACCAATTAGAATATAGCATCTAAGCAGATTGAACGGATTAATGCACACATTTATCACATCCATTACTGCAGTATCTTTACATATTAATTCTTCACAATTCACATGTCTAGATTACATTAACATTTTATCAATGGAAAATGTTAAGGGTTTGCCAGGTGCATGGGGCATTAGCTTGTACACGTTTTCTTATTCTTGTTCTTTTAGTGAAGTACATAATCATCTTGTAAAGTGAAAAACTCCTTCACTGGCGTAACAGTGCTCAGGGAACTGTTAACAAGACTCTTCATAAATATCAATTAAATAACGAGTTGCGCAGCGATCACGCCATATAGGCCATGCCCGCATAAACTTTCAGCATTCATTTATTTGGTAAATTTCATGATTCAATAGCATTTATCTAGAAAAACCCTACACCAGGTCAAACCCAATATCAAAATTCGATCAAATTTGCCACAGAGAGAGAGAGAGAGAGAGAGAGAGAGGGACCTGAACACCGCCGTCACCAGAATCACAAGGAACAAGAACAGGGCCAAGGTTGGGTCTTTCAACAGGGACTTGAACCGAAACACTAAATCCTCTTCTGGGTAGTCCTGTTTCTTGATAATTAACGTTGTTATAGCTAAACTTTCGATTTTGTGTACTATTACTCCTATCTTCTTCTTCTTCTTCTTCTTCTTCTTTGATTTCGTCTTTAGCTAGACCAAAAAGACCAGCTACTCTCCTGAAAAAACCCATACTACGAGCTTCTTCTTTCTCTCAGGGCATGTAACGAATAAGAAGAAGAGGAAAGTGAACTGCGAAGGAGATTAGTTTATTAGGGATTTTAAAGAGAGAGCAAGAAGTGCTATGAAGGAACTTGAGTGTGTGTGAAGAAGAATTGGGGACGGGAAGAGGAACATAGATGATGGAGTTCTATCACGTTGGTGGATTTTTTGTTCTTAAAAAAAAAAAGAAAAAAAAAATGGCATTATTCCGAATATACTAAAGTCTCAGAATGTGGAGGCGAAATTTTATATTGGATTATATATATATATATATATTGGATTTACACTAATGAAATTTTCCTGATTTTTTCATGCATTAATTTAATATATCAATTGCATGCACTTATTTTAAGAGTCATTTGAAATGGGTCACATTATAAAGATTATCTTATTCCTATGTAGGTTTTTTATGATTCACCTATTTTTCATTTTATTGATATCTTATTCTTGTATACGTAAATATTTGTATTTTATAAGCATAAAAACTCAAAAAAATTGAAATATGTTTTATCAAAAATATTAATTAAAATAATTATTTTTAATACATAAAATCTATATTTTTAAAACTTTTCTTTTAAAAATACATAAATTTTTATTTTTCAATTATAATACTTCAATCATCATTTTTATTATAATTACGAAACAGAAATAAATAAAATAATTTTTTAAATATTAAATTTTAAATAAATACAAATCAAATATATATCAGATATAAATCAAATATAAACAAAAAAAAAATCTAAACAAACTCATAAATACTCATATTTAATTATATAAACACTCATAATTACACTAATCCCCTAAATGGGATAGAGGAAATTCAATTCTCCCTCCCTTTCAGTTGTTGCAATGTAATGGTTAGGGGAAAAAATTATGTAAATGGCTAAAAAAAGGTCCAATTTTGTGCGCTTTAGTTGAGTGGGGTTTTTCAAATTAAATTTGAAAAGTTGAATGTGAGTAAATACAAATTGTGTTAGATAATTTGTTTTTGTAATTTAGTTAAGATTAGAACGAAGTGCAATAGAGTAGAATTGTTTTGGCATATAATATTTAGGTAGAGATTATTGACTAGAATTTGATAAGTCAAGTGTACTTGAATGTGTTTTTTATTATGTCATGATCCGATTGGGCTAGTCGTAGCAATCGTTGTATACCGTACAAAGGATTGCAGATAAAATTCCCTTACAATCGACGACCTTTTTATACAATACATAAGGCTACAGCTACTACTAACTACCAAAAGTGCGCAAGCTTAAGCAATATCATTTCATGATAAATAATAATATTATAAAAACATAATACATAATTTATTTATATAAAAATTTACAGATACAAAATCTAAAACGTGTCTGAAGTTAGACTAATATAAAATTACATATTCAAATTTATAATAATTCAAAAGTACTCTCCGTTCTCATCCAGCTCCCACATTGACCTTGGGTAGAAAACTAACCTTGGGTATGCGACAGCTTGACTTCACAAAAAGGACAACCTGCGAAAGAAGACTATAAGGGTATAAGCTAATTAGCTTAGTGAGATAATTTCCTCAACCATACAACAATCAAGTTATACAACAGTTAAGTTCAACCAAATGAATGCATGATAAACAGTATGCCAAACAAATACATGTAGGTAACCAGGTACTGCATGCAACTCAGATTTAATGCCCTCCGAAGTCAGGGTTGGAGATTCGTTGGTACAGTTAGATTCGGGTATTATATTAGAACTTATTTCGTAACGAAACTTCGCGTTTCATATTTAAAATATAATGGTATATCCATTACTAACCTTATCAAAATGAGTTCTACATATGATTGTGAGTAGGTTCACGCAGCTCTTATTTACCTCTAAACGAAGGCCTCTGGACTCGACCTTTATCTAGATGATTGGCGCCTCCAACGCCTAGTCATCCCACTGGCCGGGATAAGGTCATATTGTACGTGTGCACCGTACAAAATCAATAACAATCAATAATCAACTTATGTATGACCTCTCGCTACCTCTGTGTAATGTGATTGTCGGAATTAGTTATGAAGTGCATAATTTATGTATGATCCAAGTTAACTTTTTTAGTCGAAGAAAATTTAGTCTTATTTATTCAGTGATCATTCCAATCCACAAACAATTAGTCTAATGAATCTATTATGCAACAAACATTATATTATTGAAATTTAAAGTAAATTCACCATCAATAACAATTATCATGCATAAGTATAACCTAACCCCATACACATTTAATTATAAATCATAATTTATATTCACTAACTATAAGCACAAAGAAGTATGGAATCATTAGGAAAAACCCACTCAACCATAGCCAACTCAGGAATCGTAGTAGTCGAGGGGCAGCTTAGGGTCGATATCAAGATCACCTGAAAATAAGGGAAATTTATAAGTTTGGGAATTTAAAATTAACTAGTATCATAATTTGTAAAGTCTATCTCACCTAGTTACGTAAAATTGTCAATTCTAGCTTTTTATCGAATCGTATGTAACTTTTTCGTTTTAGCTTGGATCGTTATGAACTTATTATCTATTTCAATTGGTTTCGAGTGTATTTTCTCGTAACGAAATCTATTTTGGACGTTGTGACTCGTAGTTTAAATTGTGATATAAAAATATCACAAAAACTATTATTTAAGTTTAAAAATTTTTAAATATTAATTTTTGCTTTTTCTTAACATATTTATGATTTAATAATTATTTAAATCATATATTCGATATTTTTATTATTTTAAGCATATTTTCCTATTTTTGAGATTTTTAGCTTTATTGTGATTATTATTATTATTACGACCTTTGTTATTTTTATTATTTTTCATTTTCTTAGTATTTATGTATTTCACGATTTATACATATATATATTCATATACTTATAACATATTTTATAATTTATTTTATTGAAAAATCCTTAATTACGGCAATATATATATATGTACCTACTCCTTATTTAATTATAAATTTATTTTAGTTTATAGTTATTATTATATTACATATATATTTTCGGTATATTACTTATATATACTATACATTATACGCCCTATATATGTATATATATTTATTGAAAATAACATACTCTTATGTA